>JARHVA010003237.1:1230000-1677500 GCA_037957365.1 Torreya grandis
TAAAGCTTGAGAGTGTTGACTTAATAGAATTCTTCCAAGGGCATTTCATTGTGAGAGAAAATAGGATATCACCAAAGAGAATGGGAGTGAGCAGAGAGCCCAATCTAGAAATTGGAGCCATTCTAAAGTAGTCATGGTTTAATCTTTTCCCAGGCCTTTCATATGCTTTTGGCCACAAAGGACCCTGTGATTTGGATAGGAGACTGAATGAAGAGTAAATTGGGGAACTTGAGCCCTTTCTAGGCCTTCTTGCCTTTAGGGAAGCTTGAGGAGATACAGTGTCTAAACAACACCTTCCAAGCTTCTTGGCCCTCAATGGCCTGCACAATCCATTTAGCACGTAAGGTAGTTCTTTATCAGGCTATGTCAATGAGCCCCATCACTCTAGCATCACGCGTGAGGCAACAATATTCCTAGGCTACCCTATGGAATCATTTACCTAGTGAGGATTTGGCCCAAAGGAAATATTTGAGCAATTTTTCCAACTTCTAGTAAGATTTTTTACAAGGCACCCAACATGACGAGTAATACACATGGGTGGATGCAAGAATTTTTAATCTGATTTGAAATTTTCTTGCTGATGAAAGAGACTTGGTCATCTAGTATTCTAGCTTCTTAGTAACTCTATCAATAACATATTGCCATAACAAAGGTGGTGAGACATCAAATGCAAAGGGGATACCAAGAAATTTAAAGATTTCATCATGTTGGATCCACTTCCAACCAAATTTAGCAACCCACATTAGCGGAGGGAGGTATGATTGTCTATAGCAATGAGTTTTCTACCATTAGATGCTGGAGTTAAAGACCAGGTAGAAGGTGTTGAGACACTGTAAGGTATTGTCCACATTGGTTTCATCTTTAATGAGAGTAAGGAACGAGTCATCTGCAAAGTGACCATTGAGTAGTTGCATATCTTCATGTGGGTTCACAGCACTAGGAGGGAGATAAATTCCCTTAACAAGGCCCATAACTTGAGCATTGTTATGAAGATATCCAAAACCCTCAACTATAAGCACAGACAAGGTGGGAGCCAATGAGCACCCTTGATGAAAAGAGTAGAACAAGCCAAATTGCTCAGAGGTAACTCCATTAATAGAGAGGACAACCAAGGTGTCAAAGAAGAGCATCTGAATGATTTGGATGAATATGGGCATGAAGCCCAGAACTCGAAGCATGGCTACAATAAATGGCCATTCGATGTGATCATGGGCTTTTTCAAAGTCAATTTTGATGAACATAGCATATTACTTAGATCATCTGGCCCAATCCATGCCTTCTTAGATGACAATGATGTTATCCAAAATATAATGGCTTCTGATAAAACCCATATGTTCTAGATGCACAATGAGAAGCAACATATTATGTAGCTAAATTGCTAAAGCCTTGGTAATGATCTTATAGGAGACATTCAGGAGGGTGATGGGCCACCAGTTGTAGATCAACTCAGGATCTCCCTGCTTAGTTATGAATTTGATATTTCCTTTATTTATATTTATATTTATATCTAGATAATGCTTGTGAAACACTACTTGATAAAACCTTATGCAAGTAATTACCCACAAGGTCCCAAAGAGTTTTATAAAATTTGTAAGGGAATCCTTCAATGCTAGGAGCTTTGTCATTATCCACGTCAGACACTGCTTCATGTAAATCGTCGACAGTGAGGGGCCTATCACAAACCACCCATTAGGCAAGAGTGAGTTTGCAGGGCACCACTGAAAGGCATTGCTGAAAGGCGGTTTCATGCTCAACTAAAGATGCTCGAGCTTTGAACACTTGTTGATAATAGTGGACAAAAACTTGCACTATTTCTGGAGCCTTTGCGAGTCTATTTCCAGCCTCAAAAATGACTTGTATTTGCTACTTTGAGTTCTTAGCTCACAATATTGGAAGAACTCCATAGAAAATTTGTCCCCTATCCTAAGTCAATGAAGCTTGGCTTTAACTTGGGCTCCCCAGGCACTGTAGTTGTCTACAATTTGAATGTGGTATTATAAGGAAATAACTCTCACCTACAAGATCTCATTAAAGGGATCTTTTTCTAGGACTAGAGCCGCATGACTCAGCTCTAAGGTGGTATCAGAGTAAGAGTGTCTTTGAATTTTGGTAAGCTAGTGACCATAGATTTGTAGAAAGTGAGAGGTCCTTCTGATGGCATTATCCCACCAGAGAATCTAACCAAATTATTGGGAAGGATGCAGATCTAAATTCCAAACTCTCCTAATGTGTGCCACCATGGGCCCATGCTTGAGTAAGGAGGTGTTAAGGAAGAATTACGTTTTATGGACTTTGGGTTTCGTGAACTACCATGTCACTCAAAACTAAATAAGGGAGTGATTGAAAAGCTTAAGATCTGGTAGAGCCTGCACCAGAGGAAAAAGACCATTATCAAAAGAGAAGTATGGTTGGGTAGTTATCATTGCCTTGTCTAGATGCTTCAAAAATGGGTGTGCTCCAAGGCGTCATTTGAGGCATAAATATTAATAAAGCCAAAAGAGTGGATTTCAATGCTAAAAAGAACCCATACTAACTAATTGGTGGGGTCCATGCTAATTTGCACTAAGTGTGGCTGCCACCTTGGAGAAATGAAAGTGATCACCCCTCCACGTCTTGTGACATGGTTGCTATGAAGAATGATACTATCGTGCCAAATGGAATTACTAATAGCTGTCTATAAAAAATCCACCACCTTGACTTCCTATAGACAGAGAATGTCCATCTTGGGAAACTTCCTTCTAAAATCACACACAACAAACTTACATTTTGGGTCTGTGAGACCTCAAACATTCCCTGAAAAATAATTCATAGATGATGGGTGTCAAGGGACATGTCCTCTGAGTCCAACCCTTCTAGGGTGTCATATCGATTCTATAGAAAGTGCCCACTATTGGCACTCAAGAACTCATATTGCCTCCTCAAATCAAGGTCAACCTAAAACTCTCCTTCCTCCATCTCATCATCCCTCTAAGGATGGCTGCGAGAACATTTGGGTGTATCCCATCGAGTAAGTAGTGGATGAGTGGTTTGTTGTGAGTCTAAAAATCTAAAAGAGCTGGGCATAAAGGCCTCAAAACCTTAGGACAAGATGTTAGCAGCTAGAGGGGTGTTGAACACCTCGAGAAATTCTACCAATTTTAGGGATTCAACCAGAGAGGACTCTTTCTTAACGGGAGCCTAATCTTATGGCCATTTCTTGAATATGACTTGCCTCCTTTGGGAGCAACAACTGTGTTTGTGGCTTTGGCATAAGAGTTTTTTTTCCCTATCATAGTCCATCTATCCTTAACTAATTTTTTTCTAGCTTTTGGAGAGGGCTTAGGGGGAGAGGATGAGCATTTAGGTGCATTATTATAAGCCAAATGAAGGGGACAAACCTATATCTTATGGTCTGTGACTTGGTAGTGAAAGCAAGTGTTTGACAAGTTGATATATAGGACTCGTTGAGAGTGCCTCACATCCCTAAATTGAATTTCCACAAACTTCTTAAGGTCTCAGGAGAGGTTTACTTCTACATAGACCCTTTTTAATGGTCTAGCAGAGTAGAAATGATTTTGTTCATGATAAACCACATGACTAATAAAGGACACTATTTGGTGAATAAAGTGCCAACAGGTGAGCGGGAGACTTGGAAATTCAACCTAGACAGGGACTTTAAGAGTGGTGTGCTCTGAGATCACAAAGTCTCATGTTCAGGGGGAGGGAACCATTAGTGTGTTCCTGACATACCAAGTGGTAGACCTATGGAGGATTCCCCCTACATGAGAAGGGTCAAAGAAGCAAAAGAGGCAAAAGCCTTTAGTCATATTCTAGATATTCTCCCGCTTAATGTTGTGAGCTGCCCAATGAGTTTAAACCCAGGACCATAGCATACTTTTAGAGGGGATTATCCCAACAAAATATCCTATTAAACAAAATTTCTCTAACCATTGACATGTAGAATTAAATTCAAGAATAGGAAATATAACATTAGGTTCTGAAGCGTTACTTCATTGTATACCTTTGAGACAAACTTCCTTAGGTGCTTGCAGGAGGCCATTGCTCGATGCTTGACCATTCTTATCTACAACTAAAACAACAAGGATAGAATGAGGAAAAATAATTATAAAGGTTGGCCAGAGAGGACTCTTTATTAACAAGAGCCTAATCTTATGGGCCATTGCTTGAATATGGCTTGCCTCCTTTGGGAGCAACAATTGTGTTTGTGGCTTTGGCACAAGAGTTCTTTTTCCCTATCATAGTCCATCTATCCTCAACTAATTGTTTGCTAACTTTTAGAAAGGGCTTAGGGGGAAAGGATGAGTGGTTGGGTGCATTATTACGAGCCCACTGAAGGGGACAATCATGTATCTTATGGTTTATGACTTGGTAGAGAAAGCAAGTGTTCGACAAGTTGATATACATGACTCGTTGAGAGTGCCTCACATCCCCAACTTGAATTTCCACAAACTTCTTGAGGTCCCAGTAGAGGTTTACTTCTATATAGACCCTTTTTAATGGTCTAGTAGAGTATAACTAATTTTATTCATGATAAATCATATGACCTATAAATGACACTATTTGGTGAATAAAGTGCCAACAGGTGAGCGACAGACTTGGAAATTCAACCTAGATAGGGACTTTAAGAGTGGTGTGCTCTGAGATCACAAAGTGTCATGTTCAGGGGGAGGGAACCATTAGTGAGTTCCTGACATACCAAGTGGTATACCTATGGAGGATTCCCCCTGCATGGGAAGGGTCAAAGAAGAAAAAGAGGAAAAAGCCTTTAGTCATGTTCTAGATGTTCTCTAACTTAATGTTGTGAGCTGCCCAATGAGTTTAATCCCAGGACCATAGCATACTTTTAGAGGGGATTATCCCAACAAAATATCCTATTAAACAAAATTGCTCTAACCATTGACATGCAGAATTAAATTCAATAATAGAAAATATAACATTAGGTTCTAAAGCGTTACTTCATTGTATACCTTCAAGATAAACTTCCTCAGGTGCTTGAAGGAGGCCACTGCTTGATGTTCCACCATTCTTATATGTAGCTAAAATAGCTAGTTTAGAATGGGGATAAGTCATTATAAAGATTGGCCTCACCCGTAGGCAAGAAACCCTAAAACAATAATAAATGCACGTCTTGTAGGTGACTAAAGCTATGGTATGACATAAGGCTAGGAAGGCAGAAAAATGAGGGCTAACTCAATGGAAAACACGGAGGAAACCCTAGCAGCGTGGAAAAACCTTTTTCCCATGTCATACTTGACTTAAAAAATATTTTCATTAATGGTGTTTGCATCTTAACATGTGATTCATTTATTTTATGAGAATATTAAAGCAAGGAACACTCATCCAATATAGGCATATGTTCTTGAAAAATTGAAGAAACAAAATTTTGAAATTGTATTTTGTGTATGGAGATTAGTAAATTCTTATGAAATCCAAGGTCAAAAGAAGACACTTTTAGTGTTAGATGTCATCCAAAGTCAAAATAAAATGATTTTAGTGTTAGCTATTATGTCTGAGGTTGAAAACATGTTATTTTAGTGTCAATATTAGATCCAAGTTTGAAAGAAAATTATTTTAGTGTCGAATATTACATAAATTATCTAAACCCTAGGATAATTTTTCTTTGAAATCATAGAAGGTTGGAATCTTAAAGGAAACTTAGGGTTTTCAATGCTCAATCAATTGGTTTCACCAGTACGTTTTACCAAAAAATGAATTAATATTGTAATTAACCCTATTTATGATAAAATGATTGGAATATAACATAATACTAAAAATTTACTTTTTACAAGCAGAATGAAGGAAAAGAATTAAATTCAACAAGATGAAAAGGATTGCAAACAAGGCTAACTATGAAATTGAATGACAAACTTAGTTATTTATGTCTGATTGTTGACTTACATATAGCGAAAATAGGAAAATATGAATTGATTCTACAAAACCCATATATTGAAGCTAACTGATGAGGAAGGTCAAGACCGTCCAATGGGTGTCAAGGCCACTTTCCACTCCTGACCTAAGCTTAACATTTTTGACCCTTTACAAAAAATAGAATAATCAAGGCATAGTCATGTGCAATAGTTGGAATTAGGGTTGTGTGCATAAATTTGACCTTTGGGGAAAGACCTGCAAATAATTTCTCTAAGGTAAAAACCTAATATGGTTTGCAATGATTGAAAACCTATAAATAGAAAAAGGTGCAGTGTAAATTGACTGACCTAACCCTAATCATCCCTATGATGACTGAATGTTGCTTATGCATCCAATACTCTGATGAGGGAATTCAAGCCCATGTAGTTCTCCCATGTAGAGTGCTTTGTGCAATTTTGCTCCTTTGACTATATAAAGACATCTAAATATGGCTCATATACTTGTTCATACTTTGCTTTGGGTTGAGCAAAAAAAACTTGTGACTTGGCTGAAGATTCTTGTAATGCTTGAAATTAAAATTGGTAAGAACGGGGAAGTTTTGCTCAAT
Organism: Torreya grandis; assembly: GCA_037957365.1. NCBI lineage: Eukaryota > Viridiplantae > Streptophyta > Pinopsida > Cupressales > Taxaceae > Torreya > Torreya grandis. Next base: position 1,236,476 of record JARHVA010003237.1, read on the forward strand.
GTGCAATAGTGTAAATGTGCTTCTTTATTTAAATTCTCAAGTGGAATAATTAGTGACTTAAATGCTCTTTTATAGCAATCTAAAAGAGGAAATCACATGCTTGGAAGCCTAAAAACATGGGGGACACAGTAAGGGAGGGTTCAAAAAAAAAAAGTAAGGCAGGATTCAATTTTAAAATATGACTATTAGAAAATAATGGTCATAAATCTCATACAATGGTCAAAACCTTGCCACTCCTGACCCAAACTAGACTGTTTTAACCCTTAAGGAAACATGCCACTTTTTCTTTAAAGTTTATTTTTTAAAAAACTATAGGCCCTGTACAAAATTATTTAAAAGAGAACTAATTTTTAGGAAAGCTTGTAAATTTTTTGTTAAAAATTCAACCTAAAGCTTTAGATATTGTATTATTATGATTTTAGTTAGTGATTCGGGTTGGTGGTGTAGGACAATAAAACAAACAATGTGGCTAGATTTTGGCTTTTAGGTCTACCCAATTTTACAGATACCAAATTAATTATTTCTAGGTAGGCTTATAGGGCAGAAAATTTAAATCTATAAAGTTTTAATTAAAAAAATATTATATATAAATTATCTAAGCTCTATAATTTTATAAAATATGAGCCTTTAGGCTAAAGTGCAAAGTAGAAAAACTGTTCGATAAGAGAAAACATGTGTATGTAGATAAAAATTGGTACTTCATGCAAAATGACGCTCCTCCTTATGCTTATTTTTTACTGGATTTTTATTTGATCTTGCATTTATAGACTTTGCTTGCTCGTAAAGGCTCCAAATCAAATCCAGATGGCTATGTGTGAGTAGTAAAATCAATTTAATATTACATATGGTGCTATGATTTGTGTTTGAGAGTTCTTCTAATGTATATAGCACTTGGGCTACCTTTCCAATGTGCCTTCCTCCACTCTAGTGGCTTTTATCTGCATATGAACAAAATATGAATGTTACTTTGGCATTGTTTTGTAACTAGAGATGGTTCTTTGATATGTTGGATTGATTATGACACTCTATTCAGAATGGCAACACCTATGGGTAGCACTTTAGAAGCCCAAATGAAAACACTTATAAATTTTTGTTTACCAATATATAAAGAAGACATGAATTTTCATTAATCAATAATAGTGGCAATGCCAAATTTTATACAAACCATAGAGATAATATTAGCCCCTATTAAATAGGATGGCTAGTTTATCAAATCTCATACTCAACTCCTTATCTACTAATCTATGTTATTGATCTTAATTAACACACAACCTAAACTAAAAAAAACCTATAGGATATATAATATGCCAACAAAATAACATTGAATTTATTTCTATGCGAGTATTTAACTCACTCACATTTTATTTACAATGATTAATTAATCGCCAACTAATTTATTCTAACATAATTGTTTGAAGAACTTGTGGAAATTATATTAAATATAAATCTTAGATATTATGATTTCATAAAAATGTAAATATTCCTTCATATTTATAATAATGTATTAAATGTCTAGTCATAAACTTTAAAAAAAATAGATAATGTACTTGTATGTAAAAATGAGAGAAAGTAAATATGTAAAAATCAAAAAACAAGAAGAAGGTACTACTTATTTAAAATTGTACAAAGTAAATATGTAAATATTATTAAAAAAAAGAGTTCAAAGTTTGTTCAAAATCTCTTCCACTACACGTCCAATATATTAAAAAACTTTGTATGTTGTAATAAAAAATTCACACATTACTCTTACAATTTTTTTTTTAACTTGTTAATTGTTCATACATATCCTTATTTAACATCTATATAATTGATTGAATAATTAGACATAATTAATGGAATTGATTTTTATTTATTAAGGTGCCAATTGAAATGTATAAAAAATAATTATATTTATAATATATCATTTCATCATTTTTATAAAAAATCATATAAATAAACATATACATACTAACACATTTTTATAGTACTTATTTTTTAAATATTTTATTTTGATATATGTATATATTTATTTATTTATACTATTATATTTATTTAATTTATGAGCAGCGATCCTAAGCGAATATGATGTCTCTAATTTACACATAGATGTATATAGAGTTTAAGATCATTCTCAATAACAAGTCAATTTTATGATAACACACCTACTTTCTTTTTTTGCTTCTAATTTATTATTTGATAAGAATCTAATCTACAAATATAAGTTATCTGAGCATGAATAATGAAACTTTCTGGTCTACTTTCTCTGCACATCATAGCCCTGTCATATAACAACCTACTACACATAATAATATGTTTTGAGGATTCAATAAAAATTCTATGTGTCTTCGTTTGATAATATGTAACTGATCTCGACCTCTTTGGGCTCTGCAACTTTGACAAAAAATTATAATTGGAACCATAATAAAGTTACCCTCATCCTATAGAAAATAATATCACAATTTATAGAATTGAAGCATGCATCAGAGCACAAATTCCAGTAAATGAATATTTGATGCAACCATCAACAAATGGTTTGTTAGATAGACAAGAATTTGCCTTTAAAATTATTTTAAAGCATGCTAAGGAAAAGGGAAAAGGTCCACCACTAAAGATGATTATTCGAGACACAACAAATATAGGGAAGTCATACTTAATTTCAAAGATCAAACATGCACTATATGGCCTTAGAGGAACGTGAAACTTTCATCTTCTTCTCTTAGCTCCAACTGTGTCGTAATATTCAATATCAATGCATCAATTATACATTTTACTCTCTAAATTCCTATATAAGAAATGAAGCCTCTAAAGGGACAAGCACTATAAATATTCTAAGAACAAATGAGCCCCATACAATACATTTTCATTTAAGAGATGGGTTTATAAGGCCCAAAAATGCTTAGTAATATAAATACCCAATTATGTGAGGTATTCCCTCAGTATAACAACAAATATTTTAGCAGGTATTCAATTATACTTGATGGCAACTTAGGAAAATTATCCCTATAATAGACGTAATAATCTATGCTCGAAAATCATTTAGCCACACACTATAGCTCACATTTGACACAATTATAACATTAGATACAAAATTTCACCAACAAGGCTACAATGTTACCCAAGTATCATTTAGAAACTCATTAACATTAGAAACACAAAGCGAAAAAATGAGGACTATACTCTTCTCATGTCAAGAACCAACTCCTTCGTCTCTCTAAAAGAACAAATAATTTTTAAAAAGTTAACGTACTTGTATGCTACAAATAATTTAGCAACATTTCACAATAAAGAAATGCTAAAATTGTTAAACATTTCAATCACATTAAGTAAAGCAGAATGAACTGGACATTAGTCTTTACCAAACTTGAATGACACTCAATTGGAGAGTATAGTGTTATTGTGTAAAGGAGCCAACATTATGTTGACATCCAATTTACGGGTAAAGGCAGGGTTAATCAATGAACCTATAAGACATATTATTCACATTGTCTACAATGCATACTCCGCCCCTGCCTCTGCATTAGCCCAACCCCTGCACCTGCCCTTACCCCCGCCTATCTTTGCCCACATATATAATTATTAACTTTGAAAATTATTGTGGTTCCCCATGGGACAAATAACCCCACACATTTTCTAATTCCTCTTATCACGTGTGAAAATCATCGACAAATGCCACTAGAAATAGTACGAGCACTAACAATATATAAATCACAAGGCATGCCATTAGATAAAATAATAATAGATATTGGAAACAAGAGTCATAAAGGTTTAAAATTCACTATAGTATCAAGAGTGAAATCACTCTCATACCTACTTATCTGCCTTATATTTTCTTTCAACCGATGTGCAAGAATGAAATATAGTAAATATGTAAACATAAAAAAGAAGATGAACCCATACTTTATTCAAAACCTCTTCCACTACATGGCCAATAAATAAAAATTCTTTGTATCTTTTAGAAAGTATATATGTAAATATCATATAAGAAAAGGAAGCCAAAATTTGTTCAACAATGCTTCCACCACATGTCCAATAAATAATTATAACGATAAGTGTTCTTTTAGAATTATAATTTTGTTGTGATAATTTTTTCACTTCAAAATAAAAGAATTTAATAACATGACGATGAATTATAATTTTATTGTGATATATATATATATATATATATATATATATAGTGAAGGTTTTCAAATTAATACCATATTTACGAAGGTTTTCAAATTTTTATATTTATATTTTTTCATATATTTATTTTATTATTTAATATTTTATATATTAAACAATAATAATTAAAAATTACATTCTTTTAATATAATTTTAAATTTTTGAAGATAATATTAATTTATTTGTCTGATTTATTTAAAAAGTAAAATAGAAATAAAAATAAAAAATAAAATAAATAAACAATTTTTTTAATAAAATTAAATATTGTGAATTGAATAAAAAGATAACTAATGATAAAAATAGGCGAACTGCTATAGTAACTGCCTACAACAGTAGTATATATAACATTCTAAGCTATTTCCTAAAATTATATATTTTCTATTTTTTCCTGAGTAGTCAAAACCCTAGAGAATTATATCCAGGTTCAGTATCTAAGTAAAGCTCAGGGTTTATTCGAGTTCAAAGCTCACATAACCCTGAGATTTCACAACCCATTTCATTTTAACAGCGAAAGAAGGCGATAATGAGTTCAAAGCTTTTAGTGGCAGGAGGCATAGCAGAGAGGCGCGTGCGGCCTCTGTGGGACGCCATCGATTCTCGACAGTACAAAAACGCCCTCAAGCTTGCGAATGCATTGTTAGCGAAACATCCAGACTCTCCTTACATCAGGGCAAGTTATTTCCCTTATTCAAAACCACTGTAATTTAATAAAGAATTATTTTTCTTCTTCATTCCTTTTATAGAGAAGCTCGAGGGCTTTTTCTGTTAATTAATTTATTTGTTTGGCTTTGTAAATTGTGGGTGATATTATGGGTGGCCTTAAATGTGATGCTGGATAAGTATGGATTATATTTTGATGGTATGCAGGCATGCGTCATACTCAAATGTATTCCATATTCGTTGTACTCCCAATATTATCAAATCTTCACTTCTCTGTGAAAATAAACCTAGAGGTTTTTTTTATGAAAAAAATATTTCGCTTGGTAAATTTTGGGTGGGTGAGGTTTATGGTTTACTTTGTGTGGTGGGGTATGTTTGGACTATATTTTTTAAGATATCAAACATGCATCACACTCAAAATGCAATTTATAATAGTTACAGCACATCCTTGGCACAAGTAATTTCCATTGGAATTAAGGCCACTATATTGTGGTACCAATATTTGAATTTGGGTTATGCTCTTACGATGTCTTATTTATTATTATACCACAACCCCTTGGACCTTGAAGCTAGAGGTTTGCTTCTGAAGCTTGTAGTTGTTTTTTAATTGTCTTAACTTTCTTGTTTGAGTTTAAAGTTTATGGAAGGGGTTTGGTACATTTATTGCTATATTTGTGTCTATTCTTATATGCTGTACAGTGTAAACTGGCATGCGGCGAGCTTGCTTTGTATGTTGAGTCAGAATCACATACCGAAACCATATCACAAAGCCATGGATAACAAAGCTATCGAGGAAATAGTGAAGGTGGGAAAAGATTTATTAATCCAAAATTTAATGTATCCCCTTGACATTGTTTCGAAAAATAAGAGGCTAAGCTGGAGGGGGCAGATTCCAAATAAAATTTTCAATAAACTAAATTTAACTGAACCGTAGTAATTTATCTAATTTTTAGACATTTTTGCATGGACACCACTCTTTACTTTTCTGCATTTTTTTTCTTCACTTCAATAAGTAACAGATCTTCATGCTCTCTCAGCGGCCTCACTGTGGGCTTATTAGTAGATATTGTGCTTCCCAATGCTCGAGAAAGTTTTCATATCTTCCAGATGAATAAAAGAGCACCGCACTTCCTCAAGTGCCACACTTATGTCTAGCAATCTTTCTGGCCTGTATTAGGCCCTTATCTGCTTTGCAATGCCTTTTATGGTCTCTCAGGCTTGTTGGCTGGTATAACTGTAATCCTCTTGATTCTTATTGGGTTGAATACCTTTCAGACTTCAATCCTATTAACATTTTCTCACACCTCACAGTTCATCTTTGGACTAGACCCAAGAGGATACACAATATTGCATTCCAGTCCATCATTGTATTCCTATGTATTTTGTCTTGTCAATGACAATATAAAATCTTTGCTGGCCATCCCTTGGCTTCCATTGAATTTGTAATGGCACTTCTGTTGATGCAGGTTTTGACATGCACAAACAATAGTGATGGGTATAAATACCCTCTTGTTTTGCACAAAATGCATTTGGGTCGCAAAAGAGTACTGGTAGTGGGAACAACTTGGTGAACATGTGGCTTAATACCTCGCACGGGAAGACAATATGTAACACAACCTTACTAATAGTTTTGTATCAATCTTGCAACAACTACTCTACAAATGCAAATCTGATCTACCAACATGTACGAGAAATAATCTGATATGATTTGAGTTTTGGATCCATTCATGCAAGAAGGGTAAGGGAGAAAAGAAGTTTGAATGTCAACCATACAACCGAGCTGAACCTTTATCAAGTGCAAATAATAGTAAAACAATGTTTAAAGATATTACAACTCAATTTTTGTTAAAAATGGTGCAAGACCCTAACATGTGAGATATATCAATTTTAGATTCTTCACAAATAGAATAAATTATATTGCACAATCATTCAGGGAAGAACACAACAAACCATTCATCGAAACAGGAAACATTGATTTAAATGTAGATACAACTAATTTCTTATAGATTGTGCATTGCATAGCACCATAGTTTGCATACTTGTCGATTATTGGCTGAGTGGGCGAGTAATCGCTAAACTTCCCCAAAACCCATTAATTGCCTATCAAAATCGCAGGGTTTTGAATACGTGGGTCTCAGCGAGTACTGGCACAGTACTCGCAAGTATTGGCGAGTACTCGCCAGTACCCACGAGTATTGGACGAGTATTGTGCAAATACTTGCCAGTGTAGTTAGAATGCATGAAAAATGTGGGGAAAACATAGTTTTTTGTCATTTTTAAACACACATGCCCCCTCAGTATATATATAAAATAAACTTTTAAGTATAAGTTTACTTTTAAATGTAAACTTATACTTTAAGTTATATTTTATATATATACTTTTAGGATGTTTGAGAGTGGTTTTGAACCTCTATGAACTATAATGCAAATTCTAGGTTTTGGAGTATCCCATCGTATTTCAGACTTAGTTAGATTTTAGGGTTTCAGACTTAGCCATATTTCAAGGTTTAAAGATTTCAAGGAGACATCATAGGAGGTATGAAGGATGCATGAAGGGATGTAAGTATGATAGACACCTTGCATTCAAGAAACAACTAAAAGACTTCCTTGTGTATTAGCAGAAGCAAGAGATATTAGATTGGATGACATCCTTGTAGATGTTGTCGAACATGAGGCAGAGGAGTCACTACCATTTGGTTCCAGGGTGGAGCCACAGACGCAACATTCTAGGTAGAGCAAGGAGGGGCAACCGAGTGGGAGGGGATTGGACTCTCTTAGTCTCCTTTAGTTTTCTAGAGAAAATTATAGATTCTTGTAATTTGTATTTGTAGATTCTTGTATAAGTATCACCATATCAGTTTGTTGTTGAAACTTGACAGTGTCACAGTTGTATTCGCATGAATCATGATTATGCGATTTTATACTTGTATTCAAATCTAATAGAAAACACTTCCCCAACGTTTTACAGACTCATTTGATACATTTTGCAACTATAATTTCTATAAAATTTATGTTTTTATAAAATTTAAGTATTTTTTTTAATTTGTCGAATAATCGCCGAGTAAACTTTTTGGGAGTTGGGCGAGTATTCTTCGAGTACGAGTATGCGAACTATGCATAGTACATCCATTCATCTAAAGCAATTATGACCTGAACAAATAAGATCAATTGATTTAGAATACCAAAGCACAACCTAACCACTTCCGGAAAAGCTTATGATAAACACTTGATTCTTGAACAACAAAAAATGTGTATTATTGAGCATTCATGATATGAAAATGAAACAAAACAAGAGTTCTCATACAAAAAGATTCTCTAAAAGTCAAACTGTAAAATACTTTTATAAGAGCGAGGTGTGATGCAACCACACCAATCTAAACCTAAAAATCTGCATATTCATGCTTTTTCAGAAAAAATGAATCCTTATATGTAGCCTTTCTAACTTTGTACAAGCTTTTCTAGCTTTGTATGGGCTTTTCCAACTTTGCACGAGTTTTTCTAACTCGCATGGCCTTTTCTTTAAAAGCTTTAAGTTACTTTTTTCTCGTTTTAGAATGAAAGTTCTCATGCCAATGTTATTCGCAAATGTTCTTATCACACGTAAATGTTCTCGTGCATAAACATTCTTCTCACACAAAAATTTTCCTCAATGCTCATAAATGTTCTTATGCAGAAATGTTCCTCCCTACACAAAAATGTGTTTCTCATGCAAAAATGTTCCTCTCGCATAGAAATGTTCTTCCCTGCAAAGAAATGTTCTTGTCGTGTAGAAATGTTCTTGCGTAGAAATATTCTTCTCACTTTGAAATGTTCTTGTGTAGAAATGTTCCCTTCTAATGTTCTTGGCAAATGTTCTCATGCAGAAATGTTCTTTCTTGCGCATAAATGTTCCTCTCTAATGTTCTCTGCAAATGTTCTTGCACAAATTCTCTTCTTAAATGTTCCAAATGTTCTTTCAGTGCACAAATGTTCTCGTGCAGATGTTATGTTCCTTTCACGTAGAAATGTACTCATGCAAATGTTATCCCCACACATATTTTTTCGCACACAAATGTTCCTTCTGCACAATAATGTTCCTCTAGCACAAAAATGTTCTTTCCTGCATTGAAATGTTCCTCCCTACGCATAAATGTTTCTCCTTGTGTAGAAATGTACTTCTGTGTGCAGAAATGTTCCTTTGAAAAGGCATTAGTTCTCTTCTAAAACCAAAAGGAAAACAAAACAAAAACTAAGAATTTTTAAGTAGAAATATCATGAATCCCAATTTTTAAGAATTTTTTTGCATTGTTATTGCATGTTCAATTATATCTTGCTGGTTAATTAGATAGATTTTCATGCTAGTTAGTTTGTAAGTTGCCATTTGAGCCACTCCTAGGCTCAATAAAGATCACTTGGGCTGCTCAATCTTCAGTTGGTTGTGCTCTTCTTTTTAATGTTTCCTTCGGTGGATCTCAATCTCCCACAAGCTTAATTTCTATTGTTTTCAATGATTAGTGCCCTTTTCCAATGGGCATTCCAATCACACTGAACTCTTGTTTTGTGAAACCCAATGGGCACCAAATTCCCTTTGAGGGTAGATCGCATTGCTTTTAAGATTCTCTCGCAATCTTTGGATTGGAAAACTTCCCTGGGAGTGTTGTGTTATGCTTTCATTGACTTGAAACATCCAACATGTGTGCCATTCTTTTGAGAATGGCCTCACAACACCTGTATTAGTCTTGGTCAAAGGTTGCACACTAAAAGTGTAATTTTATTATTCATTATACGCAGGTTCGTATACAACGGTAAGCTCCTAGAATTAAGGAGTCCTTAACACACTCTACTAAACTTATACGAGTTGTTGAAACGACTCGTGACTACTCCTATTCTAGTGGGGTTAGTTGTTATTACAACTCACGTTCACACACACATATTTAACTATTTAATTAATTTTACCTATGTAGTACTAACTGCTATACGATTTCTCCAACATTCCCCCTAGTACGGACATAGGGAAGGGAACATCAACTGGACCAAAAATGTAATGCGATACAGTCTTTGATGTATAGGGAACATATCGACCAATTAATGGATGGGATCACATCAACCAATCTAAGTATGAATAGGGACACACATCTATTCATCTGTCATATCTGTGTAAGCATACACATTGGTTCACAACAAGATTCGCTGGTTGAGTCTTACTGACCTTTACATCAAGTGAGTAGGGACACATGCTACTCACTGCTAGTGTGGCATGGACCTCCCTTCTCCTTTGTTCTGCTTCTTTGGTTGGTTGGGCATCACCAACTAGATACAAGACACAATGATTGAGGTGTGGGTCCTCACTGTCTTTAGTGAGTGTTGGGCTTCTCATTGAACTCGTGTTTGCAGCTTTTGTTCATAACCATTCCCCCTTGATCACGAACATCATAAATGTTAGCCATGCCACTGGACATTGTTCTTGACATTGGTCGGTTTGACATGGGTTTGCATCTTTTGTAGCTGGAGTATATCATCAACAACGGTGATGACTAACAACTCTTTGGCCCTTGTCTTTTGGACCCATTTGGATTTTGCCACTATTAAGATCTGCAACCCTTAAGTTAGCTCTGAGGTTGTTAAAGGGCCTCCTCCATTTTCTTTGACCTCTTGTCTGATTTAGCTTAACAAGCTAGGTCAATTTGCATGTCGCTTTTGATAGCAAAAATCTCCCCCCACGAAACGTACATACACATTTCCTAGGACATCCCTGATAACGTGTTTGCAAAGGGTAGGAAATCTGAGTTTGACTTTGATGTGATGACACGAACATGCTTTATTCAATCACTTATTGACTATCTTGACTTAAACAATTGCCCTCTGACTTAGGCTTATTTATTAACGTGAACAAACTATAAAACTTCTATATAATCTAATGACTATAGACTAAACAACTAATTAAATTCACAAGTTAAATTTAAAACTATATAATAAAAAAACTACATGCATTATAACAAATACAAAGTAATGGACCCTTTAGGATTTTTTTTTTGACAAAACTACGTCTAGCTATCGACTATAGACTCTATAGCAAATGAAAACTTTATATAACAAATCCAAAAATAAAATTATTGTAAAGCAGGTTTAGTAGTCTTTGGCATTATCGTAATTGTTTCCCTTGGTAGATTCAATGCCAATTTCCTTATGTATATTTCAAGAGCAGTGAGATCCTTTTTGACCTCATAACACTCACTCATCTCCATCTTTCTCTCAAATGCACAAATAATCTCTTGGCATACACGAGAGAGAAGATCTCGACCACACTTTTTGAATTTGAAATCTTACACATGACACTTTGTATTTTGATGAGGTTGCTCCCTGGAACGGCTATGGGAGGCTGATAATTTATCCCGTGCTTGAATCAAGTAGGGCACCAATCCATGAATTGGATGGTCCTCTTGGTTTTTGTGGTTTCCACTATGATGTTTACATCTTTGGGGATGATGCTGCCCTTGTACTTGCCATGCCTTGGGTTGCACTTGACCATCGTGAAGAACAACTCGAAGGCCATGTTGGTGATCTCCGCTACTGACAGCTGCTTGTGGTACTCTTTATTTGTAGAGATGACGGGGATATACAAAGATAATAATGGATGTGCAGATGCCAACAAGAATGATATCATTTGAGATATAAGCCTCGTGAAGTTGGTATACGTAGGGCACTCGATTTTGAGAGACAATGACATCTGTCATGGATGTTTGAAATATGTTTAAGAATGAAGTAGCGAACATTACGATTAGAATAAATTGCATAATGTAACCTTAAATAAAGCACAAACTACTCTTAACTTTAGCAATAAACCTTAATAACTATGAATCTATAGAATTTAGAAATAAAAGCATTCACATAATTCACATCACTAGGGGTAGCCATGAATTTGGAGATGCCCCTTCAAAACTGAATGCACCATATTGCACTTCTAGGGTGTAAATTGCTGTTTTGATACCAAATATTAATTTTGGTCAGAGGTTACACACTAAAAACATAATTTTATTATTCATCATACGTAGGTTCTTGTACAATAGTTAGCTCCTGGAATGGAGTCGTTATCACACTATACTAAACTTATACGAGTTGTTCAAACAACTCATAACTACTCCTATTCTAGTCGGGTGAGTTGTTTTTTCAACTCACGCTCACACACACATAATTGACTATTTCACTAATTTTAACTATGCAGTACTAACTGCTATAGGATTTCTCCAACAACTTGAAGAAGCAAACTCTATTTCTCATGCAAGCAAAATTTCTCTTTGCAGAAGCAAGATCTTCTCATACAAGTGAAAAATCCTCTTAATGGACACCTCCGAAGATCACAAAGAGCATGAATGTTGTGCACTCATACCAATTAGTGGAAGAGCATGCACGAAACAATCACAATACAAAAAATATGGAGTGCAAAAAATGAGTATTATAGCATTAATTTGCAAAATTGCTAAAGGCATATCATAAATTGTATGCCAATATATAATGAAAATTTCTAACTTTGAATGGCATATTAGTTCAGTTACACATAATACCTAACTCTATGCATTCATAATAATGATTGAATCAGTCACAATGTAGGTATGCAAGACTTGATTATGTTGTAGATGTCTACTATCTCACAAATTAAAAGACTCATAAATAACCCAAGCATCAAATGGGCCTTATTCCAATATTTCTTGTATAGATGAATTGCATCAATTTTTTAAAACAACTGTCTCTTCATTATCTTCGAATTTTGTAAATTTCAAAAATCTTTTTAAAACTTCATCAAATTAAGCAGAGTTCCATGGAGTTTCTTGACGGGGGGATAGGGGGATGAGGGGCCTAAGTGTGTGGACGGCGGCAGGGGAGTGGTGCAAATACATATATTACTTGAAAAATTAGTTTTAAAAAGATGTACAAGGAATAAGTATATTGCATTGAACATCAACAATTTAACATTTAAGTTTTAACTTTTTAACAATGAAGTTTCAAGTTTGAACCATTGAACTCGTGAACATTGAACATTGAAAATGAAAATCAAAATATCGAATTCAGAATTTTCAAAATTTTATAATGATGATTCATGATTACAAACAAGTATCAACAATGTTCAAAAACAAAACACTAAATACTAATGAGTCAATGGCTAATCATCCCCAAAGTTCTCGCCAAACTCCTCATCACTAGAACTGTTGGACTCCACATGCTCAAGCTCCTCCAAACCAATACCAACCAACGCTATCTGTGTAGCATCTTGTATAGGTGTTAACTCTACCAAGCCTTTGCACATACCACTTCGGGTTCAACGCATAGGCAACCATGTGCAAGGCAGTGTTGAGCTTCTCCCATCTGTGATGAATGATCGATTGTATATGGGGGGTCCTCTCGTACAACCTTCATTTGATCAAGCATAGTATCAATGCACTCATACACCTCTCCAAGGGTAGGTGCATTAGCATCGTCATATCTAATGATTGTGAAGACTGGAGTAATGAATATCCAGACCTCCAACAATTATAATGGTGTGATGTCTTGTAATGCCCTTCGCAATATTATTTGTGGTACGACAAGCCATCCAACATGAGGGGGTTGCAGGGGGTTTGGGGGCGGAGCCCTTGAAAAAAATTCCCAGAGATGTGTTTTTTTTTAAAAAAAAAACACTTTTTGATGCAAGGGGATGCTTGGGCATTTTTTAGGGGGTCGAGGGATGTCTGGGCGTTCCCTGGATGTCCCAGACGTCCCCTTTTTGAAGGGACGTCTTGGGGATGTCCCCTCTTAGAGGGAAATGTCCTGGGGACGACGACGGTTCGGGGTGGAGGTGGAGGGATGGAAGGGGGATGTCCCCTTGATGTCCCCATGTCCTGGGGACGTCCTCGTCCCGGAAATGTGGGGATTTTGGGGGGGGGACGTGTCCCTGTGAGCACTGAAATTAAGTGACTATGGTTGGCACATTGTGTATACACCTTTTCTCACTTACACTTTCTTTTGCTCGACTTGTGGCACTTTGTGAGAGATTTTGTCATGCATTACGATTCTTACTACCACCTTCAAATCATCATGACTTCAAACCATTTTAATACAAACATGTAGGGTATTTATACAATTGGTTTAATCCTATTCTCTAGGATTCAAGCGATATCTTCATTTAATCATCCCTCAATCGATCAACCGAGTACTATCCTACATTGGGTGTTGTGACAAACAAACAAGCTAACCTATGTAAATAACTCAACCCCTTAACAAACTATATTGACTAAGTATTTAACAATACAATGATGTAATAACTTAATTTTTGTAACATTTTGAACCATGGTTTTGAATCTAAGCACATACTCGCTAACATTTTCATTAAATTCTTGTTTAAGTTGGACAATCTGTGAAAAGGTGACCATGCCAATGTTGTTTGAAAAGTGAGCTAAGAAATTGTTAAGGATCTAGATTGCACTCTAGCTGAAAGCAGAAGTGTTCGGGTTCTACTTCCAAATCTAGCTCAACATGGGATTGACCCCAGGCTATGGGTATCCTATAATGGGGTCAGACCTCTAGGATTGTTAACGAGGCTAGCTCATTTGATGCATCATTTTAGCTCATTCCTGCTACTAAAACTTATTAATGACCAGGGAAAAGGGAGAGAGATAATCATGAAAAGGAAACCTAAGCTAAAGACGGTGATGCACTTAAATGATGGTTGATCCATTTTGTTTGACTCTTAAAACGCTAATGAAACAAGTAAAAGACTAGATCTATGATTCCAAATATCTGTCATACATCAGTATTTCATGTAGAGGTTCACCAAATGATCAAACGCTGAGGGAACTGATGGAGAGGTCTAATGCGAGACACTAACCAGTCACAGTATCCACATGCTAGCTTTAATCAAAATGGCTTTCGAACACTAAACATGGCTTGCATAACAAGATAACCACTAACTAGGTGAGATCATGACTTGATTAGGGAGAAAACTCTACCACATATGCAAATCAATTGACATGAACACACTAGATAAGCATAATGAAATGTGAGCACAGTTTTCTATTCATTTCAAGAGGTTACAAGCTCCATCTTGGTAGAGTTTAGTCATGCTCAATAGAGGGATGCGAGGGATACATTTTTTGGCACGAAAGCCTCTATATATAGCAGAAATGGAGATAAAGAGATGGGAACAATGCGTAGGAGAGTGGAAAAAAGATCCTAGTCATGTGGTGGCAGCTCATTGATTGCTTTTCATGTGCATGCCTTCCGCCAACGAACTAACCTTGATCAACAAACGGACTTTAATTTGGTCCAATAGTCCTCGAGCTCCTCTCATTCGCTGAGAGATCCACTAGAAGACAAGGGTTTGTTTTGCATGATAACAAAGTCTGTTTGAGCGGAATCAATGCCCTTAACTGCTTCTCCCACTACTACCAGTTCACCACCTTGGGACCGTAAGCCCACTTGACGTGTTCATGAGGATCAAATCCTCGAATCTTGAAATTGACAGTGCCATGCCATGCATGTTTTGAGTGGCGGTTTGTCGAGTTATGATGGTGTTGAAGGGCGAGAAGCCCCCACCATATCTCATTTATCTGCCCGTGCATGGGAATCTGAACCTAGGTCTATTATAGGAAAACCAATAGAGACTGCTTCTCCCACTACCAATTCACCACCTTGGGACCGTAAGCCCACTTGACGTGTTCATGAGGATCAAATCCTCGAATCTTGAAACTGATAGTGCCATGCCATGCATGTTTTGAGTGGCGGTTTGTCGAGTTATGATGGTGTTGAAGGACGAGAAGCCCCCACCATATCTCATTTATCTGTCCCTGCATGGGAATCTGAACCTGGGTCTACTATAGATGAAAACCAATCTAGACTATTGGTTTTCCTATAGCTTTAATTGACAAAAGAAGTTCACTAGGTGCATGTTCTTGATTTGACAATAAGCTGCCACCCCCTTGGTCTATATTAGGTCTAAAAGACCTATTTTACCTCCATGGAACTTTGTTGGCAATGCTTGGTCTTGGGGTCCTTGCTCCGGTTCAATCTAGATCCATCTCGGATCACATTTGAGCTTGGTTCCTTCGTATTTACCTTACCTGGGTCGAAGAATGTCGTATTGACTTTGGTCGAAATGCCCTGTGCTCGATCCTTTTGCTTATTGGTTGTTGACAATTGACTTTGATCATTAATCTAATGATCAATCTCGCATCGTTGTTCCTGACTTGCACGATAAGACGCGGTTCGTCAATCTTTTGCCAGCTTGAACGTGCTCATGCCACTTGTCAACCACGCGTCCGTTCTCAAGATCTGCTAACTCTTTGACTTGTTCGCATGTCGTTGATCTCCTTGGTACGAACGAATGCGGATCATTGGATTTGCCTGGACCTACCATTTGAACTCAAACAACTAACTTACGAGACCCAACTTTTATATCTGCGTGCCCGTATTTGACGTCTGCACAAACGTATTTGATGTTCGCATGATTGTCACTGAGATATTTGAACTTCAATGGTCATTTGCTGTGGCTTGAATTTGACGTTCGTGCACCAGTCACCACCCTGCTGGATCAACTTTGCCGAAACAATCTGGCTGATGTAATTATGTCTTCGGGGAAATTGTTGCAGAACAATTTCCTCGAAAGAATTCGCTTGTTCGGAACTTTTGCATCGGGCTATTTTCCTTGGGCCTTTTGCATTAGGACATTTGTTGTAGCATTTTTGTATCGGACAAATTGTCCAAAAGAAATGACTTCGGGCTTTTGCCTTTGGGACAATTTCCCCAAAAGAATTATGCCTTGTACTTATGCTTGTAGACAATTTCCTTCGGGCTTTTGTAAAGACATTTCCTTCGGGCCTTTTGTTTGGGACACTTTCTTCAAAAGAATTATGTTTTTGGGGAAATTGTCGCGGGACATTTTCCCGGAAAGAAATCCAACACTTAGCTTTTGCCTCGGACAAACTGTCCAAAAGAAACATGCATTAGGGAATTTGTTTTGGACAAAATGTCCGAAAGAATTCCCAACACTTAGTCAAAATAAAAAAGTCCGCAAGAATTGGACTTAGCCAAATAAAAGCCCGAAACAATATGCCAAGTAAGGACTTAGCCAAAAAAGGATTTGCACTTTGCTTTTTAAAAGTTTGTAGGCTCTTCTAAATTTGTTCTTGAAAATGTTGCTTGATCACCATGAAACCTTCCCATAAACCTTTCTTTTTGCTCTACAGACATATTTCAAGCCTTTGGTCCACTCGTTCCATCAAACCATGCAAAAGCTTTATATGTGGGCCAAATTTGGGCAACAAAAATCATCGGCCAAAGCATTGAAAGAATATATGTATCTAGATGGCAAAGCATAAAACCAATCAAGAGCATAGTCCTTAAGGCTTATGGGAAAAAGCTTCACCAACAATTTCTCGATATGGGCAAAGTCGAGACATGAAGCATTGAAATATTTGATGTGATGAGAAGGATCACCTTTACCATTGAATAATTCAATTTTGGGAGCCAAAAAGTCGATAGGCAAAGGATAGACAAGGACATCATAAGCCTAAGGATTGAGTAATATACCACGAGTAATTTCTCAAAGATAAGACATCCATTCTGCTTTGCTTATGCTTGCAAATCCACTGTAGAAAGAAGAAGAGGAATTAGGGCTAAGGAGCTTATAGTTAGGGAAGGAAAGTTAGTACATCATCTTTGAAGATATTAAGGATAAGAGTTGAACCAACAAGGTATGCTTAGCCTTTGAAGTCCCCAACTTGGGTCTACTTAGGTCTTCTTTAATTCACCTTGACTTCGCCTCCTACAATCTTTCACAAAGTGCTACAAGTCAAGGAGGAGATTGATGGGCCGACAAGTCAATTCAAGGTAAGTATCCATAACCTTATATTCTTTTGGCATTATTGGATTAGTTTATTTCATGTCTTTTGTGTGTAGATTAGCACATGTTTGCTAGTTCATTGCTATCTTGTACATGCTTTTTATTTACAACTCTTGCTTATACCTAGTAGCAGCCCCTTTGTTTCTTTTATGGCTCTTGCTTTAGCGTGTAATGACACCTTGGATCTAGTTAGGATCTTCACTTGCTATTGTATGTGTAGATTCCCCTTTTAGATCCCTTACAACTTCATTTGCTCATGCCTCTTGTCTATAGCCTCAAACCACTTTGTGGATTGACATCTTGTGTATGTGTTGGATCTAGAATTGTTTTCTACGTTTTTCATATTTTGGAGGATTCTTTAATTAGAGACTATACTAGGCTTACATCCACATTGAACTCAAGTTTTGGTAATGTGGTTATGTGCGCAATACACTACACTAAACCATAAATATGTGCACAACTCAGATTTGAACAAAATACAACAATATAACAGTGTAAACATACCTAATAGTGCAAAAAGGATAGCATTGAAATGCTTTAAATTGGTGAAGAGATCGTTTTGAGATAGATACCTTTGTATTGTTGGAGGCTAAAATCAAGGGCAAAGGGGCCGAAGATTGATCCAATGATAACCCAGCAAAATTGTAAAGAATTGTTAACTTGTAGAAAATGATCAGAAGCGGGCTAGGAAGCCCCTGGTTTGACTAGGAATTGGGTGCGACGATCTTGGTGAAAGTAAATGCTCCTATTCTACTATGGCCTTTTCTGAAATAAATTTGACGGATGTCTTCCTCTGTTTTTGTACTTTAAAAGCCTTGTCACAGATCACCTAGAAATCCTTCTCCTTCATTGCAAGACGTCTTCAATGCCCCTACAAAACCATAAAATGGAAGCAGGGTGGATTATGGACCTGCCTTAGTTGACTCCCTTTGGGGAACAATATTTGAAGAAAAGACACAAGTATAGATGCAACTCAACAGGCAACCCAGTGCGATATGAAGATCCCAACCCTTATCCTTATCAATGAAATGCAAACAACTAGTAGATGCTATATGCTCTTTCACTAATCTTTGAATTCTACTTTTGGTTTAGGGTTGGTTCTCTAACAATGCAATCCGTTTCTTTCACATTTCAATAGATGGCTTTTACAATTCAAATCTATGTCTCCTAAATGCATCAATGCACTTATGTACTTGTATAGACATTCTGAATTCAAATTAGGACCCTATTGACGCACAAGCCAACAAATAAGCCAATCAAAAGGGACATAAACATAGACAAACCAAAGAGGAGGGCCAAAGGGGTCCACAGAAGCAAAAGATGAGGTGTGTGCTAGAACAAACCTATTGGTGCACTAGCTGACAAATAATGGGCAGGAAAAGCCGAGCAAAAGGGACCAAAAAACAAGCAAACTGAAGAGGAGGGCTAAAGGGGCCAACAAAAGCAAAAGATGAGGAGCGTGCCAGAATGCTCTTGGTTAGACTAGGAGCATGCCAAAACGCTCCTGGTCAGATGGGGAGTGTCCCAGTACGCTCCTGGTAAAAACCTAGGCACAATGGATTATGAGGGAAGAAAAGGGAAGACAAGGAAAGAAAGAAGGAAAACATAGCAAGAGAGAAAAAGAGGAGAATAGAGGGGAGTCATGATGGGACAACAAACAATAATAGTGCCGCAAAGAGGGAACATACAAATAGAGTTGTCGCAAATGTTGCAAAAGATTAGAAATCATTGCTAATAAGAGTTTAATCTGAACCAATGATCCAAAAGCACATAAACTCACTAATACCATAGGCATTAACTAGTCTTGTACCAAAATTAGGTGTCTACATGATATATGCTTTAATTATAGCATTTGATGCGGAGATTAATGGGGATATACCTTTTCTTCAACTGAAAAATAGTTTGCAACATTATAGAATATATAGGAGAAATTCTTTAAACGTTAACTTAGTAACTCTTAGGATAGTGGAATTCATTGGATAATTGTTAACTATGTATAAATAGCATCCTAAATTGATATGGTTTTCACTGTTGCTTTCCATATTGCTTTTCTTTAACTGAAAAAATAATTAGCATCATGATAGCAATTTGTAGGAGAATTTCTTTAGCATTAACTTAGTTACTCTTAGGACAATGGATTTCATTAGACAACTGTTAACTCTATAAAAATTACATCATAAATTGATATGGTTTTCACTATGTGCTTTCCATATTGCTTATTATTAAATTAAACATAGCATTTATTTCCTCCACAAAATCATGTAGGCATGCAAGACTTGATCACGTTGTAAATATCTACTAAGTCACAAATAATAAGATTCGTAAATAACCCAAGAACCAAATGGGATTTGTCCCAATATTTATTGTGTAGACGAATTACATCAATTATTTAAAATGATCTTTTCTCTTTTACCTTCAAACTTGGTAAATTTATAATATCATTTGAAAATTCCATCAAATCCGGTGACTCTGTTTGGTACATTATTCTCGAGTTTTATGGATCTATTCTACCTTTTTTTTATTTGAAAAATAGTATGCAATCTTATAATGTGAGAATTCTTAAAACATTAATGATCAACTTATTAATGTTTAGGAACAGGGTTCATCAGATAACTGTTAAATATATGAAAAAACTTCCTAAATTGATATTGTTTTCACTATTGCTTTCCGTTTTTCATATTCCACAACACTTATATCCGGTGCAAAATCATGTAGGCATGCAAGACTTGACTACATTGTAAACATCTACTAACTCACAAATAACAAGACTCATTAGTAACCCAAGAGCCAAATGGGCTTTATCTTAATATTTCTTGTATAGATGATTACCTCAATGTTTTAAAATAAATCTTTTCTCCTTTACCTTAAAATTTTGTAAATTTCAAATATCATTTGAAAGCTCCATCGAATTCGGTGACTACAGTTGCCACATTAGACTCGAGTTATATGGAACTATTCTTTAATTACAGTATATGAATCTCAGACACATGGGGATCTACTTTTCTTTAATTGAAAATAAGTTCGCAACGTTATAGGAGAAATTCTTAAATCGTTGACTTATTAATGCTTAGGACATTGGAGTTCATCAGACAACTGTTAAAAATAGCATCCTAAATTCATATGGTTTTCAGTATTTCTATCTTTTTTGGTTATTATATAATTGAAAATATCATTTATTTCCTGTGAAAAATCACACAAACCCTAGAATTTATGTAATCATTCTCAGGCAAATTAGGCTTAATTTATCTGGGAGGTTGTGACATTAATGCATTAGGCACGAGTAAAAAATATATATATGTCCATTGAGGAAATATGCTTATTTTGGCTATAGTTTCTTGGCTTAGTTACTCTGGGAGCTCGTGACCTCAATGCATTAGGCACAACGAGCATCTCCCAAGCTTAATAGATTGATTATCTCTTTCTTCTTCTTAATCTCAGCTTGTGTGGGATTCAATTGTTGTGCAACTAATGCTGTATTAATATAGAAGCATCCATGTTGGTAAAATAATATATGCCACTCATTATTTTGAGACATGCATGTGTTGTTTATAGTTTGTACTGGATGACAGCTGTTTCTTCTCGCACTCAGTCCAAATCTTGTAGCCAGGCCCATATTATGCATTTTGTTGTTTTCTAGGAAGTTTACGATGTGAGGAGACTGCAGGGTACTTTGTTACCTTTGAGGGTGGTTCCATCGGTTCTTATCAGCCTGGTGCCCTCTCCTAACATTAGTGGATCATATTGCTGAGTAAACACAGTTGTGATGATGCTAAACATCCTCTTTCAGTTTCTGTTACCGATAATGATTAAGGGTCTCATTTATCATATATCATAAAGACTAACAGTATGACAGCCGTTTCTCCTTGAAGTCTGCCCAAATCTTGTAGCCAGGATCATATACTGTGTGGTGATCTCTTCTAGGAAATCTACAATGCGAGGAGAGTGCAAGGTATTTTGTTACCTTTGAGGTTTGTTCCATCAGCTCTAACCAGGCTGGCCTCCTCTCATGACAAAAATGTTGGACTACATTGCTGAGCATATGTTAGTGATGGTTTTGTTACTGGTGACGATTAATGGTCTCACTTGTTATATATCACAAAAACTAATACTTTTACATTTCCTGCCTATTATTGCAATCTCTAAGGATTGTCTTGTTAATGTTTTTTGGTTAACATGCTTTTGTTTTTATTTGTTCATCTGCATCATTTTTGTGATGAGTGGCGCTTTGCACATCCTGTTTTTCTATAATCATTGCTGGTTATATTGTCTAATCCCATTGACCGGTTTTAGTCACTTGTCCACATTTATATAACTTTATTTCATTTCATTTGTCATCATGGTTTGAAACTTTCTATATGGAATCATGAAGTTTTAAACTGTAGAGAATATAATTATGGCCCTTCCTATTTGTTTATGCTTTCCCATTACAGGGCGCTTTGCACATCCTGTTTTTCTATAATCATTGCTGGTTGTATTGTTTAATCCCATTGACCAGTTTTAGTCACTTGTCCACATTTATATAACTTTATTTCATTTCATTTGTCATCATGATTTGAAACTTTCTATATGGAAGCATGAAGTTTTAAACTGTAGGGAATATAATTATGGTCCTTCCTATTTGTTTATGCTTTCCCATTACAGGTACTCAAGGCTTTGGTTCTAGAGAGGATGGGAAAACCAGATGAAGCATTGCCTCTCTGCTTAAATGCTAAGGATGCTGTTCCTGTTGATGACCTTACCCTCAGTACGCTGCAGATGGTATTCCAACGTCTTGATCGTTGTATGTACACTATTTTATTGCTATTTCATTTGCATTTTGTAATTCTTGTTGTAATTGTTTTGATGTTTTATCCATCTACTAGGCATTTTCTCTTCTCTTTTGTTGAAATTGGATCTATTAATTTTATGTTTTGCTTATGCAGTGGATCTTGCAACCTCTTGCTATGAGTTTGCCTGTACAAAGTTGCCAAACAACCTAGATTTAATGATGGGTCTCTTCAGTTGTTATGTACGCGAATATTCGTATGTAAAACAACAACAGGTAGTAGGATGTGCTGAAGTTTTACTCTATAATATTATTCTCTTTTTAATTTGCTTTTTAGTTTTTTAAGGTAATCTGCAAGAACTCTATAGAAATTGTGTATGTTTGTGCAATAGCAAGTTGCTTAATTTTTAATTCTCTTGGCAGACAGCTATGAAAATGTACAAGCTTGTTGGCGAGGAGAGGTTCTTACTGTGGGCTGTTTGCAGCATTCAGTTGCAGGTATTTTTTCTTCGCTTAATTCGATTTTTTTTTTCTGTTTTCTTTTCCTTGTCTGTAGGAATTACATCCTCTATAGAAGGAAACTTAATACATGGGATATTATTTTTGCCTCCATAGAAGGAAACTTAATACATGGGAAATTATTTTTGACCAATTAACTTCTTTTGAATCTTGAAGGATTTTCCTCAGATTTTCTCATCTGAATGATAATATGGTTTTTGTCCTCTTCCTTCAAATTTTATCTGTAAAAAGAAAGCGTTTCCTTTTTGAAAGATACACAAAAAAGTTAATAACAGCAGACTTTATATATTTACCTCTCCCATCAGATGTTAGTCAAAGCAACTTAAAACCTCTTCTAAGGTGAAGAAATACGTTTTTGATGTATGTTGCATTTGTATCCTTCAAGCTTCTTTTTGCTGCTTGCCTTATACATATACAGGGAACAATTGGAGAACTTTGAGGACAATCAATTTGAAATTATTTATATATATTCTTTACAATCTAATGTAGTGGTTTGAATTACTGCTGGAATTGAAGGTTTTGTACTTTACTTCTTCAGATGATTTCTTTCTTCCAGTTACATGGAGCAGATGTAGAAGGAATTAGCATCTAAGTTGCCGGTCCTGGTATTGGTATGGGTACCAGTATGGATTTTGGGTATGTAGGTATGATGTTTTTGGCCCCAGGTATGGGTACAGTGGTACAGAAATACCATAAAATTAAAAAAAAGCCAAATAAGCATGGTAAGGAGTACTTTTTAAATAAATTTGTTAGTTGTGCGGCTTAGCGGGCATATTTAACTGATTAGGCATTGGTAATAACTGGCAAGACCAAAAAATGCAAAATAAAAAAGATAAAATAAGAAAAAATAAAAAAATAGAAAGTCCACATAAAATAGGAAAGGCTTAACTGTAGGGCATAAAAAACTTAACAAGTTTAGCCCTAAAACACAGCAACCACCTTCCCCTTCATAACGCACAGCCATGAAGCCATTTTCTCATTGCAAAGCTGTCAGGGATTTCTCTTATTTCTGTGTTTTTTTTTGCATATGGCTTTCTATTCAAATGTCTTCATCTAGATTGGCGTAGTCTGTTAATATCTGTTGTTGAATCAAGGCAGGTTTGAAGCATTTATTTTTTGCATTAATATATATGAGACGTGCAGAGTTGAAGGGGGCAGAAGTTTATTCTTTTGCAGATACCATCAAGCAGAGAACATTAACAAGATTTTTTTTTTGTTTGTGGCTGCTCATGAAGTAGGTCAATGGAGCTAGAGAATACATCCAAGTACGTTAGGAAATGCTAGGGTAAGAGGACTCTAGGATAGAAAAGTAACTAAAAAAGAAAAGAAAACTGAAGCACTGAAAATAAATGGGGGGTAAAGCCTCAACCCATGAGGTTAAGTTACCAATACAAATAGCCATGTGGAGGGAGAAAGATCCTCAAAAGAACATTGGCAGATGAATGTCAGAGATGCTGAAAGCTAGTCCCATCATATATTTATATTAAGGTCCGTGCGAGAGGAATCAGTATTGTCATTGTGTATCATTGTGAAATGGCCAATGTAGGATCTAACAATGCTCAATGGGGAGTGTCAAGGGCTGAGGGGGCCAGGTTGGGTTATCCTAGGAGGAAGCAAAGCACTTCCCCTAGAATATCTCCTAACATTTAAGGTCAAAGAAACTCCTGTCGCAGTGAAGAAACGCACGAGGTGTATCTTCCCTTGTGGCTTGGGAAGCGGCAAAAGAGTAAATCCATGATGCTGAGGAGGAGCAAATCCATGACATCGAAAAGGAGCAGATCTGTGATATCAAGATAGAATTTGCTGGGGCGCCCTAGCACTAGTAGTAGTATGAAAAGAAGAGTTGCTTGATTGACTGATCCCTCTGTGTGAGGCAACAATATGCAAAGGGCGCTTAATGTTGATAACGTTTGTGATTGGCTGAATTCTTTCAGCGATCACCCTGGGAGCTTTAGGGCCCCCGTTCAAGTCCCTGGGTTGAAGGGCGATAACCTCTCAAAAAAAAGGGCTAGGCACCATTGTTTCAATAACAAAAAGAATGTGGATAAAGAGTCCCCAGAGTTTTTGTAATCTTCTCCAAATCTCATAATAAATGGGGCATCTGAAAATGAAATGCCCCCCAACCTCCACCTCTTGGAGGGAACAAAGATGACAAATCCGGTCCCCCACGAAGAATCTTATGATCAGTCTCAACTCGAAGTGGTTGGAGCGCATTGTCAAGTGGTTGATGGGAAACATCAAGGCGCATGACAAATTGCACTGGAGATAGTCAGTTTGAAAAATGACACTATCCACCACATTTAAGAAATTGCACCATAGGTTAAGGGCGTATCAATAGACCACATACAAGGGGCATATTGAAATTTCATGCATACAAGCAAACATCATACACATAGGGCCATAAATAATTGACATGTTAAATGTCACACAAGCAATTATTTCACACGTAGGTCCAAGGGCTAAAAGTAATGGACATGTTCAAATGTTGCACAAATTTTTTTTGGATGCACAAGGCCAAGGGCCACACATAATAAACAAGCAATGCCTAGTCTATCATGAAATAAATTAAACATTGAAGTAGCATAGAACATGTGAAAACTAGTCTACACTATAAGTTGAGCGGCTGAAGAGGAGAGGTCCAAGTGATTTGAATGTACTGCCAATATATATCCTCTCTGACATTTCTAATGATGACCTCCTTTAAGGGAAGACGCTGATGAGGGGCGTCCAAAGGAGGTAGTCTATCAATAGAGATGCCAATAGACTGACGGAGCAAACTAGTCTTAGATTGCCAACAATGTTACTGTCTAGTGGGGCCCAATGATGCAATCCTCTTTGAAGAACAAAGGGCCAAATATGGATACGTCTCATGAGTTGAAGCTAAGCACCCCATGGTTTCGAGTCTAAATGTAGAAAGTAAGTCTGAACATAAGGTGAAGACGATGGAAAGGAAACTCAATTTAGACGACACATTGAGGAACAATCTGTTTGCAGTGGATCATACATTGAATAATGAGAGTTTGGACCCTCTCTCAATATGAACACAATCAAGGGAACCCAAACCTTGGTGTAATATCCTCAAACACCAGCAAGGAAATTACCAATAAGGAAGTCATCCCACATGCTTGGAGTGCCACTATGAAGAAATAGCCATTTAGTCAAATCGTCTTTGGGAAATATCAAGGGACGCCACCCCTTGGGAAAGGACATTTGGTGGGTATTAATAATCAACATTTGGTAGGAAGGGGATCATTCAATCATGTATTTAAATATATAACCTTGTACAAGCATTATGCTTTACAATTGCTTTTAAAGATGAAACCCCTTAATTGTGTAACCCGATTTCAAAGACAAAAACCCTTGTCATCACAATACGTTAAAGATGAAATCCCTTGAGGATTCACATTATATTATTTGAGATCTGAAAACTCTAAAAGTAATTTCATTTTATTATCTAAATTATTATTTCAGGTATAAAATCTATATTTATCTTAAATGGATTTTCAAGGATTCCAAATGTTAGTTTAATATTCCGATTAGGAATATTACAGTGGTATCAGAGCTTTTGCCCTGCCAACCTATGGGGAAAACTTCATGCAAGGTGACGATAAAGAGATCCACTATTATTTGAGAAATAAAAACAAGGGTTCCGACCAGCAAAGGGAAGAAACCGAAAAGGGAGAAGAAAGGGCAAATATGAGAGAGAAAAACCGAGATGATGAATGGATTGATATGCTTATTCAAGGACAGGAACAATTGGCTAATACAATGACTCAGTTAGCTCTCGCAATGCAATCTGTGACAAATTATAGATATCAAAATGTTGAAAATAGTCATTCTAATACTAGCAATAATCAAATCCCTCAAAAAACAACCATGAGTTCTTCAAATACACCTTTTCAGCCTAAATTTATTTCAAGAGAAGAATCGATTATGGAAGAAGAAACCAAACTTCATCGGGAGACGACATTGCATCTAGTTTTGAAGAATATCGAGCCCTTTCAGATGAAATACAGAGAGAAATACCACTCACAAATTTCATGGCAATGAAAAGAAATCAGAATGGTACCAGAACGGAGCATAGACCCCAAAATACTCAGAGATCTTCAGCATGTGTTGGGTAAATTGACTTTGTCTACTTTTGATGGCTCTAACAAATGCACAGCTCGAGTATGGATACAAAAATTGGATACCTACTTGTCACTTTGACCCATGATGGAAGAGGAAGCGATCAAATTCGCAACCCTTCATTTTGAAGGAACAACTCATGAATGGTGGTATCACAGGTGGATTACATAAAGGCATGATCTCATTAAATCATATGACGAATTTATTAAGAGGTTGATTGAAAAATTTGATAGAATTGACCCTGAAATTCATTTTCGGGAATTGACACTATCAAAACAAAGTAGCAATGTGAAAGACTATGTGGCTGAATTTTAGAGGCTTGCCGTGATGGTTTAGGACATTACTGAAAGGAGGCTTGTAGTATTGTTCATGGAATGATTGATTGAACCACTCAAGGGTTTAGTCAAAGCCTTTAATCCTTCTCCCCTCAAAGCAACTATCAAACAAAGATTGGATTTGGAAACATCAACACCAAAAAATAAAATTGTGCCATTTATACCACCAAGAATAGCCAATAGTGGACAGCCTCGGACCATGCTTTCAGGACAACAAGAGACAACACCATATGGCCAACACAGAAAACCATTTCAATCGGGAGGATTCCAACCAAGAGATCTGTCCAAATTAGGTAAGGAGATGGAAACAAGAAATGAGCTGAGGAAAAACTTATGCTTCACTTGTAAGGAACTTTGGGTACCATGTCACCCTTGCTTGGGAAAGGGGCAAGTGCATTACATTGAAGTTGTGTTAGATGATGACCTTGTTGAAGAAGAAGTTGAAGCTGAAGAAACAATTTATGAACCAGGAGGGGAAAAGACATTGGAGAGTGCCCTTGCAACCTTATTAGGGGCTCCAAGATACCGTCCCTTTCAAGTATGGGGGAATCTACAAGGACAAAAAATCACCATATTGATAGATAGTGGGGCCACCACAATTTCATTGACGAGGGACTGGTAACAAAAATGGGTTTAAAAACAAAAGAATTTTAAGGTTTGAAGGTAATAGTTGCTGATGGTTTTACCATTCCGTGCACTCAAAGAATTCCACTACTCTGTCTCACATTGGGGTGACATCAAATAAACGATGATTTCTATGTAGTAGGCATTGGTGAAACATATTTGGTACTAGGTGTTCAATGGCTACATTCTTTGAGGGAATTTACCCAAAACTATCAAACCTTGGAATTAAAATTTAAAGTAGATGGGAAAGAAGTAGTTCTTTAGGGTATGGTTAATGGAGCCCCCCTAGTGATTACAACGAAGAGGATGGAAAGGACATTCAGGGAAGGCCAAGTTTCATGGGCGCACAATGTTTTGTGAGCTTTACAAAATCAGAACAATAGATACACCATGAAGACATTCAACCAATAATTGAAAAACATGCTAAGGTTTTTGAGAATATCCCATATGGGTTGCCACTAGATAGAGGGTTTTTGCATATCATTGAGTTAGAAAGCGGTACCAAGTCGGTAATAATCACACCTTATTGCAACCCTGGAATGCGTGAGAAGAAGTTAAGAAATAAAGTATCAAAACATATTTAGTTTGTCGGAAGAATTTGTCAATAGAAGATGCCACTTGGGAAGGAGCAGTAATTTTTGAACATCCCAATTTACAATTGCTTGAGGACTAGCGATTTGAGGAAGGGAGGTTTGTAATATCCTCAAACACCAGCAAGAAAATCACCAATAAGGAATTCATCCCACATGCATGGGGCGCCACTATGAAGAAATAGCCATCTAGTCAAGTCGTCCTTGGGAAGTATCAAGGGATGCCACCCCTTGGGAAGTATCAAGGGATGCCACCTCTTGGGAAGACACACCCTTTGGGAAAGGGCATTTGGAGCATATTAATCATCAACAATTGGTAGGAAGGGGATCATTCAATCTTGTATTCAAATATATGACCTTGTTCAAGCATCCTGCTTTACAATTGCGCTTAAGGATGAAACCCCTTATTTGTGTAACCCGATTTCAAAGACGAAAATCCTTGTCATCGCAATAACTCAAGTACGAAACCCCTTGAAGATTTACATTATATTATTTGAGATCTGAAACTCTGAATGTAATTTCATTTTATTATCTAAATTGTTATTTCAAGTATAAAATCTATGTTTATCTTAAATGGATTTCCAAGGATTCCAAATGTTAGTATAATATTCCGATTAGGATACAAACCATAGGCTTGATGACTGTATCGAAGAGTCGCATCTACGAAAGTGGATATGAAAACACTAGTGCTTCAAGATAGAAAGGGAGGCATATCCCCTTGCAAATGCTCAACTGGTAGGCAAGCTTCATATCAGAAGACTGTATGGAGAACTGGATCCCCAATTAAGTGTAGGCTGATGTGATCTTGAAAGGTTCCCCTTTTAGGGGAGATAGAACTGTGAAAGAGAACTTTTGGAGATGTTGAATATCACGTCCTTAGTTTTGCGAAAGGTTGATCACCAATTGATGAAGCTCTCACATAAATGAGCAAGGCCATCAAGTTGTCTCTATTAACCATCGATAGAGTGAGAGAGAACAATATCAGTGACCAAAATAAGTATGGCCATCACCTTGGTATGTAAAATGCAACCATCATTAACATGGGTATGCTATTGAAGAAAATCTTCTAGCTCATCAATGTAAATGTTGAAGAGGGTCAGTGAGAGAGAGCCTAATGGTATTCTTTAGAAATCCAAAAAGATCGTGAAAAGTACAAAACTGTCCAACAACTATCTCATAGAGCCTCCACTGGGCGATAATGAGAGAATTTGGAATGCTGACTTCTCACAGCTTTTGGACAAGTAGATGCATTGGAACTGAGTCAAAGGCCTTCCTAAAGTCTACAAAAAAAACAAAAGACTTTGGAAGAGTGATGATGAGCCTCCTCAGTAATGGCTTAGAGTGTAAAGAATGTGGTCAATAGTCTGCTATTCTCTCCTAATGTCAACATGTCTCCTGGTCTAAGATTATCTCTCTCCAAGTGCTCAGAAAGCTGCATGTGTAACACTGTGGCGTAAAGTTTGGCAAACGTATGCTCAATCATAATGGTCATGTAGTTGCTAGGGTTGGAGCTATCCCTAGACTTATGAATGGGATGGATTACATGTTGGGACCAAGAACGAGGAACACTTGAGCGAACAACCACAGTAAAGAGATTTGCCAATTGGGAGGCAAGGGAATCCGCACCATTGAGGAACTCAGCCTGGATGACTTTCAATATTTACAATCTCAGTTACTTTGATGTAAGTTTGATTTATCAATTTGTATTTCAATATTCACAATCTCATTCTCTTTGCTGATAGAAAACAGTCAAAAAAAAAAAAAAAAAAAAAGCTGGGACGTTTTCACTGTGGGTATGTTCTGAGTTCAGCTGGATCAGGACCGGCGTGTGCTAGGGCCTTTCCCCTGCTGCCAGTGTGCCACGTAACTTGGCTTAGCATGAATTTAAGACATGATAGTTAATATTGTATGCAAAAAATGACAAACTCAGGCTGTTATGATATGTAACAAATTGGCTATAACATTTCAAGTTAATTTGGATCTATCACTATGTTGTGATAAAATTAATCAATATTCGCTGTCCATGGCATGATTCATTTGCCTGAAGCATCCATATTTGTAGACCATTGATTAGTATGTTTATAAAACAGTGATGTGCCATTCTCATGTTAACCTATTCATGTCTGGTCTTGTGATTAGTACCTTTTAATTGCACTCATAGGCTGGGATGGTGTCTATATTCAATACACACACACGATACGGAAAACTGACAAAAATTTCTGTGTTTCTAGGTCTCCTTCTGCGACTCCCTGAGATCCTTTTTGCAGCTCCTAGGACCCTTCTGCCCAAAGGATATGGATTCATATTATCTTGAGCCGCCTTGTATTGCTGAAATTTATACATTTTAGACAAAACTTGACAAAATCAATGCATTAATATTACATACAACAACATTACATCCAACAAACATTAATAATCTAATCAAATTGTTCATCGAAGTCTTCAATCACTTACACAAAAACATGATAGGGGTAAGCTCACACTCGAAAGAATTGTGAGACCAGGGTGACTTATAAGGCATTATGTGTTCCAAAAGCTTTGCCAATGGGGAAAGAGGCTCGATGTAAAAAGGTGGATTACATTCACTGTTCCTCCCCCTACTAACAAATGCTTATGGTACTTGTATGCTAAGTGGGTCCTTTTGCCTTGTGATTACAACCAAATATACATGAGGGAAAATGTCACTAGGGTAATGACTACTCATGTAGGTCATTTTGAGACAACTTGAAGACACACAAGTAAAATTCAACAAAAAATAATAATCTAATCAAATTGCTTGTGGAAGCTTTCATTTAATTAACATAACAGTTATTTTCAGGAAAAAATAAGAAACAGAAAATGCAGCAAAGAATAGCTATATGTAACAGATCTTTATTATATTAAAAATGTCTACATTCCTGCTGTATTCCTCTCTATGCAGGTCACTTACCTGATGAATTAAGAATTGCGAACACTCACAACCCTTGGAAAAAAAAAAACTACATTTCCTAGGGAAGAACAGCAAAACTCCATTTTTCCTATCTCAATTTATATAAGTATTATATCATTAGAAATGACAGGGATTGGGAGCCCAACCACCAGGATAATAAGGTGTTTCATTCTCTGTCTTTCTACTTTTTCTAGTTTGCTAAAAAAAGTTGACAAAGATTTTGTAGGAATTTTAAAAAAGAATAAGTAAAAACACATGATCTGAAGACAAATCAGACCTGCCTGTGGAGCGGCTGCACTCTGTCAAGAAAGAGTAGTAATAAAAAAATCTATATTGATGTCCATGGATGCCCAAAGTAGGTCAATGGAGCTCAAAAGTACAACCAGCAAAAATAGAATGAGGGAGTAAAAAAAGGCTGTTATCTAAAAAAGTGGGGATAAGAGTACACCAATAAATGGTTATAACTACCTAGGCAATATAAACCCTGAGGATGTAAAAAAGAAATTCTATGTATTAGAAACATTACAAATAGCCACAAAATACAAACAGTCACCAAGGAAGAATGAAGTATATGTTGGAGGCTGCCCATAATTTCTATCATGTGAAGAGGGATTGACATCCTCATCAATTACTCTGAACGAGCATATACAGGATCTGATGATGTCCATGGTAGAATGTCTTGGACTAAGAGGGCTTTGGCTGGGTGATCACTGGGGGAACAAAAAATATTCCCGTAGTAACTCTCTGAACATATTGTAAATTGGAGCTTCCATGGTCAACATTTTTAAAAGATATTTTATATTTTATGGGATTTTTACCTGCATGTAATAAGGTCATCCATGATAACCAATTTTCCATGAGTAGTCATTTCTTCTAAGAGCCTTTTCTCATGTACATTGGTGACAATTGCAAGGCAATGGGACCATGCAAGGCAACTTTCTTTGTGCACAATTTAATTTCTTCTTCTTATCATAATGTCAAAAAGTTGTTTGAAGTGGCAGAGTATCCAGTGGTTTGCATTGGGGCTGTCTTGGTTCTTTGCCCAATTTTCTAGGTCTGACTTTCCTCTATGATAGTGCTGTTTGTGTTTTTATATGCCGCCCTTCAGTGAAGGCACTGGCTAATTCCAAAGGCATTATCTTGCTGCAAACATCCTCTTGCTGACATGCTCCTATCTCCATTAATATCAATTTCAAAATATTGTTAACTTGCACTTGTGCTTGCTCAATTATTACTACGGAGATTTTATCCTTTGCCTTTATATGCATTTATTGTCATTAATCAAATGGTATTGGTTTGATCTTTTTGGGATGTAGTGGCCATGTCCCATAAGTATGGCTTGTTAACTTCCACTTCACTCGAGGGGCTCAACATCTCACTAAATTTGTCAACGAAATCTGTGGAAATCACAAATAATATAGGCATTGGCACTTTGATTTCTTTTAAATTTGCATCCTTGTGCAACCATTTGAGTGGGTATGTGTAAGAGACCAAAAGGTCTCTTATACGATATCCATAAGAATTCGATGTCGATGTTACATGAAATTCCGAAGATGTCCTAAAAATTTCAAGGGATTTCAAGGGGGATGCAAGTATAAAAAGTTAAAAAATATAAGAATTTTATTTATTTTATCGACTAAACTAAAATGAACTTCATCGTATCCAATTTGAAAATTGATATTCACGAGATTGAAATCGAAAGCTGAAATAGTAAGTTGAAGTGATTAGTTTGAAGATTGATGTCATACATCATATTTGTTCGGTAAAATCATAAATCACAAAAAATTGAATTGTAGACATCACGAGATTGAAAGTTGAAAGCCAAAACAGTAAATTGAACTGATTAGTTTGAAGATTGACGTCATACATCTTATTTGTTCGGTATAATCATAAATCACAAAAACCTAAATTGTAGACATCAAAATAGGAATAAGTTGTTAAGCAGCCTAAATACTAAAGAGTATATGTCCTGCAAATTAAAAAAAACCATGGAGCAAGTTTGGCTAATGGCTCATGTCTGTGCATTTGCTACTTTTCTATCCTCAGCATCTATGTGCTTCGAGATTGGTTTTAGGCTTAATGACATACATGGCAATATTGTCAAACACACTCGGGGGTGCCCCATCTAATCCTCGGTGAAGGTCTGTCATCAAATAGTATGGCATTGGGTAAATTCTTCTGGATGAGACTGTATCAGTTTATCTGACGTTTCGAGTCCTACACTTGACCCATCATCAGGGAAAATAAGCTTCAGCTTGAGGAAAGGTAAGAGGAAAACTAGAATAAATACACCAACAGAGTAGAAAAATAGGGTAAAAAGAAGTCGGCTAAAATAAAATGAATAAATGAAAAATAAAATAAAAAGAAAAGGAGGCACAATTATTAAAACAGCGAAACAATTTAATCCAAAAACCAAACAACGGGTAAAAAAAGAGTAAAAATAGAAATGAAATAAAAATAAAAATAAAATAAATAAAAGAACGAACATAAATAAAACCAAAGTAAAATAATTTAAAATAAAATCCAAAAAACCCTAGACATAATATGCAAATACAAATATCCAATCAAGGAGATGATCTTCAAAGGGATAAAAGAAGCAGGAGAAGATCGAAGCTGGAGACTGAGGCTGGAAGCCTTTGAAATCAATATTCCAATAGAAACTGTAATGCAAGTTGTGTTAATATGAGCAATATGTAATGGAAAATCTATGAGAAGAGATGTAGAATGTGAATATGTTCGGTTTTCTGGGTGAGAGGGGCAGTACAATCTTATATAAGAGGATGAATAGAAGTTGAGAAAGTTGCAGCAGTTCATTTTCCGGAAGTTATTGAAAAAGGTAGTGTCACATCATACTGTGGTGGTCGTGCCAAATTCTTTGACCAGAAAGAAGCAGCTGTCTCTTGATTCTGCAAGGGGAGCATGGAAAACTTTAGATGCTTCTTCTGACATGTGCACATTTGACAGCAGTGGTGCATAAAGCCCCTTATTGGTTGAGCTACAAAATGGATAAAATGTATTCAAGGAAATTACATTTGGATATCTGCAACAATATAGTTGTTGATACTAAACTCTTGATGTGATTGTTAAAGATTCATTGCAGTATCAATGATCAGGAATGTTTCTATTTCAACTAAACATGAAACAATGTGAATTAGAAGCTAACCTCATCTGTTGCATACCCTTGACCAGAATTTTCATTCCATAAGCATGCAAGTTGAACACTTCAAATTCTTCTAGTCCTTTGAGCCCAGGAATTAGTTGTTCAGTCTCGTCACCTAGCCCCTTATGACTTCTAGAAAGAAAGCTTTGTAAGAGGGCCTAGAAGTGACTTGATTTGTTTTGTCAATAAATTTTCCTTCAAATCCCGGCAGTGGATCCTGACTACTCATTAGAGTTTATTAGTAATGCATTAATGAGATGGCACTTTATTTATTTTCTTGTTTAGTAGGCTTGTGCTTACATTTTTGGGAGTAGGGATGCATTTCCCCCGAGGGGAATTCCTCGTGTCTGATCTATAACTCTCAAGTACAATTATTGCTAGAATTCATAGAATTACAAATTTCTGTTCTATTTCAAATTTTCTTCAAAATGATAGTTAAATTACTCAAATGGCTCAGAATTAATGTGATGTTTTGTTGGAAGACAAACAATATTTTTAGAATTGGAAGTACGAATGTAAAGAAACATGAACGGAGCCCATAAACCATGGAGATGCAGAGACACAAAGCTCTTCTACTTCTGCTACACCCTTCGTAGCTTGTCTCTTGAAATCAACAATCTTGCCGTCTTTGA
This sequence comes from Torreya grandis, assembly GCA_037957365.1. Taxonomy (NCBI): domain Eukaryota; kingdom Viridiplantae; phylum Streptophyta; class Pinopsida; order Cupressales; family Taxaceae; genus Torreya; species Torreya grandis. The sequence continues at coordinate 1,271,808 of JARHVA010003237.1, forward strand.
ATGTGGGGGTCTCCTTGTCTAGTGTAGTCTAGTCACTATAAGGATTGATCTCAGCCAAATCGATAGGTGTCTGTGATGTGTCCACCTTTTTTGTTTGTAGCTGAAGGTTGTATTGCACAAAATCTAGGCCATTGAGGTGTCGTTGACTCAACTTGTTGCGCTTCTTCATATGAATGGCATCAAACTCCAGTTGCATTCACATCAGAAGCGCTACAAGGTTGAGATTAAATTCAGAGAGTTTGCCTTTGAAGATTTGGGGTATTTTCACTCCAATCTTTCCACCATGAACCTGCAAACAAGATATTCAAAAGTTTGTAAGTAATTAATAATTGTAAATTTGTAACTTGTAAGGTATAAGTAAAATCTTCATTTTTTATTACCTGGTGGCTAGATGTGCTCCCTTGGATAGCTAGTGCTGAAGAAAAGAGCCTTCTTCTAGTCTACTTGTAGTTTTGCAACTATGAAATAATGAGGTCCCTCACCTCAATCTCATGTGTCATACTCTCATGCATGTTGAGAGGTCCTCCATAACCTCCTCATAAGCATCTCTGAAGTCATTAGAGTAGTAGAACTTGGGATTAAGGTAGTATTCCGTTGCATGGACGGGTTGGTGGAGCTGATTGTTCCATCTTTTATCTATTAACTCCCAAATGGGATCAAATCTACTACTATCCCCCTATAAATTTTTTGCATGGCTTCTTTGACCCTATCTGCAACCTTATAAATGTATTCCATTGGGTTTTGCTTCCCATCCACCAAACACAAAATCCTCACCAAAGGCTCCGACACATACAAAGATACAAACAATTTAAAGTTACAAACTTACAAATAAAGTAAATACTTTAAAAATTGAAAATAAAGGAATCAACTTGAAACTTAAATTAAAATTGAAATGACCTGGACGAGCTTTAGAGCTCTCTTCGCAAAGGCTTCATCAAAAAATGTCTTTGGTCTTCCCTCCATCAATGTTCTTTGAATAGGTTGAATCCCCCCATGCTGGGCTCACAAACATCCGCTTTAAAGCTGTTAGCAAACTACAAATGCTTTGCAACGTAAGGAAGTTATATGCAAATCTTGTGGCACCTGCTTGCACAAGCTCTTTCCCCTTGGTGTGATATCTCATTAAGCTGAGAACCCAAGGGTGATTATAAATATGTTTGGTGACGTTTATGGCCTCTTCTACAACCAGTCTCAGTCAATCAATTTTTTCCTGTGATGTCCCCTTTTCATATAAATTTAACAATTAATGAAATTTCTCAAATAAGTGATTTTAATCATTCAAAAATATAAGACAATTAATTAATTATTAAAATAACACTATCTTGGATAATTATTTGAATTACCGAAAAAGTGGTTTTAACCATTTGAAAAATTAAGATAATTTTAATGATTATTTTAAAAGGCTTTATAATTAATAAATTGTTTGAAAAGTGATTTTTATCACTTCAATATTACAGCAATTTAATTAATTATGAGGACTTAATTATTTTATTTGCCAAAAAGTAATTTTAATTACTAATTTATTAAGACAAGTTATTTAATTAATTCAAAAAGGCCTAAAGTGAAATTAAAAGGAATGTTGTTATGGGAGCTAAAGCAAAAGAAAAGAAAGGTGTTTTATCTTCCCAAAGTGGTTCACCCTCTTTGGAAGTTATAAATACATGATGAAGGCTACAATGGAGGATATGCTGAATTTTGATAAATTATTATTTATGCTTGAAGAAAACTATTGGGATGCATGCCCAATAGAGGTTCACTATTGTTGGTGATTGATCAATCTAAAAGGTATTTTTTGACACCACCTTTGCTAAGGAAATCTTGTTTGTGCCCTAGAAGTGGGGCGATTTGCTTTGAGGAGTTCATGTGGAGTTTTGTGAGGGTTTCGTGGTTATTTTCTTGCATGTTAACATTTCTAAATATTTATCTTAATTTTGCAAGTGGAGTGAATCACGTTGGAAGCTTGGATCTAGGGTTTGGAGGCCTTTTTTGGTCTATTTTATTCAAATTAAATATTTTTATTTTATTTGTTAATTTTTTGTGTTGGTGTGAGGAATTGGAGGAGTTTGTGAAGGGTTTGAAGTAGAAAATTAAATAATAATTTTTAGAATTATTATTTAATTATTTTGATAGGAAACTAGGGTTTTTAGAATTTTGGAGCAATTTTTGATGACCTTCCCGTGGAAGGAAAATTCCAAAATTATTTTTATTTGATAGTCATTATTTTAATGATCAGTTTGAGCTCTTGTTTGCATCATAATTCCAAATATTGAGGGAGTTATGAATTTTTTAAGTTTTCAGATGTTCGTAGGAAATAATATTTGTGGAGGGCATTTTTTTGCGAGAGTTTGAAGTGGAAAAATATTCATAATAGCAGCTATGTTTTTGGAATTAAATTAGATTTTTCAGTGATCATAAAGTAACATTTGAGCTTCATAAATTAGGCAAAAGGTACTTGTTTTGTGCAATTTAATTTTTGGTTATTTCGATCAATTTTCAGTTATTTTGGAGCAAGTTATTGGTTGGGATTCATCCATAAAACCCTACTATTTTGGCATTTAGGGTCTAACAAGGTTTTTGCGAGCTTATTTTGCAAATTAAGGTTTGTTGATTGCATTTTCAGAATTGTGGATTTAAGGGAAAACCCCTTTTATGTGAAATCGTACCATTTGGGGACATTACATCCCTATGTCCTCTAAAAGAAGGTCAAGGCAAGCAGTCTTTTAGTCGCCACATATGTTGCTGTATTATCAATGATAACTTGCACAACATTCTCGGTGCCCACTCTTGGGACAACCTCCAATATCAGGTTCAAAGTTTTTGCATTTTTTATTTTGTTAGATGCATCAATTGACTTCAAAAAAACCATCTCACCTCTTGAAGTCGCCCAAAAAATGATGAGGTTGCGGTTCTTTCCATCCGTCCACCCATCTGAAAGAATGGTGCATCCAAACATTCGCCACTACCTCGTTTGATTTTATTAATTTTGCATCTTCAACAGCATCTTGGAGCAACTTCCCACGTAAGTCTCTTGGAGAGGGTGTTATGTACCCTTTACTTGCAATTGTCAATTTTTGTCACCAAATACTCCTAGTACAGGCTCCTTGCCACGGTGAAGGGAAGGTTGTTGAAGTACTAAAAATTTGCACGTCTTATCTGCTTCCATGTGTTGCTTCTTGTTCCACTCTGTACCTTGTAGCGAAGGTTGTGCCCTATGTATGTATCTAGGTACAAAAAAGTTGTATATTTGGGTCTTGCTGAAACTGGATGACGTGGATGTGCTTCGGATGCGTGGACCACCACTAGAGCTCACAATCTCTACCATAGTTATCTCAGTTTCCTTTGTTGATGTGGGAGCAATTGCTGCTGTTAAGGCCACTTGTACCATTGCCCTCTCTAATTTATTCTCATCCAACATTGCAAGCTCGACAATCATCTCTTGTTTTGCCTTTTCCGTTGTACTGGGACACAGTGTGATATTGCGACAAACAATGCATGCAATATGGTGCTTGAAGCTATTGATGCCTTCAAATATCTTTTTCGAACAAAATGTACAAATCACACTTGACTACGAAAATCCAACTGGTATGGCATACTTCCAAGCAACGGTACAAACAACTGATATTGAACCTGATGCGGTGCTAGATGTCATTGTATGCTAAAGGTTAACTTGTAGCATGTTCAAATGCATAAAAAATTTAAAAATAGAATTAAAAAAAATTAAAGCTTAAAGTTGTAAATGTAAACACTAAACTCTATGTATACAAAAAAATAAAGAAAAATTAGAAGATGGTATCTAAAAAAACTTAAACCATAAATTTCTAAAACTAAACTCTATAAACAGTAAAAAACTAACAAATTTATTAAAAAATTATGGGAAATCAGCATAAATTGTGAATAACGATTATGGAACTGAATGGAATTCATCTACATTTGTCAAATATGTTTACAAAGAATTTACATGCTTAGAAAAAAAACAAAACAAAAACTGCTAACTTGGAAATTGAGTTTGTTCCAATTTGCTCCCTCCAGTTTGCTTCAAATGCTGCGTGATGAGTGTGGGGGCATGCAAGCTTAAAAATGATACATTCTATGTTTTTGCAGTGTTTTGTATGCGTTTTAGCAGAGACTGGGTGCATTTTTATGTTTTTGCAATGTACAGTCTGCGTAGAGACTGTGGGGGCAATTTCTTCCAAAACAAAACTGGTGATTATGAGAGGCGAATATTTGCCCAGGGGATTCCTGGCAAGTACTTGTCTACTTGGCCAGTACTCACCGAGTATGTAAACCATGAGTCTAACCTTTCAGTGGTTACTATTACTTTTGCTTACACTGGTAACTATGGTTGATGTAAAGCTGTCATTGTGCCTACTTAATTGGAACCTGTGACAGACTTTTATATCTTTTCCTGTGTCTGTATCCCATCTCCTTTTAGTGTCCCCGATGGTGCATGGAGATCTTTCAGTTTTCTTAAATCTAAAAATCATAATAACTCTTCTATCATTAGAAAAGCACACTGTCTTAATTATTTCTTCTTACTGTTTTGTCTCTCGTGGGGTTTATCTAAGCTCAGTATTGCCCCTTATATTTCTATAAGGAAGCTGCTTATATCCCGATGCTGCAATGTTGTATATGTTAGGTGTCTTGTGGGATTGGAGGTGAGAAGTTGTTGTCGTTGGCAGAAGCTTTACTTAAAAAGCGCATTGAATCTCATGGCTTACTTGAATTGGAAGGTAATCTTCTGTGTTACAACATTCCTTCCACTAGAAGTATTTTTTAAGATAGTCTGAAAATACTATCAGGTAGTTCATTGAAAATATTATTTGCTGGCAGCCTTGCGTGTATATATTTCCGTGCTGGAACAACAAGGTAAGTTTGAAGCGGCTTTGGATGTGCTTGCGGGCAAGCTAGGTGATCTTTTTAAGATCGAAAATGATAGATTAAGGATCCAGGTGAGTTCCATACTTTGCTATGTTCTTTAGAAAGCATGAAAGTGAACAAGTCAGTCAGTGATTTATATTCTAATTGGAATGGTTATTGGTTTGACGAGTTCATCGAATGAATATAGTTTGGAGGCTATTTTCTATTTGTATTTCTAATCATGGCAACCAGCCATGTATCATATCAATGCATTAATGTCAATCGATAAGGCCTTAGAAACTGTTTCTAAATTCTTTTAGCTGTTGTTTATGGCAATCTGTGGCAATAAGCTGACAGGGGAAGCTGCTTATTTGTGGCCACGAATATGCTGCTGCAGAAAAAGTCTTGAGGAACATCTTGGAAACTTGGTATGCATCCAAAAAGTAGTTATTTTGTGTTGCTGATGTTATAAACATGTATGAACTGAAAATTATTGCTCTTTTTAGGATTCTGTACTGCATGATATGCTCAAATTCCCTGAGTTGTTGAATATGAAAAGAAAGATGGAAAATTCACAAAATTCACAAAGCTGGTAAAAGCAAAATTACTGGTAAATAATTGGAAAAATACATTTAAGACAAGAAGCGCATCATTGCTTAAACCCACAAAAACTGATTTTTGAATTTTAATTAAGACAGGAGTTTAAGTAGTTTGAAGTTTGAACTAACATTATTTTAAATGTTGCATGTTAAGCTGATTTTTCCAGTCTCATTGACCAATTTTTTGGCAATAAAATCTACATGTTGCTTTCTTTCTGACCTGGCAAAGTAATTTAAAGTAACCTAGGACATACATGGCTTTGGTTTTGAGTTTTGTTTTTCAGTGTAATAATAAATAGGGTTCTTCTGGAATCAACTGGGAAAATTACTCTGTTACGCAGTTGATTCCAGAAGAACCCTATTCATATTTAGCTTGTTGGATAATTTAAATTGATCTATCTGCAAGGAGAATTGTTAGTGGGGTTTATGCCAATATAATACATGCTTATTTTCAGCACCTGATATTTGAGGTTAAGTAAGTTTGGGTTGCTGCTTGAAAGATTATTAGTTGTCTGATTTTATTTACGCGAGGTCTAATTATGGTAATCTTATGTCCTTGGTGTTGTGAATTACCCAATAATTAACTTCATGGAAATTTGAGTCACTTGTTGTCTATACTAGTTCCTTTGTTAAAGGATGAGAAAACAATTGTCATACATTGGTAAAAGCTTTATCTTCAGCACCTCGAAAAAAGAAAGAAAGAAAGAAAGAAGTCAATGGGATAAAGAGGTCCAACAACCAACTTCTTGACAGCATGAAAGCATCAATATTTTTAAGAAATTAGTGTTACAGGTTTGACAGGTTGCTTGTTTATGACCTTCGAAACATGCCCATGCATGTATTTAATGTGGGTTGTGCTGATGGCCAAACCGAAATATAGATTAAATACAAAACTCTGGGAGAGAGAGTGTGGGGCAAACACATTCTTCTCGATGAGCTTTATGTCTAAATTGATAATAAGTCTGTGTCCAAATAAATAGGTACGAAGGGTGTGAATGATATAATGTCCCTTTCTTAGTTCCATGAACGTTAATTAATAGTTATTAGCATTTCTTTCTAACGCTAGAAGCATTGAGGTCTATATGTTGTCTCAACAGTGATGAAAGTGCTGCTGTTTCTGATGATATCAGAACCATTAGGGCTAATAAAGAAGCTGTCTGTTCTTTGCCGCAAGGTATGAAGAGTTAGAACTTTGCTCTAGGCCTTGGTGTGGAAGAGGGAATCAATTTGAATAGGTGCATGGAAATTTAGAGGCACCACTGTCTCCAAGGTGGAGTCATATTTTTTGGAGCTCGATATTGATAAAATCGTAGAAGGATATTTGCCTGGTTTTGAACTGGGCCTGATTAGATTAAAAGAAGTTATAACACATGTAATTCTATCTGTTGCTTAGAATCTTATTTGTTGCATTGGATCGTTCTGTTGCATACTCTATGGCAATGCTGTATGATGCTAAACTTATGTTTAAAGCAAAAGTCAAGACACAAGTAAAGGGCGACAAACCAAGACTGGTATTTATGAAAACCTACTTTCACTTGATTTGGGTGGTGGTTCAGGATTTTTTTCGTTTTGAAAAACTACTGAAAAACAAGTCAGTCACTTTGTTGAGGGCATAACTCCACCATTGATTGGAATTTGAAACTGCAAAATGCCCCCAAAAGCTTAGGTCATGCTCTATAATCATTTGAATAGTTGTAATTAGCATACGTTATGGCTGGGATAATTCGACCCAGAAAAACACTCTGAAGGACCCTGAAATCGCAAAATATGAAATTGTGGAAAATTTAAAAAAACTGAAATTTTGTGTTTTGATAGTTTAGACGTCGTCAAAACCTCTCCACAACCTGAGGGAACACTTTGTCTCATGCAAATAATTTATTTTCTATTTTTTTTATTCCATTTCTTGGCAGAAATAGCTAATAAAGGAATTGTCATCTAGATGTAAAAATCAGTGTTGTAACTTCACATCTCTTCTCAAAGATTGCCACTTTTTTGTAAATTTCTCATTTCTAATGAAGCTTTCATTGACTTTGCAATATCATTTGGATTAGTCCTGTTAGAGCAGTTTGTTCCATGTTTGTCCCATTGAACGAGGTCAAATTATAAGTAGTGCAGTCTTGAAACTGCGACCCGTTAGATTATCTCCCTGTCGGATTAAGTGATTTCTGATGGCAAAAAAAGAGGGAACTCGGAATTATTTGAAGTTGTTGCTTGACAAAGGCTGCAAGAAGTAAAGGAGGGAGATGATGGAATGATTCACCAATGTTCTTTGACCAAACATACTCAAGGCATCCAACTCCTTATCAAGCAAATCCTTCAGGGGTTTGACACCCTATAAGGTACAAGTGGATTTTGATATCCCCCTTTTGACGGTGAAATCAATGTAAATGAACTAGACAAATGACTGAGGCATGCTCCTCATTGTCAAGCAAATCCTTTGGAGCCCCTACTTTCTTTAAAGGTACCTGTAAATTTCATTATCCCGCTTTTGGAAGGCAAAAAACAATGCAAATGAGCTAGACAAATGGCTCGACCAATTAGAATCATGTTTCTTTGTAAATATTTTTTTTGACAATCAAAATGAAAATTTTGTAAATCTGTGTGTGCTTTGTCAATTATTGGTCCAAATAAGCCGTCACTGGTCCAATTATGATCCATTATATACCACTTGATATATCTAACCTCTCTCTAAGATATTATAATTAATGTAGTAGCATTCTAATTGACATATTACAATTAACAGGTATTGTATTATCTGCAAAATAGGCAAAAAGAAGATGAAGACAGATGAAGTAACATTTGATGAGGAGTATGCTTCCATTATAACTTGGACAAACATTATAAAGGATATTAGAAAGGAGCACTACCTTGTAAAGAACTATGATGACCAATCCAAAGAGTTGCAAAAATTTGGACAGGGACGAGATTAAAATGTGCAAAATTATACCAAAGCATTCCATGAGCTGTTGAAAAAATTTGGTATATGTCACTGAGGGGGACACATAGTTATCAAATATTGCAGCAGCTTGCAGTTTTACATCCAAAAAGAAATAGAATTCTTAAAGGTGATGATACTAGGAGAAGCCTATTCATATGCATTCAAGATCGAGGAGAAGTTTGTAGGTAAACGCAAGAAAGAAGCTTATCCTGACAATAATAACATCGAGTATGATAGTATGCAATGCAACATGGACCCATGGTGATAATACTATCAGTTAAAGTCTTCAAATAAGGCTTCCTTGGATAAGAATCCACCCTAAAGGAAGGAAAGAAACTAATCCCATCAATAATAACATCAAGCTTAATAGTATGCAATACAAAAAGGACTCATAGTGCTAATAGAATGAGTTGAAGACTTTGAAGAAGGCCTCGTCAGATATAAAGATGCAAGCAAGTGGTTGAACCTCCAAAAGAGAAAGTGGTGCGAACTCCAAAAGATAAAGCATTTTGTGTCGGACAATCAATGTTGGCCAAGAAGGCAGATACCTACTTCATTGTTGCCACAACACAAGCTTTCCCATCTGAGCTAGAGGAGGCGAATTGCCTCTCCAACTAACTCCTTTGGGTGAAGGGAACGACTGCATTTAATTTTGGTCAGCGGTGGTTAGAAAAAGCTGATTTGAAAGGATGTTTTGAGGAGGTTGAATCTGCCAATGACTCCTCAGCTTTGGCCATACACAGTCAGTTGAGTGAATCCTAGTAGGAATATATGTTGTGGTAGTGTTATCTCCCATATGCAATCTATCTATTTCAAGATGAAGTGCTTTGGTAACATGGTGACCTTGCAAGTATGTGATGTTTTGTTTGGTAAATGTTTTAGTTTGGATAGACACAATGTCCATAAATCCAGACCTTATTGAATCATCACCTAGCATGATCAACTTATAGAATACGCAGTGCCACTTACTGTTGATGTATCCCTATTCCACTTACATTTTGACGTGGGGAAAGCTGAAGAGTCACTTTAGAAGGGTAATCATTTCATATTCTATAGCAGGTATTAGACCCTAACTTTGAAGGATATTGGTTTTGGTGTTGACCTTGACAATATGTTGAGAGTTTTCGCTTCCTCGATCAAGGGATTTAAAGAAGGGTCCTTGCCGCATGTAATGGATTTGATTCACTCACACAGAGTGATTATAAGTTTTTTCCAAGCATGAGCTATATGTATGTGTAAAGCAGGCTGTTTGACAAACATGCTCAATGAAATCAAAGACAAATCTGGCATCATCCTAAAATTTGTCACCATCAAGCAATTATCTCTTCTCAACAATAGTCTTAAATGATGATTGCCTCCAAGATGGCTAAAAGGAACTAACTTAGGTGATACATAAAGCTTCTTTAACCTCATTAAGACACCGAATATGTACAGAAAAGGAGGTGAAGGTTGTAACAACAAGATTTTACCTTACAATTCTTTGACAAGTGCCTTTTGATTGTTGATGATGGGCTATTAATATCTAAATTTTGCTTCCATTTTTAATCAGATTTGTGACCTTGTCAAATTTATTAATATCTTTACATGCATTGTTCAATGCATGCAAACATGGACTCCAAAATGTATGTTTGGGTTTCGTTGAACTGACATACATGTTGCATCTATAATGATGCCTCCACCTACTAGATGGCATCACATAACTCCCTGTTGTCATTGTGCCCTCTCTTGTCTTACCCCCAATTAACAGTTTCCCTTAGGCAACGAGGGCTTGCTGTAGAAGCTACCACCATGTTCATTCCAACTATCCATCATAATATGGCATCAATCAATTGCCCATGTCACCTTTATTGGTGGCATAGTTTATTATGATCCTTTTTTATTGCCAATAATAATGGCATTATTAGGTAGATGGCCTAACCCACACTTCTAATTTAAATAGGCACACCACTGTTTGGATTAATGGCCCAATCCACCTTTTTAAACAGTGGGTCCATCAACCCACCTTTTAGGTAGTCAGTGCACTAGCCCACCTTTTAGGTCATGTGCCCATATTCAATGTATCTAGGATGCTTGTTAGGATTTGGCATGTGTGTAAATTATCCTAACAAGTCATTATGAGAATGTTACGCTTTAAAAGTGCTATTATGTCTTGAATGGAAGTTGTTGATCCAAATTGGATTATGTTGTAATGTAATCCACTTCACATGCGTATCTTTGTAGTAAAAGACTCCAAGAGGCCTGCATGACCCATAGAGCATCATTTTCCTATGTAATCCCTTCTCTCAATTACTTGTAGACTAAGGCAAAATTGTAAAGGTTCTCAAAATATGTTGTGGTGGTCTAGAATTCATCCAGGAAGAAGCAATAAGGGAAGCAATAAGGGTCAAGGAAGTTTCCAGAAAGTTCTCTTTGGTCATAGATGGATTTGTACCTGATTGAATCTGTCTTGATAAGGTCACGACAATTTCGTCTGTGACTGGACTTGCCCCTAGAACAAATAAATGTAAAGATGAGTTTGTGCATGAACAAATTCGTCATCAGAATACGGTTATAGGTTTGTTCAGCACTGAACTGTCCTGAATAAGATAAGTTGAAACCAAGCACTCTGCTTCGAAGATGGACCAGTTGATATGTAGTCTATTATGTTGGATGATTTTTAGGGGCTTTGTGTTTCAAATTTTGAGCATGTTTGATCCATAATCGACATAGATATTGCGAGAATGATTCAACAACACATATTTACTTCTTATTACTTCTATTGATCCCAAAAAAGCTCATTTCTTATGGTGCCTTCTCTACTAGGGGCTGCCTGTGGGAGATCGGCTCAAGCATCTGGGTGTGCCTAATCCCATTTGCCTGGCCTGTCGGCAACCAGTGACTTACCCGCACCTTTTCTTGTTTTACCCGCACACGCAATTTGCGTGGCACTAGATTCACGTCTTTTTCCAGCCCTTTTGTCCTGAATTCTCATGTGGAAGATGGCTCTCTTGGGGGACTCGGCTCTATTGCCTGCAAAATATAATCGCTTTTGATAGATCTTTCGCACTGGCATTTTATTTCAAATCTGAAAAGCTAGAAATTATGCTTGCTTTAATCATGAAGAGTTGGAATGTAATTTTTATGTTTCTAAGAAAATTACGATTCTCTCTAATGTCACTCTTCATATACGAAGTCAAACCAACAAGGTCTGTCTAGAGCTTAACCACCGCCAACGTTTGCTAGATCATTGGGGAAATACTCCGTGTGTGGTGAGTCAGGAACCTCTTGAACCCCCACGATATCCTTCGCCCCCTTGGGGACGAGGAGGTGGGCCATGTCGGCAGCGGTCCAAAACTAGACACAGGAGTCACTCTCCATGATGGTCGCCACTTGTTGGTCTTCTCCTTGTCGTGGTGCTCTGAGTGGCTCATCCAGATCTGGAGGTGATGGCAAGGGCTAGGGTTCTCCTCCCCTGTCCCAGGATGGTGATATCAGAGGCTAGGGTTTGCCTCCCCAAGTCAAACTCCCATTCTTGGCTTTGGCTATTTCCCCTAAAAGAAATCAAAGTGAGACTTTGGAAGCTTAGCAAAACACTGGCTGGGAGCCCTTACCTATTGATGCGGATCTTCCTGCCATGGGAGGATGGGGTGATAAGCCTCCGGGTTTGCCGTCTCCTCCGCCTCCCTTGATGTCCATGTTTGTTGCTACTGCTTAAATGTTCTCATTATTGTTATTTGTACCTTGCTTTCTCTGCTTTGCTGGAATTTTCTAATGTGATGTTATATTTTGCGGGTGTGGTCATTTTTTGACCACTTTTTGGACTTGTCTCGAGGGGTTGTTTTTACCCTCAGTGTGATTTTGCTTGTGGGGTGTGACTTTTTCACCCATTTTTTTGTATGATTAGTGTTGTACCATATCTTGTTTTATACATACATATAGGTGCTTCTCAATCAAAAAAGAAAAATGTTCTATGCTACTGAAATCAACATACAAAAGGCCACTAATTGATGTTCGTTACAAGTAGGCTGCCATCTACATCTCTTACAGAATATGCAATTGTGTAAAATGCTCACATACATGACTACAATGCTTATAAACCAGATTTCACACCACTTTTACTCTACTCCCAAAATGTGTCCCTTTCAATGCACAAGCGATAGTATAGTAATGAAGTATGCTGATTCTTTAGATTTCATATGACCAACATTAACTTCTATTTTTTGTTATGAACAAGTACTATGGTTGTAATCAACTCAACATATCCATTTTATGCTTGCTTAAGTTCTTGAATATGTGAAGTAGCTGCATAGGATGAAAATAAGCAAGCAAATGAATCAAACACATTAAAAAACAGATTAACACAAGATTTTACCCTGGAGAAACCCAATGTGGGAAAACTCCACAAGAGTGGGGTTGTGCTTTTTCATCTCTAGAGTTATCTTGCAAGATTTACATGCTAACTGCCCAATCTGAGACTGCAAATGCATTGTGGGCCTTCTCTAGTGCTTCTACAATATTCATTAGACATTGCGGGCTTTCTATACCTTTTCTCCGATGCTGTATCAGCTTGCTTGTTTGGGATTACTTTCTTATTCAACATGCTCGATTTATGCTCTCAGGTGTACAGTCATCTTCAACCTTAGGACTGAATTTCTTGAATGCCTTTACATGATCCCAAGGGGGTATATTTATGATTACAAGTGAGCAAATGAATTTTATAAAGGATTTTAAGTGCCTCTCACACAAAGAGATGGAAGAGAAATCAATTCAACTTCCCTTAGGTTACTTGGTTTTGCTATTTTGTCAGCTATTGAGCAAGTTTGTAACATATGGAACTTGCTTGCATGTACCTACCTCATGTTGTACGACTTCATACCAAGCTGAACTTGTCACCTATGACAGTTTCTTCAATAGATGTGGTCCCTACAATGTCTGGACTCTGGATCATCCTTGAGCTTTCTTGGACTTTGAGCTTGCCTTTGTTATGCTTGTGTACTCTGGTTGTCCAGTTCTTCTTGGAGTGAGTTAAAACATGCCTCAAATTGCTTCATTAGTCACACATTCTAGAAATAAAGCTGATAACCTCAATCGACTGACTTATGATGTTTTTCATGATGCAATTTAGAAATGCCTTTATTAATGTAAAAAAAAGCCTTGAGAGCAAGTTCAACAGTCATCTGAAGTCAATCAGAGTTGAGTTCAGTTGTCAGCGCATAAAGGAGAGGACATTAGAGAGCAGAGTTTCGATATTCTGAACAAGGTAGGTCTTTGGTTGTATGCCATAGCGCTGTGGATGTGTAACCTTGTATTTTGTTGATAGCAGATTGAAGGTGCAATTCCTCTTGTCAAACTTCTCCAACACTAGGTTTCTCCACAGTAAATTTGTGTGTGTACTGTTTTCTGTTTCAATGTTTTATGTTCTGTTCTCTTTGCTTCATGTAGTTCATTTAATATGGCCACTCAATGAGCATATGTGCATAGGCATTGTATCAATTCTGTATGTAATTCCTTAAAACAGTCATAATAATAGATGATATTCATCTTATTGAATTAGGCATCAGTCTAACTGAGATAATCAAAGGAACATTTGTTGTGCACATCTACAATGACTGTTTGGTCCAAGGGAAGCATCCATGCCTTCTCAGGAAAGTTTTGTCCCATGACTTGGATCATGAGGGCAAGCATCCCTTACTAGCTTTCTTGTGGTAATGGATGATGATACAAATAGTCCACCTTGCTGGGTGCTTGCTACTGATATGTGATAGCCTTTGTTTTCAGTCTTGGCCTCCAGCTTTAGTATTCTTTGGCTTCAGCTCCTTGTTTCATTGGACGGCCCTCCTCTCATGTGGCTATTTATAATTGTATTCAGTTCTGTTTGTTTAGATTTTTTCCAATTTGTTTACCCCTAGTCATGTTCTCTTTTCTAAAGATAGGGTTTTGTTTGCTCTGGTAAATTTCTATTGTACCTGTGCATACTCTATAGTCCCATTGACCTACTTTGGTGGTGCTGGACATCAATATAATTTCCTTCTCTTATTAATGTACTGTATGATTTATAGTTTGCAGCAATATATCATTTTTCGCATCAGTTTTAGATTTCAATTGTATAATGAATTTTGATTTGACATTTCAAACATTTTTGTCAGTTCAGCATTCTCACTTTCAACCCCGTACATTTGGTTCAAGTTTTCTGTCCCGTTTCAGATTTCTGTTTTGAATTTAGACATCAATTTCGAAAGTGATGAGGAGACCATGAGCAAGAATGAAAACATTTCGTTTCTTGAAGTCATTGATGAAGTTTCAGTCCTCATTGACTGTATTTATGTAGTAGGTACAGGAGCATGTAGTTGAAAGCTTGCTTAATCATTGCTTTGCTTTTAACAAAGAAACTCCTGGTGATTTTATCTTTTTTCTTGTGCAAGAAGATTAAAATCATAGCTTCCAACAATTGTGAAGGATATTGGCTGAATTTGAATATTGTATTGTTGTAGCAGGGGTGAGCTGTTTGATTGATATATCTGTCTTGATTTTACCTTAAAGAGATGTGGCTCCTCAACACGGTTATCAAAACCACAGTTTTTCATGGGTCACAGCTTTGGATCTCCAATTTGGGATCTATTTACGGAGCTTATATCAAGAATGTTTAGACTGTCAGGCTTTAGCGTATGATTTGTTGTAAACAATTGGCTTTTCAGTGCATTGTTCAAGCTGGTATCTTCAAGTTTAATGTTTGTATTCACAGCATCAAAGCTTTGGGTGATTCAGCCTCAGACCACGAGAGAGAAAAATATTTGGCATTTTGTTTGATGATTGCATCGTTGGGGTCCCATAGGGCGTTGACATAGATGGTATTTTTTGACTAGTTTGATCCCTTAGTCTATTGGAATAATAAGTATCTATAGATTGACTTCCTCCATGTAGATAGCCCTTGGATGCCTTTCCTTGCTTTCTTCCCTCAAAGAAGGTGATCAATATAGCTATCAGAAAGCATAGGTATTGGCAATACGTTAAGGTCTCTTGGACCTGTCCTTTGAAGCCTCTTGGCCCCAAGCCAACTTTATTCACCGAACACTTACAGATTGTAGATGGCATCATTGTTTGGTATGACTATCGCCAACATCGTTGATTACATTGTTTGTGGATTCCCCTTGGCAAGCTTCCCACCAACTACAAGTTGAGCTACATCACCATATTTTGTGTGCTGATAGGATCTGCAGCTGTTGTTTCGTGCAAGAAATTGAGAATAATAAGCATTTTATTTAAGGTGTCCTATGAGATATGGGGAAGGTATCATTGTTTGTATAGAGACTTGTGGTACTCTATCCAATATCTTCTGCTATCTGGATTTGAGGTGTATCATGTCCTTTTCTTTGGGAGGCTATCACTTACAGGTGTAGGAGGCTAGTGGAGTCCCCTAGAGCTACCAAGACGATTACCTCCTTTAGGATTTCATCTTGTCAAAGACATTAAAGGCATTAAGCACCTTTTGGACAATGCGGATAAACACACAATGAGAATAGGTTTATGAGACAACACTCATCTTTATGTACTGCTACTAGCGCATTCTACTTCTCTGGTTCTCTTTAGATAGTGATGTTAGTATTGTCATTATTGTCAATGCATAAAATAATAAATGTTTGGTAGCCATCTTAGCTACGTTAATTATTTTTTTCTCGGCTTTAGGTAGTGTATTGAGTTTAATTATTAATGGTTGGGTTGGCAGTTGTGTTTTAGGTGATTATTGTTGGTTCTTGTGTTTTAGGTGAAGCGTGGTGTTGCTAAGAAGAAGAAAACATTGAAGACGGATGCCATACACGAAATAATTAATGCTGTTGAGCTGAAGAAAGGCGGTAGAAGAAGACAACACGATCAGAGAGTGGTCCAAGAAATCAGACGGTCTACTCAATTGGTGGAATGACAAGAAAGAAGACAAAGGCTGCAAGAGGCCCATTTCTACAAATCCAACAAGAGTACATAGGAAAGGCCGAAGTGTGGGTAGAAGCCAAAGCCGAAGCTAAAGTAGAAGCCAAAGTCGGAGCCAAAACCAAGAAAGGGATTAATTGGAAGTAGATGATTCAATGCCACTCATGAGTATGAAATGTGTAGAGATTGTAAGACAATTGTTCTTTTCAGAGGAAGTTTGGACCTTGCCGACCAGGCTAGGTTGGAGGGTGTTGTAGAAGAATTAAGTGATGAGTCCACGGAGCTCCCTGTTCAAAGGGAAGCATTTATCGTAAAATGGAGTTTGATTACTTCTTCTTGGGAGAAGAGAGCGGCCTACAAAGTATTTATTCACTACATTAAAGATTTATTGATTGACGAGGTTGAGCCAAGATTGGCAGGGCACCCATTAGGACAAATTGGAGTGTGCAATGGGAGACAGGCACTTGATGACTAACAAGATAGAGCATGGATCCCATAATCCGAAGGAAGGTTAAGGATTATGACCTGTTCGACAATACGGAAGAATGTCCAAGACATACCTTCTTGAGGAGGAGGCTTGTACTAGAAGAGTCCCACAAAAGCTGGAATCAAAGCTAGATAAGGTCAACAATCATGGTTATAGGCACTCCACGAAGTCCAAAGGTAGAGAGGTAGAAGTTGCCAAAGTTTACTGGAGATGGATTTGAAGGCCTAGTGATACATTACAAATTCTTTGTTTCCATCTAGACTTCTAATGGGTAGACAAATGAATGTCATTGGGTCCAGTCTTTTTCCGTTGGCTATTGATGATACATAGACACACCAGCAATTGATAAGTCCTTATTATGACAATTGTGAAAGGCATTTGAAAAATAATATAAGCTCCTTAGAGATGAAAATAAAATTGTCTCAAAAATATACAACACTCGTCAAGGGAAACATGAGAATGTATGAGCCTATAACAAAAGATTGGAAAGAATTGTTTTGCAAACTGGAGAAGGAACTAGATGTTCTAAAGAAGTGGTAGTTCATTGAGGTAATTGTACCCTCATTGCGGAGGAAGAAGGTGGTTCAACCTTCGTCTTATGAAGATGCATATAAAATATTGATGGATATAGAAAATGAGAACAAATCAGAGCATAGTTTTAAAACTCGAACTTGGCAAAAAATCAACAACCCAAAATTTTGCCTCAGTCTCACTTGACAAATGAAATAAATATATAAATTCATAAATAAAATTAAAAAAACATGCAAAATATTGTGGAAAAACATAAGAAATGAATTTAGAGAACATGGATAATTTCTATTAGTTTTAGACTAATAAAGAGTACAATGCACATCATAATATTTGTCTGATGATTTATAATATTGATAGAAAATTACAAATCCCTAAAATATTTTACAAAATTCGTCCCCCTCAACTCCTCATGGTCACTAGCATTGCCCTTGAATTGGAAGGTTAGTTTCATCTTTAGGAACAAATTCATCCTAAAGCATGACATCATCTAGATTTTAGTACAACCCCTCTTAATGCTTTTGCTATTGATATTGCTGCCCTTTTTCCTTGTTTCCCTCTAAAAAATAACAATCTCCTCTTGGGTAAACATGGGCTCCACTTCCTTGGGAATCTAATTAGAATATGGATTGATGTCATCCAAGTCAATTGCATCTTGATGCTCCTCCCCCTTCACCTTTCTGATGTGAAGATGAAGATTGTATTGCACAAAAACAAGGTTATTGTGACACTGTTTAGTCAACCTATTGTGCTTCTTTGTGAGAATTGCTTCAAACATGCTCTATTGTGCTTGCACACAAAAGTGCTATAGAGTTGTCATAAAATACATATGGCTGGCCTTTAAAGATTTGGTGTTTTTGCACCATAATATTCCCACTACAAATATGCAAATAGGACATTTATAAATTTTTAAGTAAACATGAATTGCATTTATTATAGAAGTCTAGTCTCTACGAGATCACCATAGAAGGACTCATTTATTTTTGACTTTGTTGTTGGTTCATTCTTTTTTGAATGCATATAGTCGAAGAAAAGAGCCTCCCCTCTATGCCCTTGTAAATTTGCAACTCATCAAGAATTGTGTCCCTAAGGGTTTTGTTGGGCGTCAACCTCCCAATGCATGTGTTGAGGCATTCCATAACCTTGTCATCAACCTTACAGGTATTGGAGAAGAATATTTTGGGGTTCAAGTAGTACGCTGTTGCATGTCTGTGTTGGTGGAGGTGCTTTTCCCATCTCCGATCAACTATGTGCCAAACGGGTTCATATCTTCTTTTATTTTTCCCAATAATGTTGGATGGCCTAGGCCTTCTCCATAGCCTTATATGGATAACCCATTGGTTCATTAATTTTAAAGTTACCTTAAGGATCTTGTCTATGCTCTTCACGTTCAAGTAGTAGGTTGTTGCATGTCTATGTTGGTGGAGGTGCTTGTCCCATCTCCGATCAACTATTCACCAAATGGGTTCATATCTTCTTTTATTTTTCCCAATAATGTTGGATGGCCTAGGCCTTGTCCATAGCCTTATATGGACAACCCATTGGTTCATCAAGTTTAAAGTTACCTTAAGGATCTTGTTTATGCTCTTTGCTAACTTGTCATACAAAATTGCTTGCACACAACCACCAAGTGCTCACAAACTTTTTCTTATGAGATGTATTGACTCTACAATGTGATGAAGTTTGTGACAAATCGTGAGACTCTTGATTGAACAAGCTCCTTTCGCTTTGGTGGTCCTTTATCAAGTTAAGCACCTAGGGCTGATTATAGATGCATTTTGTAATATTTATGGTTTCTTCAACAACACATTTCGACAGTCCAAATCTTCCTATGTCCTCGAATAGATCAATGCAATGACCTGCCCAAGGGCTCCAGAAAATGGTAGGGTGCCCCTCAAGAAGTCTCTTTGTTGATGTTTTGTTAGTCACAACTTGGTCGACATTCTCAACATCCATATCCATGACCACTTCCTCTAGTACACACAGTGTTTGCATTATTCAATTGGTAAGAGGCATCATTGGAATTGAAGAACACCAATTGGCCACCTAAAGCCTCTACAAAGTTTATCAATGTCCGATTCTTGCCATTTGTCAATCCATCAGATAAAATATTGCAGCCCTTTTGGCTACCAAATTATTTCATGTTCCTTTACTATCACCTCAGTATTTTTAATGCTTTCCTCCAACAAGGGCCCATTGAAATCATGAGGATGAGGTGCCTTGAGCTTTTTCTTGGCAATGGTTAATGCAATTACCAATGATTCACAATATGGGCTTCTTGCCACATGAAATGGTATGTTGCTATAATACCAAACATTTGCACCAACCATGCTTGTTTCGTGGTGCTTCTCTTGGTTCCAAGTAGTGCTTTTGAGTGAAGGTTGTGCACCAGGAGTATTGCGAGGAATAAATAAACCTTGTGAATGCACTTGGTCTGAATTCTCTCTAGTGGATGAGCCTCGAATCCGTGGGCCAAGACAAGGATGTACTAATTTAGCATTTATATTGGGGGAATTCATCGTGAATGGAATTGTTGTAATTGTTCTCTTCTTTTCTATTGTTTTCTCCTCATAGCTAGCAAGGAGAGGCATTCATCACTCATGTAATTTTATATTCCACTTTTAGGCACAATTGCACATCATGGATACGGATTTGTGCAAGGTGGAGCTTGAGGCAATTGATGTCTCCTCTCATCTGAAAACCACAATAGTTGCATAGCGCATGACCTAACTCCAAACCCTCTTTGACATGCTTCCAAGTGGGTCATTGGACTTCCTACTGCATCTACATGAGGATAACATTCTTGTTTGTTTTTAAACTGCAAACCCTAGCAAATAAAGTAAACAAGCATCTTTAAAGTTTTAAAATCCTAGCAAAGGACAAGAAAATGAGAGAAAAAAAAAAAATAGGGCTTTGAAACCTTTAAACACAAGTAAAATGGAAGAAAAAACTCTTAAAACTTGAAACAAAAACAAAAAAAAAAAAAGCACATACCTCTCAAATTAAACTCCACTAGTCAAAAAATCCTTCAAATCCAATGATAATCACTTCATGGCAAGTGAAAAATGGTCAAATGTGTTTTAGCATGAAAGAGTAGAAAAGTGGAAAATAAGTTAAAATGACGTGTTTTGGTCGAATGCTGTCTTTTTGGCATGTCATGCAAGCTTATGGCACAAAATTGTGAGTTTTTTCATGCAAGACTGGACAGGTACTCTCCATCAACTCTTTTGGTGATTTGTTGGTGAATTACATGTCGAGCTCGTGAGTACTCAGTGTGTTTTTTGACTATGATTCAGAGTACAATGATGACATTCAATCTGGATCGGTGCTAGCCCTGAGAAGAAACATACTTCCAATGATGAAGGAGCTAAAGAGAGATACTACGAATGAAGGCAAGGATCTTTCGTGTACCAACTACAAGGTAGAAGGTCACACCAAGATGAATTGCCCACATAAAATGGTATTTGAGATTGGTTAAGTTACATGGTATTGAATCAAGGATCGCCCTTACAATATGTGGAACAAGAGCACCCAAGTTACTGATACAACACATTAATTTATTGATAAGTTTCAGTTTTAAAAAACACTTATTGAATTCATGGGTTTTTACTAATAAATTCAAGCATAAGTTTTTTGTCGACAAAATTAGATTGTAGAACTTGGTTATAAAAAACGGAATTTTAGCATACATGTTTCCTACAAGCAAGGGTTTTCAGGAGCAATTACTCTAAGAATGTCTCTCTTCCCTCTTGAATCTCATTCTTTATCATTTTGTATTTGGATTGTTTTGAAAGAGACTCTTAACTTCTTTTAAAAGGAGGGATAATGTAGACCGTCATGTTAATATTGTTATTGTGATTGTTGTATAATATGATAAACGTTTGGTAGCTGACTTAGTTGTGTTGTTAATTATTCTCTTGTGAGCTTTGGGTTGTGTATTAATGAGTCTTTATTTATGAATGTTTGGATCGACAATTGTGTTTTAGCCAAACAATCATTGCCTATCTTGCCTTTTACATAGAAAGTTGAATGTCGAGGTAAGGGTGCTGATGTGACAGGTCCTCCTTGGACTAAGCACTTGTATTGTACACTACCTCATGCAATAAAGCTGTTATTCTCTCATGTTATTTTGTGCTATGTTATGATATGTATCTAGAATTCTACAATTAGTATTCATTGGGTAGTGTAGCTTTTTATAGCTAACACTCTCATTCAATATGCCATAAATTTTCTTTGTTTTGGTGTTGTGGCTTCCTAATCCCCCTTCAAATGAGGTGCTATCAATCTTCTTTGGTTTGGAGTTGAGGGCTTTCTTGTCACCCTTCCCTCCAGCGTGGTTCATTGGGACATGTACATGTAATTGGTTTTATCTTTACCTTGAAAGGTTCATTGAACATGGGTGTTAGGAGAGCTTTTAAGGGCACCTTGATTCGTCCTTGTATTTTGAGTCTAGCCTCGTATCCTTGGACGTTATCAGATCTTCCATTTTTTGATTCGTAAATGAGGTGGATATTCCACACTAAGCTTCACCAACATAGATCCTATGACTCTTAGCTCAACAAAAGACTAGAAGATAACTAGTCTAGGCTATTTACAATGCTAAAGCAGAGATAAACAAGTGTTGGGAATGAAATGTACAACATATTGCACATGAACATAAAATGTAAGAATAAACAAAACCCAAAATGAACAAGAGATATCCCAGATAAACCCGGTGTGGAAAAAGTTCCAGTGGGTTAGGCAATTGCAGTCCCCTTCCACTTGGTAATTTAAGAAATGTACAAGGTATTACCAAACATGTCCATGTACAAAATGCTCACTCCTACTATTGTATCCAAAATTTGCACACAAGATTGCTCTGCACTTGTCAAACACATCTTAGAACTCCAACACAGTTGAATCAACGATAAACAGGGATAAAACAATGAGACAACAAGAACAAAGACTTGAACTTGCAATTTGCAATGTGAATCTAACTTTAAGACTTCTCACTGTGTTTTTTGATGATCTTTGCGTGGCATAAGACCTATATTTATGCTCCCTCAACTTTGGAGTCTGCCAAGAAGTTCAAAGGAACCATTGTTGAGAATTGGAAATGTTTGCAACCTTTCCCATTCTTGTACTTTGTTTCGTGGTGAAACCACTGGTGTAAGTAGATGGTTGTCACCTGCAAACACCAATGGTTACACAACCACCACCTTGCAAATAGTGGCAGTTTTGCTATCTATGATAAACCCTTCCATTTTAAGAGCAAAAACTCATCGACTTCATCACTATGAAGATGTTTGAATCACCGCCATACTGACTCTGCTGCTATAACATATTTGATCGGTTGTTTTGAATATGAAATGTCTTGCAATAGTGTCTTACAAGCCAAGTCACAAGACTTGTCAAATTTTTACCTAAAAATTAGGAAATCAACAAGTTTAATGCTGAGACCTAAAAATACCCCGAGTGGGGAAAAAGCAAAGTGGGAAACGCCCCTAAACGTGGGAAGAAAACTCAAGGAACTGGTGTTAAATAACATCAATTTTCCTTCAAATCCACACAAAAATCTCATCTCGACAAGAAAACACAGTTCAAAGGGTTTTGCCATAGTTTGAGGAGTCAAGGTTTGAGTTTCCCTGCAGTGTGCCGTGGAGGAGGGTGCCATGGAGGAGTGTGTTGTGGCATTCGTTGTTGTGGAGACTCGTTCACATAGTTTGGTCATGGTTGTTGCATGAGGGCTTCGGGGGAGTGCACGGTGAACTAACGTCCAGTAGGGCCGCACGAGCCATTGAGCAAGAAGGTTTTTTTTTTGACTTTAAAAAAAATTACACTTTAGGTTCTGTTTTAGATTTTTTAAAAATTCGTTTATTTATTTATTTTATATATATTTTTAATTCGTTTTCTATCATTTTTTTAAAATTTTTTATTTTATTTTTAATTTATTTTCATTTTCATTTTTTTTAAAAATTTTAACTTATTTTTAATTTTAATTTTGTTTCCATTAATTTTTTTTGTTTATTTTGTATTTATTTACAATTATTTTAATTAATTTTTTTTCACTTTTTAAAATTTATATATATAACAAAATTATTTTTATATTTATATTTATATTTTTGAAAATATATATTATTTATATATTTTTTATTTTTATAATCTTTTAATTTTTTTGAAATTAATTTTTAAATTATTTACCATTCATTTTCAATTTATTTTTTATTTATATAATATTTTAGTTTTTTAAAACTTAGTTTTACTTTTATTTTTTATTTTATTTTATTTTTTATTTATTTTTAAATTTATTTAAACTTAATTTTGTTTTTGTTTATTGTTTCTTTTATAATCTTTTAAATTATTAAATTAATTTTTTATATTAGTTTTTTATTTTGATTTTATTTTTTAAATTTAATGTTTGCTTTGTTTTTTATTTATTTTGTTTGACATTTGATTTTTATAATCTTCTAAAACAATTAATTTTTAATATTATTTTTAATCTTGTTTTTTTTAATTGTTAATTTGTTTTAATTTTATTTTTAGTTTGTCTATCATTTATTTTTTATTCATTTTAATTTAGA
Source organism: Torreya grandis (assembly GCA_037957365.1). Classification (NCBI taxonomy): domain Eukaryota; kingdom Viridiplantae; phylum Streptophyta; class Pinopsida; order Cupressales; family Taxaceae; genus Torreya; species Torreya grandis. Next base: position 1,295,679 of record JARHVA010003237.1, read on the forward strand.
TATAATTATTTTAATTTTTTAATTTGTAGAAAATTTCGTGGCTCCTCAGAAGTCAAAAATTGAGGGATGGAAGCATGTGTCATGAATCGGATTGGGGCATGAAGTAAATGTAACTTGTGAAAAAATGTTTTATGGGAGTTTAACCAGGGTGGTGGGACCACCTACTTGGCAAATCAAGTGTCCTTGGTGGGGGGTGGTAAGGCTTGTGTTAATATTACTACATAAATCAGAGTGAGTTTGGAAAAAGAGGAGGAACAATCACTAGTTGGAAAACACATTGTCGTGCAAAAGAAATAGAGCATTCAAGAAGAAATTTCCCGGAACACATCAAACAGTTTTTCGACAAGCATGTTATTATTATTTATGCATTCAAATATTTGTGGAATTGGAACAATTCCTTGCATTTGGAAGCCACTACAAAAGCAAGATGTGGACGATGCATTCGTGGATTTATTTTATTCAAGTGCCATTCCATTCAACATGCCTAGGAGTCCATTCTTTACAAATGCACTTAAAAAAATCTCTGAATTTGGCAAAAGATATATTCCACGTAGTTCTGAGAGGCTTAAGACCACTCTTTTGGAAAGGTCAAAAGAGGTGACTAAAAATATGGCAGATGTCAAAGCCTATTGGAATGTAATAGGTTGTAGTATATTGAGTGATGGTTGGTCTATTGTGTCAAAGGCCATTGATTAATATCTTGGTGTATTGCCTTCAAGGCATATCTTTTTTGAAAGTGATCGAAACCATGAACCTCAAGAAGACTAGAAAATGTTTTCAAAATTTTAGATGAATCAATTTTGAAGTGGGTGAAGAAAATATAGTTTAGGTTGTCATTGATAATGCCACAAATTGTGTAGGTATTGGGAAAAATACATATGGACAAGTGTCCACAAATTTATTGGAGCCTTTGTGCAACACTTTGGCTTATTTTGCTACTTCAGGACTTGGTCAAATTTTCATGGGCGCATGAAGCAATTCAAAGGGGGAGGACAATTGCAAACTTCATAAGTAACCATTGCGTCACATTGAGAATTTATCGACAACATGCATTTGAGGAGTTGTTAAGGCCTTGTGAAATAGGATTTCCCTGTTTTATATCACTTTGAAAAGAGTGGTTGAAGAGAAAGCAATAATAAGGTTGGTGATGTGTTGCAATGAGTGGGAAAATATTGCGCTTTCAACAAACCCTAAAGGAAAGCAAACAAAACAAATCATTATAAACCTTGACTTTTGGGAAAGTGCAAACAAAGTTATAAAAATATGTGAACTTATTGTTGATGTGCTTTGCATGGTTGATGGTGACACCTCTTGTCTTGACATGCTTTATGAGGCTATGGATTGTTGTAAGGAATCCATTCAAAAGACATCCAATGATGTGGAGACTGACTACAAAAAAATACGGGATGTGATTGTTGTAAGATGGAAAATGTTGCACACACCGTTTCATGCAGCGGCTTGTTGTCTAAAGCCTAGGCTCTTTCAATAGATATAGATAGTGATTCTGAAGTCATGAATGGACTTTATGAAGCCATTGATAATGTGGTTATAAATCTTGAACTTGTATGTATAATTAGGGACCAAACAAGGACATTCTTGGCACAAGGAGGGGTATTTGCAACAAGAAGGGCCAAGTATGAAGGCCACGTCTTGAAGGTTACAAATGGTGGAAATCTTATGGATCAAGTGCAAAGGAACTACGACACTTAGCTATTTGAATTTTGAGTGAAGGAGCAAGTGCGTCAATGTGTGAAAGGAATTGGAGTTGTTTTGACTAATTCATTCTAAGAAAATAAATAAGGTATTGTCTTGAAAAGAGTCTTCTTCTTCGCAACCCCAATGTGTTGCAGTTGAGTTGGAAGACACAAATGATCAAAACTTTCTTTATGATGAATCTAGTGATGATGATGATGTTGATGAGCCAAGTGCTCTTGATGATATTGAACTTTTTGATGTAGCTAGTAGCCTATAAGGCCATTAGTGCATTATATAGAACTTTTTGATTTATAGTGTATTACATGTTTTAGATTTTGAGACACTTAGTTTTTCAAAAAGTATCTATATTATTCTTTTTTTTTTAATAGAGGGTAAAAACTTTATTAATCCAAGAGAGAAGTACAAAACATAAAAGCAACAAAATGCCAAAACGAGGCAAGAAACCACAAATTAGAAATCAAGTAGTGGTCATGCAACATCTCACATCCTCTGTGACCAAATCCACCAAATCCTGAGCAAGATCTCCAGGTAAAATGTCCCAATCATCCACCAGCCAAGTCCCATTCTTCTCAGAAGCCCATTTGGCCAACCCATCAACCACCTTATTCCATTCCCAAGGGATATGAGAGAAGGTGATAGAAACAAATAAATCTTCAAGATTGGTGATTTGCTTAGCCACCACCGCAAGCTGCCAACTAACATCATCAAACTGCGTTCTATTTATCAAGTCTATCACCACCTGAGAATCTGACTCACAGATAATTTTATTCCAGCCAAGGGCATATGCCTTCTTCAAAGCTGAAAGAATAGCCAAGGCCTCCATAAGATTATTAGAGTGTAGCCCCTTATACTCTGAGAAGAAGAACACCACCCCAGAACTGTCTCTACCCACCCCACCAATACCAGCGTACCCTGGGTTGCCCCTTGCAGACCCATCAGTATTGATTTTTAAGACTCCAGTGGGAGGGGGTAACCAGTGCCCTTTCCTAGAAACCTTCCTTCTGGAACACCTACTCTGCCCATTCATGGGCCTTCCGAGACCCCCACTCAGAATCCCCAGATTATGAGTTATTTGAATATCCCTAGGATCCACCGGAGTTGACAGATCACATTTAGCATACAAGGTCTCCTGCAAAGCCCCAAGAATGCGAGACCGCACTTGACCCACTAGCAACTTCTTATCTAAAAAGACCCTGCGGTTGCGCTCCAACCAGATATGCCATATAATCAGACTAGGGCCAATTGGCCAAGCTATGTGCAGAAATGAAGTCCTCATTGGAATAGGCCCAAAATTCCGCCAAAACTCTAGAAAAGAAGGGTGCCTGCATTGCCAACTCCAGGCTCCCCACCAAAAATGCCAAATAGTCCGAGCAAAAGGGCACTGGAAGAAAAGATGTGAAACCGTCTCAACATCTTTTCGACATAAGAAGCATAAGGGCCTTGGAAGCCACGCTTACAGAGGTTATCCCAAGTCAAACACCTACCATAGACCACTAGCCAAGAAAAGAAATTGCATTTTGGCCAAGAGAATTCATTCCAAATATTTTTCCACCAAGGAACCTCAACACTACCCCAAGCCTGTCTGTCCAAAACCCGATACCTTGAGGCAACAGTGAACTTCCCTTTTGGATCCGGACCCCAAGCCAGCACATCCCGCTCTGGGAGAGAACAATAGACTCTATTAGCCAAAATGGAGGCCAACTCCCTCCTATCCTCCAAAGATCCACCCATGGGCCAATCCTGCATATCCTTCCACTGATAGACAATAGTCTGTCCCAAAGCTTGAGGGGCTTTGAAATCCATCACTCTGCTCCAACCAGCCTGAACAAAAATCTTACATAGGTCCCCCAAGTGAGGGTGCGAGGAGAGGATAGGCGGGAAGCCATCCCAGGAGTCATGCCAAAAAAGAGCATCAGAGCCTCTATTGTAGATCCAAAATAGGCCTTGTTTAACCAGCGCTGCCCCCCTCTTGAGAGTATCCCAGATCATAGAACCTTTCCCCGAAAGGCTAAAACGAGGCACCTCAGTGTCCACCTCACCAAGGTATTTGAAGGTAAGGACCTTGGCCCAATACTGATGCTGATATGAACACCATCTCCAATATAGCTTAGCAGCCAAAGCTTGACCATTCCAATCAGTCCTACGCAAACCCAAACCACCGTCCTGCTTTGGCCGACAAACAACTTCCCACTTAATTAAGCTCCACTTCTTCGAAAGGAGATTCCCAGACCAAAGAAACTGCCGACAGAGGCCCTCAAAATCTTTGATAAAACTTGAGGGAGCTGTCAACACAAAGCACTTGTATATAGGAAGGGCTTGAACCACGGACTTCAACAGAGTAACTCTTCCAGCCGTAAATAACCATTTGTAGGTCCAGTGACAAACCAGCCTACGAAATTTATCCATCACATCCTGCCAAAAACACCAGGGAAGTGGGCGCACATCCAGAGGGATGCCAAGGTATATAAAGGGAAGTTTCCCTATTTGAAACCTTAAGATCCTGGCAATACGCTGCTGAATAAGCCTGGGGGTATTAAAGAAATAAATACAAGACTTACTTTCATTAATGCTTTGACCTGAGGCGGCCAGGGAACAATCTAAAATTTGACGCAAAGAAACTGCTTCAGCCACCTTAGCGACACCCATCATAGCTGTATCATCCACAAACTGCAGATGTGTTTGAGGAGGAAGAGAATTGCTCCATTTCCAACCCTGAAAGAGCCCATCCCTAACACGGGACTTAATGAATCTCCCTAAGCCTTCAGCCATCAAGATGAACAAATATGGGGATAAGGGGTCCCCTTGTCGAAGGCCTCTAGAGGCACCAAAAAGATCCGAAGACTCCCCATTTATGAGGACAGAAAATGAAGTGCTCACACAACTCATGACCCAATCAATCCACTCACAACTGAACCCGAAGGCATTGAGAATTTTGATCAAAAAGCCCCAGTTAACTTTGTCATAAGCTTTAGCCATATCCAACTTTATAAACATAGCCTTTTCCTTAGAAGAGGCCATAGAGTGAATAGTCTTAGCCGCAATAACTACTCCGTCCAAAATCTGTCTACCTGCAACAAAGCCCCCTTGTTCCTCTGAAATCAACTTATCCAGACATGGCTTCAAACGTTCAGCAATTAGCTTTGTAATAATTTTATACACCACATTGCACAGAGCAATCGGTTGAAAAAGATCCAGCGAATCGGCACCCTCGCGTTTTGGTATAAGAGCAAGAAACGTGGCATTCATGGCTCGCAACATTTGCTTATTCCTAAAAGACTCCGGCACCACCTCCAAAAAATCAAGGTTGATGACTTCCCAAAATTCCTGAAAGAACTCAGCCGAGAAGCCATCAGGGCCAGGAGCCTTTCTTTTTTTCAACTGAAAGACCACATCCTCCAACTCCCTCAAAGAAATAGGTTTAAGAAGAGAAGCATTCATATCCGTAGTCACTAGAGAGGGAATACAAGCCACGATAGAGGCTTCCTCCTCACGAGCAGGCGGGGTATCTTCAGAAAAGAGAGCAGAGAAAAAACGAACCGCTTCACTAGAGATCCCTGAAGAGGAAGAAAGAACAGAGCCTTCAAGAGAGCGGAGAGAAGAGATAAAATTACCTTGTCTACGCGCCTTCACCGATTTATGGAAGGAGGTGTTCCTGTCCCCTTCCTGAATCCAATCAACACGGGCCTTCTGTTTCCAAAAAATTTCCTCACGGAGCTACCATTCCTCGAGGTATTTCACCGCACTGACCTCAAGTCTGCTTAGATTCGCATCTAGACCTTGGTCTCGAATTTGCCTAGTAATAGAATCCAAGCGCTCTTGGGCAACCCTTTTCTGCTGAAACACGTTGCCAAACTGAGATTTATTCCAATGTTTCAATTTATACTTCACATATTGAAGCCTCTTCACAAAAGAGTACATCGTTGTACCAAAAGCAGGTCGTCCTGCAGTCCACCAGCTAGAAACCAAGTCAAGAAGACTCTCCTCCCGGAGCCACATAAGCTGAAATCTAAAAGTTTGTTTCTTAGGACGATCAGCCAAGCGGGCAGAGGATTTAATCGGCCAATGGTCTGATCCTTTCCAATCTAAAATTTCAGAACGTGACAACCACTTGTCACCCACCCAAAACTAGGACACAAGAACCCTGTCTAACCGTTCAGAAATGGCATCATCTCCAAGCCTCCTATTATTCCAAGTAAACATGCCATTTGAAGGTTTAATATCCACCAACGGAGCCGAGCCAAATTCTCCCTTAGAAGATCCGAAGAGGGGTCCAAACGAGGCACGCCCCCCTTTTTCTCCTTGAGGGAGGCAATTGCATTGAAGTGACCTGCCATAATCCAGGGTAGGAAAGGATCCAACGATCTCAAAAAATTGATATGTGACCATAGGAGAGTCTTTCCAGGGACATCCGTCGGAGCATAAATGTTAGAAATAAGAATTCTTTCCCCCGTCTCCAAACTAATTGCAACCAGAGAGATGGAAGATCTACTAGAGATCCACCAAACAGGGAAAATTCGCCGAGGATCCCAGAGGCAAGCAAGACCCCCTGAGCTGCCTTGCGCACCCACACACTGGCAACACCCTCTGTTCCAAATCGTAGAAAGACACTGCATCATAATGTCCACAGATAACTTTGTCTCCTGTAGGAAAGCCACATCCGGAGAATGAGCACTAACCAAATCCCGAATAGCCTTTGTCTAGGGATGCTATTCATACCCCTTACATTCCAAGATAACACTATCATCACGAAGGGTGAGAGAAGTGAGTATCCAATGTCTTCACCGACCTAGATTTCACCAATGTCTCTCCAGCTAACTTAACTTTCTCCTGATCCTTCTTCCTCCCCACCTTCTGGGGCTTATCAGGGGCGCCCTTTTTCAAAGATTTTTGCTGTAGACCCAGAATAGACAAAGAAGAGATGGCTTTTTTCTTACCAAGGTCTTCCAAACCTGGTCCACTAGCTAAACTCATCCTTTCATCCAAAGAGGCCATGGGGGTTTCCACCAAACCACAAGAATCCCTAAATCCAACATCGGGGAGAGAAGCAACTGAATCCATCACCACCCCGGAATCCACCACAGGATCAAGGGCCGAGGTAGTGACAGGCAAAGACCCAGAGTAAAGATCAACTAAAGGAGAGGCTTCAACATGCATGTCAGAAGAAACCCCCTCCTCATGGGCTAACTCATTCAAAGCTTCAAACTTGTTAAAAGTCTCCTCTTGACGATCCCGAAGAGTCTTCTTCTAACCCCGATTCCTATTTCGTGCCTTAACTGGCACAAAACCATCTTTATCCGCTTCCACCCCCTGCATGGGTGCTTTACCCTTTTCTACCCTTGGAATAGACGGAGCCTTCACATTATCTAAACCACGAGCACTCGAGGCACGATGGCATCTCCTTAGAAGATGGCCATACTCATGGCATAGCCGGCACTTAAAAGGTAAAGTCTCATAGTCTACCTGTTGAGTCCAAGAGCTAGACCCAACAGTGAGATCAATAGAATCTGGGAGAGGCTGGCTTAGGTCAATCTCCACACAAACCCGGGCATAGGAAAAAATTTGCTTCTAAAGAGTTTGCTGACACGGGCCAATAGGCTTCTCTAGTAGCAACACAATTGATTGTAGAATATCCTGTCTCCAACATTCCAACGGCAATTGAGGAAAACATACCCACACCGGCACCTTCGAAGGTAGCTCCTCTGCCGAATTAAATCCTGCGTGCCAAGGTTTCATGGAGAGGCCAACTTGATTATAAAAGTAAGGCCCTCCCTCAAAAATCTTGTTACGATTAGAGATACATGAAAAGACCACCAGAAAGAAGTTATTCGCAGCTAGCAAGATTTCAAAGTCACCGTCCGGATTCCATGACTTGCGAATCTAGGGTTCCAAAGAAGGCATCGAAACCCTCAATCCCATAAATTTGCAGATTAAAGCATGTTTGCTATAATACTCCAGGGCCTCGGCTACCGCCTCTGTTTGAATCACCAGCTTCGGACGAACTTGAGCTCTTTCCAAGCATCCGTTTATCTTGTGCAATTTCAAAGCGCCAGTGCTAAAAACTCCAACATCAGGTGGGGATGGATGAGGAAACCCATCACCAACCCCAGCCATAGCAGCATCCCCGGATGTCTCACCCAAAAGCACAGACCCTGCCATTAAAGAAACCCTGAAACCTTCGTGCTCCACACCAGTGTCGAAACAACGTACACATGAAAAAAAAAAACCCCCTCGAAAGTTGAAGACCCCACCCCTTTTCTGGAAACAGCGCCACAGGGCCTGATCTGCAGATAAAATCCGGGGGACGCAAAGCTTACAAACCTGCAGACCGCGACCTGCTACAAGTCGTGGGACTGCTCAGTACTCTCGCGGGCTCGCTTGCTCCATCTGCCTCCCACCGCTCCCTATATTGAAAATCTGTTGTTCTATAAGTATCTATAATATTTTGATTTGACTCATTTTTATATATTTTTTATGTTTTTCTATTGTTTGAACTTAATGGTGATTATTTTTTTTAAATTTTATCCATTAGCAGACTTGAACCGAATTTTATCCTCGTCTAACTTGAACTTGAACTTTGTGACTTAGCTTACAAGCATGGATTACATACAATTGGGCATAGGTGAATCATCTAGTATACATGACTAGTACATTAGGATCCAAATTTGGATCATTTACCCTCTTGTGGTGGTGGATGTTGTAGTTGTCAGTTATTTTGGCTTGAGCCTTCCTACAAACATATGACAACAGTGGTTTCCAAACTTGGTCTCCAACTTTAATCTTCATTAACTCTATGTTTCATTGAGGGGTTCTTCTGTCATATGAGCTATTTGTGCTTCTACATATATTTGAGCCTAGTCCCTTATCCTTGGACATTCTCTTATGGACATTATCAAATCTTGCATTGGCGCTCTTGTGGTGGTGGATGTTTTAGTCATTGATTCTTTTGGCTTGTTACTTCCTACAATTGAATGACATGATTGACTTCCAATCTTGGTCTCAACTTTAATTTTCATCAACTCCATGTTTCATTGAGGGGTTATTTTGTTGCATGGATATTTGTGCTTGTACTTATATCTGTTATCCATCATTTTGCCATACACAATTAGGGATTAAAATCCCTCCGGTTTAGTTTTAAACTATAAAATCTAAACATGGTACATGTTACCCACACCCATATTGGGCTTGGAAATATGTATTATGTAAAGAAAATATAAAATATAATCTAAGAAAATCTAATCTAAATTGTTGGTGTTGAAAGGAAAGGGGAAGCAAGATGATTTTGTTTTTTGGTTCTCATTTGTTGACAAAATGATTGATGACAGATTACTCAATTCAATGGAATATAACTTCTTTATGTGAAAACACTGCCTGCAATAAAAGTATATAAGATCTAAATTAATCATAGACAATGCAAGACATAACTTTGCTTTTGCACAACTTACGTCCAAAAAAAAACTTAAATAAACTAGAAACGTAAGATACTGATTTGTTTAAGATAGTAGAAGACCCCTTCTCGGGGATGTACTTGATTGGGGTACAGGTTCAGTTCAGGGAACAGCCCAAGTTTGTCTTGGAAGATTCGTGTCTATTTGTGTTCTTTTGCAGAAGAATCTGGGCAAACCCAAGTCACCTAGGACGAACCCAGTGAAAACCTGAGAACCTGGGTAGAATGAGGCAAAAACTTTAATTTTTTTTTTTCTTATTTTTTCTCAAATTTTGACATAAAGAAATGATTAAAAATAATAAGAAACACATTGCAAACCCAAAAGTTAAATGAAACACATTGTAGTATCGGTTGCCTTGTTTGGTAATCTACATTTGAGTTTGTTGTTATATCGCCTTGTAAAAGTAATGTACATGTATGCTAAAATTTATGCATATACAAATTTATTCTCTAATTTGTCATTCATCTAAAGTTTTCTTACACTCATATTAAGGTTCCCATTGAATTACCAAGTGTTTTCAAAATTTATGCTAGAGAATTAATCTTTTTTGGGTCTTTTCATATGTTTTTAGGTTTATCCCAAGTCTAGTTTATGTGTGCATTTATTATAATTATAAATGCACTTATCTTGGATTTATGAGGTGACACTCACCTCTCTTGCCCACTTGTAAGCTTTGGAGTTATTTGCATAAGTAACTCCTCCCCCCACGTCACACACATTCTCCTCACTTGTAAGAGGATTATGGACACTTGACACACATGCTAAAGCTTGCACATGTAATTTTTTATTCCTTTTAACTCTATTTAAAGCATAGTCACAAGGTTTGGAAATCCGGAAAGGTTCGGGAGGACAAAAAAAATGTGGGATCCGAATTTCTTGAAAAGGTTTGAAAAAAATCCGGAAAAATCCGGTTTGATATATATATATATATAGAGAGATTATTGAGATTATTATAAATATATAATATAAAATATATATTTAAATTATAAAGTAAATTTTATATTATTTATTGAGATTATTTTTATTATTTTCAAAAACATTAATTTTTATTATATTGAATTTAATTTTATTTAATAAAATAATTTTAATATTTACTAAATTCGATTTAATATTTATATTTTATAATATATAAAGTTTAAATTAAAAAAATTAGGAAAAAAAAAACGAATGTGATTTTATTTTATTAAAGTTTAACCTAAAATTTAAAACGCAAACTCTGCTCCAAGCCTCCACTGACTGTCCAGCTACTTCTCCGCGGATCATCATTCCGTCCACCTGTCGAGTGTCGATTTCTCTATTGGCTCGAGCCTCGAGCGTTTTCTGCTAATGTTGTCTCGTTCGGCAACCCAGTGTTTGCATTCGCCCGCCGTTCTTTGTTGCTTGTTCGCCCACTGTTCTTTGCTGCTCGTTCCTCCACTGTTCTCTTCACCAGCCACTGATCTTGCTGTCCACGTTCTATTCGGCCGAACCGAACTTGGTGTATTAATTCGGACTCCAAAAAAAATGCGGTTTTTTCGAGATTCGGCCGAAACTTGTGACTATGATTTAAAGAGCTTTGTTCTCCCATTCTTCAACAGTTAGTACAACACATCTTCTCTTTTTTATTTTTCAAACTATTGTTATTCCTCTTCAAATGAGTTTTTATTAAGGGGAAGTATTATGTAATTTCAACTCCCTTGTTTGTAAAAGGTTTTCTTCACTTTGTAACCCCAAATTAAGTTTAAAGGGAGCGTTGGAGAATTAATTTTATTGGGGTCGTTTCATATGTTTTTAGGTTTATCTGAAGTCTACTTTATGTGTGCATTTGTTATAATTATACATGCACTTATCCCAGATTTATGAGGTGGCACTCATCTCTCTTGCCCACTTGTAGGCTTTGGAGTTACTTGCACAAGTAACACCTACCCCCACATGTCACACACATCCTCGTCACTTGTAAGAGGATTATAGACACTTGACACACATGCTAAAGATTGCACATGTAACTTAATCATTCTAGCTCTATTTAAAGAGCTTTCTTCTCTCATTCTTCATAGACTACAATTCTGATCTTGCTCTTGCATTCTTGTGATGCTCTCTTGGCTTAAGGCCATTCTTCTCCTAGTTTCTTTATGCTATTGTAATTGGAGATTTATTTTTGTAAGCTTTTAATACTAGTGCGGGGTTTTTTTCCGTTTGACGGTTTTCCCGCTTGTCAACTCTTGTATCTCTTTGTGTGATTGATTCAATCTTGAGGTAACTTTGTTGATTTACACATCCTTTTAATGTATTCAACATTATTTGACTTTTGATCTTGGCAACAAATCTAATAATTTACATACTATTTTATGCAAGAACAAATTATTTAAATCCTTCAAAATTTGTCAACTCCACAAGCAATGTAATGAGATGCAGAGAGAGGATAACACAAGTTGTGGATGGTACACACAATGTAACAACTTATCAAGTTATCCAAGCTAAATGAGGCACAACCCTCATTTATATAAAATATATCACAAAATGATCAATATAAGTATTGGGATGTAGATCCAAAGGAAGTTGACTTGGATGCTTCCATTTCCCACACTCATTAGTTGACATTGACACTTCTTTGGTGACACATAACTTAGCTAGCGGGAGTGGCGAGGGATAGTTCTTGTGGTTCCAATGAACCACATCATGATGTTGATGCTCTCGATGAAGAGCAAGATGACCATAAATATTAATTTTGATATAATCAATTATTATTGATATTTATGATTATCATGAGGCATTCAATTAGTATTTTGTAGTTTTTTTTTATATGCATTCTATGTGGATAATGTCATTAATTTCCTATTTATTAGGCTAATTTTTTTATATATATATTTTTTTGTACGGCTAAACCCAAGCTGTAAGTAACCAAGGCAAAAAAAATCGTTGTACTGACGAACCTAGTTCTTCAAACCCAAACCCAAATCGGTAACTTAGCTAGAAAGCGTCCATGCAAACAATATTATATCGAGTGCACAAACAAATATTAAATTATGAAAATGCAAAATGTGACAAAGCATCAATATAATCAAAACCTAGATTGATACCACATCACATATTACGTTGCAATGAAAATACTTCCATGTATCAAAACCTGTTTTCTTCGAGTGTTTCCTTACAGAAAGCTTTACTAACTTTTCTTTCACACAAAAGTGGAAACTTTTATGGCTCATAGGGCTTTCAATGCCTTCCCTCCAAAAGGGAAAGATTAAACGATTCAATTGGAAGAGCTTGTTCAATTCCTGCAGAAAACATAAAAGTGCTCTAGAGAAGCCCACATGGTCACTGGCAGCAGCTGAGATAGCAAAACCAGTGAAAGAAGTGGCCTTTGCCTCTTATGACTAATCTGGTAAGTATTGTGATCCTCCTATGAGGCTCTGCCATACTTCGAGTGAATTCGATGCATTCCCCCTCTACCAGTGGTGTTAGATTGAAACTTTAAGTCACAAGGTATGCCAAACTATATCGAAAAAGTTCAAACTTTGCCGAACTTTATCCTCATTGAACATGAACTCGATCTTTATTCATTATTTTACATGAGAAGTTTTTTACAACTTTTGCATTTTGTTATAATTATGTGTGTATATATGCATATACTGACTGAAAGTAGAGGACGGAAAGATCTCTCCACTCTGCCTCTCTGACATATTTATGCATATTTTTAGAAAATAAAAATAATAAAAAAATTCTTTTGTTCTACCTTAAAGACTTTTTTTAATGAACTTTATCCATTGGCGATCTTGAACAGATCTTTATCCTTGTCGAACATGAAGTCGAACTTGAGCCTTGTGACTTGGGATTGAAGGATGGTTGATGTATGCCCACTGCCCTTCATTGGACAGGTGGCTGGAGAAAAGTGGAAGGCCATGCTGAACCTCACCACTCCTTGCATAAGCTTGGGGAAATTGAGGGACAGAGGTGAGTAGATCCAACTGACCTAGAATCCACTTGGTTGACACTCCCAGCTTCTTTTTGCCTCAATTCGAGCCAACTTTTTTGTGAGTTCTTCTATTCCATAAATGCATGTTCAAAGTCCGTGGCTCTTTCTCCAAACCAGGGAATAAGATGAATGCACATTCTTTGTCCTTGCAAAGATTTCTTTTCATTTTAAGAGTATTCAGCATGACTTTACAAGTTTACCATGGCACTCATAAATAGAAAGATGGGGTGACTCTTGCCTTATCCTTCTTGACAGCAGGCTCTGAGGGGTCCTAGTTTGACCAGACAGAGGCTAACTCGAGATTGCCTTTGAAGTACAAGCCCGATTCTCCACCATTGAAAAAGTCTTGCCATCTGACGGAAATGGTACTTTTTGAAATCTCGAGAACTGCAAAAGATTATTTGTATTTGGCCAAATTGGGATGGGTTTGCAGTCATTTGATTCCATAAATAGATTAGAAAAATGAGGCCTGAGCTTGAAAGTATGTTGGGCTGACTATATGTAGTGACTTTCGATTCTTGATCCCCCACAAAATCTGCGTTAAGCGCCGCCAACCACAATATTAGTTATAACTTCTTTTATTAGCTGCCATTGATTTGCGTTAAATACAGAACTTTCTGGTTTTACAGAACTGTTGTGGCTTTGCAGTGCTTTTATGGTTCTGCAAATATTATTTGTAGCTCTGCAGAGCTATTTGTAGTTTTGCAGAGGTCTCACGGTTGTGCTTTGCAATGGTATCATAGTTATGTGAAACTCGCAAGCCTGCGGCACTCTTTCTGCAATGGTCAATGTATTTCCACAGTTCTTTCCCCATTTGCGAAGCTCTTGCTTTTCCATTTTGTGGTGCTTGGAGTACTTGAAGTCTGCATTTAAGGAAGGGAAAGACCAGATACATTCCAAAAAGCAACAATGATCCAAAGAATGGAACGGAATGGAAAGGGATATAGACTTAAAATAAGACTTCAAAGCACAAACCCATTTAAGGCCTAAAATCAGAGGATAATGGAGAAATGAAATCCAGAATGGAGCACCAAAGAAAGTTAGAATTAATTAAAATGGGCACAAAAACAAAGGAAAACACGCCAAAAGCTCATTCCTTTAAAGCAATTTACTGATTTATCATTATTTGGATCACTTTAAAGCGAAGTGGTTCTGAACCCACAAAAGTTTGGACGTGTTGGTCACAACAATATCAAACCATTTAGATTCATATGCTTTGGGATTTAACCGTATTCACTTTAACTCTAGTCATGTAGACACTGTTTTAGTGTTCACTGTTAAGCTATTATTCAGAAACTATCTTTGTTTTTACCTTAGCACTTTTCCAATGATATTTGTGGGCATCAATATACTTTCTTTATTTCTTTCACTCCTTTGATTTTCTATTGTTCATGTCTTTCTAAGGATTGTTGGCATAGTCACATGGGGATGGGGATGCTAATTGTCAAACATTGGATACTAGGGTACTTGGAGATGGTAAATGAAATAAAGCAATAATATTTATATGTTTAATTCTATGAAAACAAAAATTAAAATACATCACATGCTGATTTCATAAACATTGAAACTTTTAACTATCATCTTTATATTTTTATTTTGAACTTTAAAAATTTACTTTTTATTAAGTTTTTAATATTAATTATTCAACTTTAACTTAAAGTCTTGAAGTTTCAACCATAGTTTGCATATTCTCTGATTACTCACCGAGTGGGCGAGTAATCGCCAAACTTCACCTAAAACGATTAATCGCCACTTGAAATTGTGGGGTTTTGATTACTCGGGTCTGGGCGAGTACTGGGACAATACTTGCCAAGTACTCATGAGTACTCAGCAAGTACTGTGCTAGTACTCGCTCAGACTTGAGTCGAATGCATGAAAAATGGGGGAAAAACATAGTTTTTTATCATTTTTAAACAGGCATGCCCCCACAGTATATATATAAAATAAACATTTAGGTATAAGAAACTAGATGTCCATATCTAAATATAAACTACTAGATGTCCATATGTAAATAAGAAACTAGATGTCCATATTTAAATATAAACTACTAGATGTCCATATCTAAATGCAAACTTATACTTTAAGTTATATTTTATATATATACTTTCAGGATGTTTGAGAGTGGTTTCGGACCTCTAGGAGCTATAATGCAAATTCTAGGTTTTGGAGTATCCTATCATATTTCAAACTTTGTCAGAATTCAAGTTTTCATTTCAGGGTTTCAGACTTAGCCATATTTCAGCGTTTTAAGATTTCAGGGAGACATCATAGGAGGTATGAAGGATGCATGAAGGGATGTAGGTATGATAGACGCATAGGAGTCACTACCATTTGGTTCCAGGGTGGAGCCACAGACACAACATTCTAGGCAGAGCAAGGAGGGGCAGTCAAGTGGGAGGACTGGACTCTCTTGGTCTCCCTTAGTTTTCCAGAGAGCAGGAAAGAAAAAATTATAGATTCTTGTAATTTGTACTTGTAGATTCTTATATAAGTATCACTGTATCAGTTTGTTATTGAAATTTGACAGTGTCATAGTTCTATTCGCATGAATTATGATTATGTGATTTTATACTTGTAATCAAATCTAATAGAAAATGTTTCCCCAACGTTTTACAGACTCATTTTATACATTTTGCAACTATAATTTCTATAAAATTTATGTTTTTTTAAAAATTTAAGTATTTTTTTAATTTGTCGAATAATGGCGAGTGGTTGTCGAATAATCGCCGAGTAAACTTTTTGGGCGCTGGGCGAGTACTCTCCGAGTACGAGTATGCGAACTATGGTTTCAACATTCAATATTGCCATTTAAAAAAAAAAAAAAAAAAAAAACTTTAAGGCTAGAGATGGGATGTTTTTTAGAAGACCATAGGAAATGCAGGAGACTTCAAACGAAGTCTCCAAGACTCGGGAGGTGTCTCTATACTCGGAGACGCATTTCAGTACCCGAGATGCATCTCCATGCCAAGAGACACATCTCCTGGTTACTATGATTGTTGGTTTTTAAAATTTCAATTGTAATCCATAGGCTAAATCTTTTAAAAGTTTTTTGGTTTAAAGAATAGATTGTTCACAGTGCAATAATGTAAGAGTCTTTTGTATGTGTTTGTGTACATATGGCTCATGAGTCATGAAAAGGGTTAATCAGAGTAACACTTCTCTGTTCGGTAAATGAATGCTATTTTTCATTGGTGTGGCTGGAATAGATTCTTCTATTCTTTTGTGCTGAATTTGTCAGGTCTAATGATATCTTGGTATAACTTGTAAATTATTTCACAGTTCAGATGACTGGGAAGTATTTCTACAATATCTGGATTGTGCTCTAGAAGATGACCTGGCGAGCAAGAGGTTTATAAATGCTCAAAATCAATATCAATTTGATGCGAGTCCAAAGTCATCATTCTCAACAAGACTAACACAGGAAGAGGTAACCCTTCTATTTGCTATTTATATCTTATTTTAAAAAAAATATTTTTCAGAGTAGGTATTCCCTGTGACTTATATGTTGGGAATGCTAACTTATTGCCTTTTCCTTTCATCATTTTTGTAGTGTATGAATTAAATTATAGTAAAGTTTTTTATTCTGAGTGTTGTTTTGCAGTTTGATAAACGTATATCAGATGTACGCTCCTTCATTGAAAAGCTTCAACAGATGGAAGTGCATGAATTTAGAAGGGGACCTTTTTTAGCAAATCTTGAGATAGAGAAACGCCGAATTATATTTGGGAAGGCAGGCGCTGGAGAGTTCATGCAGGCATTTTTGGAATACTACAAAAGGTGTTTCTTGAGCCATTGGCTTTGTATTATCTTGGAACATAAATTTTAAATCGTTAATATTTTAAGAATGTTGAAAGGCATAATTCGTACTGCCTCTTTGCTTGTGAAATGTATTTAGCTTGCATTTAATTGTCTATACTATATAGCTTTGTGCATTTAGGCAAAACAGAGAACTGAAATTGAAAGTTTAACATGTCCTGATACTCCTGTCATGGCCTAAAATATATATTTTATTATTCAACAAGTATGGCTCGGGCATGCTCAGGAAGTGGACAAGTGAACTCTATAGTCAAACATGTTTTATAGTTGCCTAAACTTCTTTTTGTATTATTCTAAAAGTATGGCCTATACGTGCTCAGGATGTGATATTTAATGCAAACAGTTTCTTGGTAAACAACTGTATATGAGATTTTTGGATTCAAGAATCTCTCACCCATTTGTTTCCCAAAAACTGTTTGCATTAATTTATGGACTTTGGAAGCATAGATATTTGTTTGGAATAGGTGTTACAATTTTTACCTTCATTCTTTGAAAGCTTTCCATTTCCTTAGCTTGTTCCCGTTTGTTTACATCATTGTGTGACTTAATTTATATGAATTGATTTATATCATATGCCTGTTTGTTTGAGTAGAATCTCCTATTCTAACTACCATTAATTTTCTGTGTTTAGTGTGGTTGGCATTATATTTATGCAATTTCATTCTCAAATGCTTTTCATAAGGCTTCCTTAAAATTTTCGTTGATACACTCTCAATGCATTCATTTGTCACCGTGTATGATGACAGGTTAAGGACTCACTCGAGGTTATCAAAGCTTTCATTCTATTTCTTGCTATTGGATAAACATATAGACCCTCAGCATCGATTGATTGCTATCTTTCTTTGTTGATCATATAGTGAATGCGACGTTTGATCTTTCACAAACTTTGTGCTCTAGTTATATGTTTACATTGTTGGATGTTCACATGAGAATAATGGCTAAATTAATTCTCCTTTGATGTAGATTTTTCATATATCATTCACAAACTTTGAACATTGATTGTATTCATGTATTATTAATGGAGATATGAACTTTTAGTTTAAATTCTTGTTTCATTACGATAATAAATATGGCATCCCTATATTTGGAACCTGAGTAATTCATTTGGTATCATTGGTTATGTGCTGAAAAGGAAAAGAATGGTGCTCCTATTAGATGGACTATTTTATGAGGATGCCTTAATTCTTTCTATGGATAGCTTTTTTGAGTCTTGGGTATTAGATTTAGGGACTTCTACAATGGTTAGAATAAGTTTATATGATTTTTTTAAATTTGTAATCTTACAATAAACTAAGTTGACATGATCAACCTAGTTTTATAGTCTATCTTCAGTCTAAGACACTAAGTCAACATCGTCAACTTAGTTATTAAGGAATCTTGATTTTGCAATATAATAGTGACCCTATCAACTTTTTTCTATAATGTTTTCATATAGTGTCATTTGAACTGACTCTATACGATTCTTAAAATTGAGAATTAACAGCTATATGCTAGTAATTAGTTCACACTTTTAGTTGTTTGCATGATTAGAGTAGATCACATAGTTTAACTATGTGGTTTTTTGATATACCATTTAGTTTCACTATTTTTGCTCTTCTCGAGGAGTTAATTTTTTATAACAAATTGCACTACTTAGATGTGCCATGGGGATTTAAAGTAATCTTTAACTTCTCAAGATCAAACTTTGTTATTTTAGTAATGAATTTATTATCAAGGACATTTTCAAATACCATTATAGGTGTATTATAAATCCAAACTCTTCAAAACCGTTGGGTCAGTTATGCAATTACCACCTACAAACATCGATAGTTTCATAACCACCCATGCAAATAGCAGTGATTATGTTATCTATGAAAAAACCCTCTAATTCAAGTGCAAAAATTCACTAACTTCATCACTATGAAGATGTCTGGATCACCCCCACACTGACTATGTCACTATAACATATCTAATATTATGTTTGAATATGAAATGTCTTGCAAGCATGAATTACATACAATTGGGCATAGTGAAACCATATAGTATACATGACTAGTACACTAGGATCTAAATTTGAATCATACCTCCCCAATTTGAGGATTTTAAGTCCCTAAAAGAAATTCAGTGCTTAAATCCTTTTTGGAGGAGGGTTATTTTTACACTAGTACTTGTACTTACAATCTTATTGACTTATTTTGGTCAGTTTTGGGCATTACTATAATTTCTCCCCCTCTCATTATTTCTTTCTGTAATTAAAATAGTACTTGAGACAAAATGCCTTCTAATTTTGGAAGAAATTTGCAGGCTGACGATTTGCAATTTCTGAAGAAATTAAGATATTGATCTTTGTGATCAAAAATCAACTTGTTTGATATTTTCCTTACACTTCTTTCTTGCAAATTCAGATTTGGACATTTGGCTAGTTTCACAGCTGATGTACAACAGTTCTTACATTTTTTAGACCCGCTCCAAAGGTCAACACTTCTTAAAATGCTTCAAGAGTGTTGTTCTCAGCTATTCACAGAAGATGCAGTTAGACGGCTGGGTCAAGCTATTGCAGTTTTCCAAGTTGAGGAGTGTTTTGATATGAATTTTTTCGCATCCAATGATGGTAAGACGCTGTTTAAGAATTTCATCTTCTGTTGGAAACATTTGTATCTTATATTTTGTCTGGTTAGACTTATTAACATCCATAGAGTGATGCACTAGTTATGTTGGCAAAATAGCAAAGAGTGATTACATCTGTAAGTTTGCATTTGAGAGGTTAATTCTTCTTGTTTGACATTTAATTGTTTTAGATTATCACTTAAATGTTCATCTTGAGGCTTGCTGACTACTTGTCAATTTTTGGCATTTGGATATCAACTTTTATTGGAGATCATCTAAAATATTTGTGCCTGCTTTTTGGCATTTGGATATCAACTTTTTTTGGAGATCATCTAAAATGTTTGTGCCTGCTTTTTGGCGTTTGGATATCAACTTTTTTTGGAGATCATCTAAATTTTTTGTGCCTGCTTCAATGAACTTATGGATTGAATCCTATAATTAAAAGATGTTGAAAGACTGATGTTGCTACTTTTGGACATTTGTTTTTTCTGTTTTATGGGCTGTGGCTAAATTCTCTGTTTTTCCCTTATTGAATCTCATCTATAGCAGTCTTTTCTAGCATAAATATAGGACTGTTTGAGATCGTTTTTGCAGCTTAATATCATTTATATATTTTTTTGTTTAAGATAAGTAATTTAAATTATGATTTAAATTTTCTACACATTTTTCTTTTTGTATTGTGCTCTTTGTTTTGCAGATTGTGTAGCTCAGGCTATGACCCTTACCAGACTTTATTTGGACAACTTACACCTTTCGAAAGACCTTGATCCTCAAGAGAGTATGCACGGTGAAGAGTTGTTGACAATGACATGTAATATTTTGATGCAGGTATATATGACAATTGCTAGCAGTTCTGTCTTTCGCATGAATGTATAATTTGTATTTCATAATTCATAAATTTGTTAGATGTATGTTTGAGGATGTATATTATACTCTGAAATCTCACTTGTGCTATACAACTAATAATGTTTGTGGCTGTCATGGCACAATGTAATCATCGAGGATATTAAACTTTAAAATGCACAATATTTTTTCTGTATCCTGTGCTAAAACATAAATGTAATCATCGAGGATATTAAACTTTAAAATGCACAATATTTTTTCTGTATCCTGTGCTAAAACATAAAGGTAGAAAGTGCTGCATGTGTTAGTGTGTTTTTTGCTTCATGCATTCTATGCACCATAATTAAATTATGTTATTACTTATTTCTCTATCTTTGGTATGGTTTTCTTTGTAGTTGTTTAGCCGTACTCAACATCCTGGTTATTTGTTGGAGGCAATAACGATTTTAGAGTTTGGCTTGTCAATCAGAAGGTAAATTTTATTTGTAGCATTTTTCTTTTAAGTGTATCAGTATATTTGTATTATGGTTGGTGGTTGTTTCAAATGGAGGTCTTTGAGCTATATAACATAAGAATAAGAGATGGGCAAGGAGGGTGGAATTCTCTGATTGTTAGCTTTGACATTTTTGTTTATTAGGATGCTGTCAAGCACTCTTTAAAGCTGAAAGTATGTTTTTGATGTTTAAAACCTTTATAAATAGAGTGTTGTTTTTTGCTATGACAGGTGACATATCAAATATCTTTATTAAGAGTAGACTATCTTCATGATATGTAAAGGCGTGACAATATTAGATTAGCTAGCATGAAAGTTGAAATTGCTCAAACAAGTTTTTGCAAATTATGCATGATTTTGGCTGCTTATTTGTGGTATTCTACATGTGATATGATAAAAGAATTTTCTGCTTTGCATTTATGGTCAGACAATAACAATTTTTTTCTGTAGCAGACATATTTCACAATACAGGATTATGCTTGTTCACATGTACACATATTGGGCTGCCACTCACTCAGCATTTGAATGGTATATTGAATCAGTGCTTATATTGCAGTATGCCTTTATTATTGATACAATTTTTGCAGCCTTTATACAGCTTGCTGCTTTTGCCAGGTATAAAAGTATGGAAATGAAAAACATTCTGCTGGAATCGATGTCACATCATATGTTTCCTCAATTGTTGAGCTCTCCCCTCTGGTCTGAATCATTTGGCTTAATGAAGGAATATCTTAAGTTCTACGAAGATTACATGAAAGATGCAGCAGATCATATGTTTCTGGTCTATCGTCATATCAATTATTCGAAGGTAAGTGTTGTCCTTCGCAATGGAAGCATTTGACTAAGTGTAGTTTCTGAAGAATATTTTCTTTGTGGGTCCTTAACAATGGAAACATTCAGCTAAGTGTAGTTTCAGAAGATTATGTTCAGTGTGGGTATCGTGAAACTGAAGTTTTGGTGTCTAACATCGTTATATTTCTAAGACCGGATGTGACTTTTCTGATATTCTCAAATGATCTAGCATTTTGATTTTGCCACAGTTGCTTGGCTTTGACATTGTGAATTCATTTTGGTCTATTCTTTTTGTTTTTTAACTCTAACATGGAAACGTTAGAAATAGTGTTACTAATAAACATAAACTGTCTGTTTCATGCATTTTCCAAGAGCTCCTATATTGCACTTGTTCTACACACATATGCTTTTGTCAAGTGTATGTAGCTGGACACGGTATATTTTTTGATGTCATGTAAATTGTGATGAATACTGATTCCTATGTCTATGAGATCCTGAATGAATCACTGAAATGGATGCATATTACGTTTATATTTAGCCTAGAGTATTCTGATTTTGAATTTGTTTTAGTTAGCAGTTCAAAGCGTGTCAGCTAATTTCTGAAAGCACGCCTCAAATATCTGTTTATCTTCTCCACTTGATAGCTTGAGCCGATAATGGGGAGGTTTTGTAACTGTTATTTGACAGAGTATGAATTTGTTACCTTATAAAATTATTTTCCTTCTTTTTTTTTAAAATTTTGCAAATGAGTTCTAAATATTTTCTAGCGGATATTGTTTGCCTTCTCTTTTCTGTATGAAATACTTTTGAAAGTTGAAACTAGTATGATTTGGTATGGAAGTCTAATGTGTTCCTTTTAAAAAATTCTCTCCATAAAGTGCTCATTGACTCTGATCTAGGCAGTATTGATTTCTGTTAGCCTATTTTTTTTCTTTGTTTTCTACCAATGCATTTGTTTTCCTCTGAATGTGTGTTACTTGCATAGATAAAACCGAAGTCTCACACACCTGAAGAAATTTATGCATGCACAGGTTATGGTTCATCATTTACTTTTGGTACTCTGCTTACTATGGCCCATACACAATGTTTAACTTAAATATCATTGATAGCTTAGGACTTTAGCTGTGAAACGAATGTTTATTTTTGGTGAAAGTCATATTTTGGTTCTTGTTACTAGCATCTGTGATAACAAAGAACGCCAATCTGCATCCCACGTTAAGCATAAGGAGCCTTGAATTGAGAAAGTGTAAAATGAGGTCTTGCAATAAAATATGGAGGATGAGCTTAGTTAATGTGGTAAAACAAGGTAATATGACATTTTAGAGTTAAAATGCAAATTCTCGGGGGGGAATGTATGTGTAAATCAGCTTTTGTACCTTGTGGGTTCTAGTTATTGTTGTAACATTATCTGGAAAGTTTTTGGTAATACAAATGTTGGTTAGTTCTCATCAGACCATGTTACCAGGAAAGTCGTACGAGGATTGGATATAACAGTTTTTCATACAAGAAATAAATTATACAAGCGTTTTTCACATGTACAAATGTTAAGGAGCATTGAATCGAGAAATTGTCAAATGAAGTTTTTGCAATTAAATATGGAGGAAGAACTTCAATAACTATAATGTTGTAGAAGCATTATTAGTATGGCATTTAAGGTTAAAATACAAATTGTATGAGGGAAACTTGTGTAAGTTTAGCTTGCCCTCGTAATGTGTTCTTGTTGTGGTTGTAACATCTTATGGAAAGTGCATGCAAATAATGTCAGGGCTGGTTCCCTTATATTCTCAAGATATACTTACACCTTCGAAGACAATTGTGATTAAGATGAGACAGATAATGTACTCCATTAGCATTCCATAAGAATATGCTAAATAGCATTAACTTAAACATGCAACTAGAGGGACACGACAAGGTGGGTTTACAACTCTACATATGCAAATAAGTATTAAACTCGTGGTTCTTCACAAATTTTCATAATTTTTTTTTTACTGTTGGAAATATTGTCATTGATGTCAAAGGTCTAACATTATTGGTGATAAAGGCCCCATTGCATTTAATGGGGTTTTTAATATTCATATCTTGACTAATTGTGTTAATATTTATTTAATATTAATGATTATATTTTTGGTTGCATATAAATCAAAAGAGGGTCCATGGAGAAGTGAAAGAGTCACGGGGTAAAAGATGAAAGAGGAATGGGACGCATTTTCTCATGAAGAGTCGTTTTGAAGAATTCCAAGAGTCACCATGTGAAGACAAAAAAGGGTATGACGCATTTTTTCATGAAGGGACACTTCGAGGAATACGAAAAGTCACTAAGATAAAGACAAAAGAGGCAATGACGCTTTTGCTTATGAAGGGTCACCATATGACTTTTCAAATGCAAGGATACAAAGGGTCGTGCAAGTTTGACGTCATTTTTCATGAGGATTGAAGGGTCACAAAGGGTGAATGCCAAAGGTCATTTGGAAAACTATAAACAAAGGCTTGAGAAGCCATTTGTAATATGAAAGAGAGTGCATGGTTTGTATTTGTTTTCGAAGAGAGACGAACATGAGATATTGTAGAGTTTTATCATTTGTTGACTAAGCAATATTGAGAGATAGTTGTGTTTTATACACAAGAAGGGTTGGTGCTCTTGTGGGTTGGTGCTCACAAATCTTTGCAAGGGGTTGGTGCTCCTGCAAGTTGGTGCTTGCGAACTTTGTAATTTGAGTTGGTGTTCATTCATATAGTTGAGATTGTTCTTCGTGAGTGGATTGTTTCAGTTTTATTGCATATCTTGAATGTGTGGTTAAGTGGTTAAATAAAATGAATTTGATTAAGAAATAAGATATATAATACACTGATTCACCCCCCTCTCTCAGTGTATTTCATGATTAACAATTGGTATTAGAGTAGGTTCATTTGAAAAAGGTTTTACAGTTTGAAGGTAGATCGGGAAAACACGATGGTTGGATCACATGAAGATTTTTCTACAAATAAGACACCTTTGTTTGATGGGACAAATTATGTTTTTTGGAGCATAAAGATGAAGACTTATTTGATGGCCTTTGGATTTGACATATGACAAGCAGTGGTAGAGGAATATGAAGAGCCATAGACACTTGTAACTACTCCGACAGAAAAAAAGGCAAGTGAAAATAATGCTAAAGCTTTAAATGCTATTTTATATGGTTTATGTGAATCAAAATTTGTTAAAGTTATGCAATGTAAATCTGCTCATGAAACTTGGGTAAAACTTCAGAATATTTACAAAGGTGATGGAAAGGTTCACCAAGCCAAGCTTCAGACTTTCAGAAGACAGTTTGAGAGTTTGAAGATGGAAGAGGAAGAAAATATAGCAAGTTATCTTTTGCGGGTTGATCAAATAGTTAATCAGAGTCAAGGTCTTGGAGAAAAGTTAGAAGAATCAATTGTGGTTCAAAACGTTTTGAAATCTCTACCATTGAGATATGATGCAAAAGTTTCGGCAATTGAAGAGATGAAGAATTTAGCCAAGCTAAAGATGGATGAGCTACATGGTATTCTTACGGCATATGAGATGCGGATCGAACAAGAGAAACCCTCAAAGAGAAGCTGTTTTCAAGACATCAAAGAAAGAGAAGGCTAAGATTCAAGAATCAAGTGACAGTTCTAGCGATGATGAAGATGACAACGGAGCTCTATTCATTCGTAAGTCGAAAAAGGATAGAAGAAAATATCAAGAAAAATTACCTTTCAAATATTTTAATTGTGAAAAGATTGGACATTTTGCAGCTAAGTGCCCAAATAAGGGTAATGGTGATAATGAAGAAAGAAAGTCTACATACAAGAAGAATTTCAAAGAAAAATTCAAGAAGGGATTCGAGAAGAAGAGTTTGTATTCTAAAGATCCTAGCTCAGCAGAAGATAGTGGAGTTAGTGACTCAGAAGAAAAAGAGATTCTATTCATGGCCATACATAAACATGCCTCTGCAAACAAAAGTACAGATGATCCAGAAGAACATGATGAAGCTGAAGTGAATCTGGAAGAACTCGTTTGTGCCTTAGAAGAGTTAAAAGCTTTTGAAAAGAAGAATCGAAGATTAAAGCTCTGGATCGAAAAAAATGAAAATGAGTCAGAAAATAATTGAAGATCTACAAGCACACTTTGAAAAAGCCAAGAAGAATGAAGAAGATCTAACAACACAATTAAAAATAATAAGTAAAGAATGTGAAATGTATGTTATTGAAACTGCGTTTTTAAAAGCAGATATTGATAAAACAAATCAAACAATCAATGATAGAGTAGTCAATGATTCAAAATTTGAGAATAACACTAATATGTTGAATAAGATATTAAAAAATTAAAGATCAATGTCAAATAAGACAAGTATTGGATTTGAAAAAGAGAAAGGGGAGGCCACTACTTTCACAGACAAAGAAAAATAAAAGAGCTATGCTGAAGCTCTTACAAAAGAAAAAATAAAAAGGGAAGAAGTTAAGAATACAGAGGATATCTGAAACAAAGAAAGTTGGAGGGAACATAGCTACAAAAAGCAATCAGGTCAGAGATATACAAATAGGTCTTATGTTTATGGTTATTGTTTTTATTGTAATGGATATGGTCATAAAAAAATAGAATGTCGAAAAAGGGTTAACAATATCAGAAATAAGGAGAAGAAAAGTCATGTAGAGTCAAGCAGAAGCCACAATTCGTTTGCTCTTCTATCAAGCTTTAATGAAGAGGCCATAATATGTTACAAGTGCAACAACTTTAGACACAGCTCGGTACTGTAGAAGTGTGTTCGAGTCAGTTAAGAAAGATCAGAGTTTTAAAGTTCCATTCATCAAGAAGAAAGTTCAGTTAGGTTCATGACAGAAGAAACACCCAGAAAAATCTATATTGGTACAGACAGCGTTGCATGCAAGAAATGAAGAAAAATGATGGTTCATTGATAGTGGATGTTCGAGACACATGACAAGAGACAAAATCAAGTTCATAACCTTGAAAAAGATCAATGGTGGCACAATGAAATTCATAGATAATACTACTGCCAGAATTGTCAAAAAAGGTACACTAAGTCTGGATAATGGTAGAACTAAAACTGAAAATGTTTTGTATGTAGGTCTTAAGCGTAAATTTTTGAGTGTAAGTCAAATGTGTGATCAGGGGCATACACTAAAATTTTATGCAGAAGGTTGTGAAATTAGGAGAAAAGATTCAGATGTGTTGATTGCAGATGCTCAGAGAACAAACAATAATTTGTATATGTTATCAGATATCAAAGGTCAAAAATGTTTGAGTTAGATTGAAGAAAGTTGGCTATGGCACAGGGGAATGGGTCACATAAATTTTGACAATCTTGTCAACATTAGCAAAAAACAAGCAATCAAAAATCTTTCAAAGATTATAAAGCCATTGACACACTTTGTGAACCTTGTCAGCATGGGAAGCAGGTCAGAAGGCGGTTCAAAACAAAATAGTACTTGACCACTCAGATGTTAGAGTTTGTTCACACTGCTCTGTGTGGACCTATGAGAACTCAAAGTACTCAATGTGAGAAATATTTTATGTTGCTTATTGATGATTTTTCATGTATGACTTAGGTAATGTTTTTAAAGAAAAAATTAAAAGCTTTCAAATATTTCAAAGCATTCAAAGCATTAGTTGAGAATGAAATCAATTTGAAGATTAAGTGTCTAAGATTAGATGGAGGAGAATTCATGTTAGATCAATTTATTGAGTTTTGTGAAGACCATGGAATAAAGAGACATTATTCAGCAACCAAAACTCTACAACAAAATGGAGTAGTTGAGCAGAGAAACAAAACAGTTCAAGAGATGGCGATGGCAATGCTAAATGAATCCAAGATACCAGATAAATATTGGAGAGAGGTAGTTGCTACAACAGTGCATATTTAGAATAGAGCATTATTGAGAATCAATAGTGACAAGAATCCTTATGAGCTATGGAAAGACAAACCAACAACAATTGATTATTTCAGAGTTTTCGGTAGCAGATGCTTCATAAAGAGAACTGATGAAAAATTTAAGAAGTTTGAATCCAGAGCAGATGAAGGTATATTTCTTGGTTATTCTTGCAAAAGTAAAGTTTATAAATGTTATAACAAAAGAATCAAAAAAATTGTTGAAAGTGCAAGTGTCAGGATAGAAGAAGATGGAACACAAAGAATCGGTGATTCAGTAGACATTCCTGAAATCATTGAAGATGAAGATTTTAAAAAATCAAATGAAGATGAAAAGAAAGAGAAAAATGACATCAAAACTTTATCTAAATATGTTCAGAGTAATCATAATGAAAGTGACATCATCGGGGACATAAATGAAAGAATTTGCACTAGAAGAATGATGACAAGTGAATCTGAGCAAGTTAATTTCTCTTTGTTATCCAAAATTTAGCTTAGAACTTTTTCAGAAGCTAGACATGATAAGCATTGGGTTAAGGGTATGAACGAAGAATTAAATCAGATAGAAAAGAATGATAAAAATGATACTTGGGAATTAGTGTTGAGACCAAAAGATCACAATGTGATAAGAACAAAATGGGTTTATAGAAATCAGTTGAATGAAAATGGAGAAGTGACTAGGAATAAAACAAGATTAGTATGTAAAGGATATGCTCAAATTGAGAGAATAGATTTTGACGAAGCTTTGGCACCAGTGGCAAGGTTATAGGCTATTAGAATATTTTTTGCAATATGCAGTGTTTAAAATTTTCAAAGTGTTTCAGATAGATGTCAAATTTGCCTTCTTGAACGGAAATCTAGAAGAAGAGGTCTACATTGAGCAGCCTGAGGGATTTATTCTCTCAAATAGTAGTAGCCATGTATGCAGATTGAAGAAAATATTGTATGGATTGAAACAAACTCTCAGAGCTTGGTATGCAAGACTTGATAAGTATCTGCAGGATCAAGGTTTCAAGAGAGAATTTGTTGACATTAATTTCTACATCAAAACAAAAGGTGAGCATTAATTGATTGTTGTGGTATATGTTGATGACATCATTTTTAGAGAAAACATTGAAAAGTTGACAAAATAATTTTCTAATAATATGCAAATAGAATTTGAGATGTCTATGCTTGAAGAATTGTTATTTTTTTGAGGTTTGCAAATATTTCAGTCAGATAAAGGGATTTTCATATCTCAAAGTAAATATGCCAAAGAAATGTTGAAGAAATTTGGTTTTGAGGATTGTGCACCAGTTGGCACACCAATGTGTACAGAAAATAAGGTGAGCAAGGATGAAGATTCACTTGTTGCAGATCAATCTTTTTATAGATCTATGAATGGTAGTCTTTTATATTTGACAGCATAGAGGCCAGACATCATGCATGCAGTAGGTATGGTTGCAAGATATCAGTCATCTCCAAAAGATAGTCATATTCAGTTGGTGAAGAGAATATTTAGAGATATCAAGAGGACATTGGGTTATGGATTGTGGTATCCCACAGGAAAATATTTCATTTTGGTTGCTTATACAAATTCAGATTAGGCAGGGTGCTTGGATAACATAAAGAGTACAAGTGGAGGAAGTTTTTTCTTTGGTGATAGCTTCGTATCATGGCTAAGCAAAAAGCAGAATTCAATATCACTTTCTACAGTTGAAGCAGAATACATTGCAGCGGTATTATGTTGTACTCAAGTGCTTTGGATGAAGCAAACTTTGGAAGATATCAAGCTAAAATATGATGAACCTATTTTTATTTTTTGACAATACAAGTGCTATTAATATTTTGAAGAATCCAGTGATGCATTCAAGAACAAAACATATTCCCATTAGATATCACTTTTTGAGAGCGCAGGTTGCAGATCAACAGGTTAAGATGAAGTATATCAGTACTACAGAGTAGAGTATAGATATTTTCACAAAGGCACTATCAAAAGACACATTTGAGTATTTGCGAGAGAAGTTGGGAGTAATTTTTTTTACTTCCTATCATTGAAGTTCAACATCAGTTGAGGGGGAGCTAAGTGTTAGTTCCAAGTAGGCCCTTTGTCATTGATGTCAAAGGGAGAGAATAACAGGTACAGGTACAAGTATAGGTGTAGAAATAGGTACAAGGAACAGGTACAAGTTGCAACAGTAAGGGGGAGTTATTGTATGTTTTTTAGATGGCAGTATGTGCAGGTTTCAGGATGTGGCAATTTCAGTTTGAGGTTGTCATTAATGACAAAGGGGGAGATTGTTGGAAATATTGTCATTGATGTCAAAGGTCTAGCATTATTGGTGATAAAGGCCCCATTGCATTTAATGGTGTTTTTAATATTCATATCTTGGCTAATGTGTATTAATATTTATTTAATATTAATGATTATATTTTTGGTTGCATATATAAGTCAAAAGAGGGCCCATGGAGAAGTCAAAGAGTCAGAGTAAAAGACGAAAGAGGAATGGGACGCATTTTCTCATGAAGAATTCCAAGAGTCACCATGTGAAGACAAAAGAGGGTATGACGTGTTTTTTCATGGACACTTTGAGGAAATACGAAAAGTCACCAAGATAAAGACAAAAGAGGAAAGGACGCTTTTTCTTATGAAGGGTCACTATATAACTTTTCAAATAGAAGGATACGAAGGGTCATGCAAGTTTGGTGTTATTTTTCATGAGGATTGAAGGGTCACAAAGGATGAATGCCAAAGGTCATTTGGAAAGCTATAAATAAAGGCTTGAGAAGCTATTTGTAATATGCAAGAGAGTGCATGGTTTGTATTTGTTTTCGAAGAGAGAAAAGCATGAGATATTGTAGAGTTCTATAATTTGTTGAGTAAGCAACATTGAGAGATAGTTGTGTTTTATACACAAGGGTTGGTGCTCTTGTGGGTTGGTGCTCACAAATAATTGTGTTGGTGCTTGGCAAAAGAGTTGGTGCTCCTACAAGTTGGTGCTTGCGAACTTTGTAATTTGAGTTGGTGCTCATTCATATACTTGAGATTGTCCTCCGTGGTTTTTCTCACTTTGGGTTTCCACGTAAAAATCTGGGGTCTCTCTCTCTCTCTTGTGTGATGCATATTATTGTTTTAGTTTTATTGCATATCTTGAATGTGTGGTTAAGTGGTTAAAGCAAAATAATTTGATTAAGAAATATGATATATAATATACTGATTCACTCCTCTCAATATGTATATATATATATATATATATATATTATTGATTTGTCAGCAAGAAACATAATATGTGATAATGGTGCCATTTTCAACTCTACTTCTCTTCCATATTTTCTGGATTTTTGTTTTGTTCACCTTGTTGGTACTGTTCCTTCCTTTAATCTCCATCCCATATTATTAGTTTTATCTATACACGAAAGTATAAAATTGTTAAGGATTCAAATGTATTATAATATAATGTTCTTATTCCTTTAAATGGAAGGATTAAAATTTCCACTGTCTTAATCATTGTGTGGATTTAAGCTTTATTAATGTTAGAAATGAATCATTTTTACGAGGATATGGATGTCCTTTCCAAAACCAAAAGTAACTAATTGTTCACCCACTTTAGTGAATGTATAAGATGGTGACTAGATATGATGAGATACCTGCTATTGTTTCCCCTTAAAATATTAGATTATTGATTGGGTATCCAGAAAATGGGCTTATCTGGATACAACTTGGATATGGTATTTTAACCATGTCAAGGTACAACACTAAAAATTTCGTTTGTTGGATATGAATATGTGAAGTACTCTTGTCAACATATGTATCATTAAAATCCATATGGATATGATACAGCTGTATCCCAGAGTACCAGGCTACAATACCAGAAATGAGAAATGGGAAACCACAACGACAATAGAAAAATGATGAAAAATGGGTGTGTAGAGGTGGTAAGAAAGAAATTGAACTTCCATACACATATATACATACATTTTAGATTCTTTTTAACAACTCTACGCATTGCTAATGGTACAAAGAATAATAAAATACTAACACTACAGTAATTAAGATGCATGAAAGTTAAATTCTGTAGAAGTAGAAGAAAACTAAGCCCAAAAATAATAAAATACTAGTAATATAGTAATGAAGATGCATAAAATATAAATTTGGTAGAAGTAAAAGAACACTAATTAAACACCATTTTTTTTGAATTTTTATTATCTTGAGCTTCGAGGCAAAATAAAAATCATATGTCAATTGAGAATACTTGCAATATTAATGTCAAAATAAAATAAAATACCAAACTGTCACATATCATCACCAAATCCTAGTTTTGCCTCATTAGGCCCTGCCATACATGAACTTGAAGGAGTGCTGCTGCTTCCTGGCCCTTCCTCCACTCTAGGTCTAGTTAAATATGCGCCTCTATCTTTTTCAAGCACCTCGATTGGTAACTGTAATTCATTATTTACATCATCCATCAGGCCACCATAGTTCCACATCTTGTGGGGCCTTGATTTGTAATTAGTGGAAGCTTAAGATAAAAGATAGAGATTGGAAAGTACATACACGAGGTCCTTCTTTTTTCTGCCTAGCTGATTGTGCTTGATGGAATGGATAAATGCATACTTCCTCCAAGTCCGTTCGCATGCAAAGCACTAGACACTTGTAAAGCAAAATAAATTTACAACAATTAAAGGTTAGGTTGAATTTGAAATAAATCTACAATAATTTGATTTTCTAATTGGACAACTAAATTATTTAGTCAATAGATATTTTACTTGAGAGAGAACACAAATAGTTGTATCTCTTAGAAATAGTGTCTGTCTCATAATTCTACCAAAATGTTTTCAGTTCAACTTTTACTTGATCATATGGAACACTTTATGAGAAACATTATCTAGTCCAACAATATAGTTTTACATCTCCATCTTGATTTAACTACAATCCTCTCTATTGGGAAACCTCATCATCCAACCATGGTTTCTTATGGAAGCATTATGGATTAAATAGGAAGCCAACAATGTGAAGAAGACTATGGAACATCTTCCACCTATTGAAACTACAAGCCCAAGCCATGTCTTTTGCACCAACCATAAATATGTCTTGTTACCTATCCCACATTTGGTCTAGCTTCTCGAACACATCTTGATGTAGGAGTGTCCAAGGGGTACTAACAATCTTGTATCTATCAAAAAAGGATAGGGGTATATTTTTGTAGATTAGTTAGTGCATTTGTAGTTTTGGTGTGGTAGAAGATGATTTGTATGGATACATGGGAAACATCAACGACATCAAGAACTCCATTGGACTCCAAGGACAAGTCGAGATAAACAAGACAAATGAGAGTGGCAAATTTGTGCATTGCTTGTCTTTTGAAAGACGCCATCCACTTCATCAAGGTGAAACAAGTAGCATAATTCCGCAAAATTCTAATGTGATTGCATATTTGTATTCCTCTTGAAATTATGCACTTTAAAAAAAATGGCACCTGATTTCAAGTTCAAATGCAAACGTTATGGCCTCTAGAATTTACAAGACTTTTGGAGTGATAAAACAACCAATCTGCATTAAGGGGAGGTTTTTCCACCTTAAGTGGTGGTTTTGTAACCACTTGGGCAGTTTCACAATTGCCGCTCTACATTAAGTGGTGGTTTTCCCTGCATAAGTTGCAAAAAGTAATGTCCCATAGTGATTGGGTTCCTCATTTTGGGCATTTTCAAGAATGTTTTGGGTTTGAAGAGGCACTCAAGGATGTAGTGAAGAGGTAGAAGAGATTCGAATCAGTTGGAGTTAGAGTTGAGAAGAGCGAGAGTAGGTTCAGTGAGGGAGTGTGACTATGGTTGTGGCTGCAGGACAACAAGGAGTAGCAAGAACTGCTCAAGTCCATTGAGGGATTGTGGTTGTAATGGCTTCATCTTCATATTTGTAATCCAAGTGAGAAGTCGACTACAGTGTGTGTGATATTCCATGTAACATTGTCATATGAATTCAATAGAAGTGTGACTATGGTCTCTAAATGTAGGTACATGGTGTGTGTGTGTGTGTCCATTGTTTGAGTGAGTCCAAGGTGTAGGGACGAGGTTGCCCTTCAGTGGACACCCTAATAGTATTTGCCCTTCACTGAACTGGCACCACCATCTGCCATGGTCAACCATGATGTTGGAATCAAAATGTGTATCTGCACATTTAAGTAGATGCCAAAAAAAATATTTTTTGTATATGACGTGTGATAGAATGATTAGCAATAAAATGCCTTATATTTTTTGTATTTGCAACTACCTCATTGATCTAAGGAAGGCCATTATGCAAATCTTTGGGCATTAAGTTTACATGGTGTCCCATATATGCCAAGATATTCATCCACAATCCTCTCGTCTGCACATACATCCTTTCAAACACCCCACATGTTTCACATGATCTGATGTGTCATATGATTTGATAAACATTACACCCTTAGATGAGGAGACAAGAATATTTACTAGAGGTTTACGAGCAATGTTAGTTCACTTTTTTGAGATTATAGACACTTGTATATGACCAATTGTCTCTAATATCCTGCAATCTTGCGTCAATGTGTTCTTTCTCCTCATTCATAACAATACTGCGATGGTTTTCGTAGTGTAGGGGCCCATACCCTCTAGGACCATTATTGATCATCCTAATAGCCTTTTTTCATAGAGAGAGACCTAGCAATGTTGAATGGCACGTTACAATCAAAAAACAATTTCCCAATAGCAACATCTATTTTTTTGCGATCACTAGCATCAAACATTTTTCCAATGGTTGATGTATGATTGAATGTTGGAGATGTAATTGGAAAGTGAGGTGGCTTTTAGAAATAACCTACAACTTGGGATTAAGGCTCTTTTGATTGCTATGAATCCATGGGTTTCATAGACACCACAAGAGCAAAATCCTTGATCAAATCTGCCCTTTATGCCTTTGGAATTTTATTCCATACAACTATTTGTTCTCTCTTTCCAGTTCCCATCGAGTGATACTGAACCCTTGCAATTGAACTAGATTTGTTTGTTTTGCAATATGAACAATAACGTTGCCTCCTACTTGAACTATTGTAATTACCTGATGAATAATTCCTTGTGACGGTGACAATTTTCCTCATCTTGTTCTTTGCTTGGTTGTTTTCAGGGGGTTTTGTGGGCTGTCTTCTCTCGGATTGTGGGGTAGTAGGTTTGAAGGGGAAGCATTTATGTCTTATCTTTTAAGCTGCGGACAGAAACATATGTATACAACCTTAACAAGTAAAATGAAATTTAAAACTGAACAAAGACTGCATATGTGATAAAAAGTTCTTAAAAAAGCTCCTTATTATGGTTAAAATAAAACTTCAATATTTAGGGGAAAAAAGCAAAATCCTATAAATTATATAATGCTTATATGGGATTTAAATTATGATTAATTTCTAAAATGTGAAATAAAAATAAAAATCTAAATTTTGAAAATATATTTTGGGGCCTAAATGAAGATTGTTAATAAAATATCCTTTTGTTATGAAAATAATGAAAAATCTAAAGTTGACTTGAATAGTTTTAAAATTCCTTTTATTATTAAAATTATAAAAATATATTAAAGAAAAGTTATGAAAAATCCATCAAATCTAGAGATCTCTTGGTCTTCTTTTCATTGTTCATTTCAAAAATAAAAATTAAAGAATAAAAAAGCAGGGAAATACAACAATCAAATCCTGGAATCTTCTATATTATATAATTTAAAAAAACATGGAATATTCTTTTAGGCTCTTAACATCTTCGTTTGATACTTTTTCAGCAACCGCTTCTCTTCCTGTGAGATATTCTCAAATTTCTTACTTCACAGCTGTGCATCCTCCTCAACATAAACATAAGCAATATACTAACATAAATATGCTTTTTGTTATCCATTAAAACATGGAAATGAAATTTTAATAAAACCATCTTAAGTATTCTATTAACTGAATTTTATAATTTTAACTCTATCTTAATCTAGATTCTTCTTACGATGTTTGAATTTAAACTTCTGTTTCTGTTTCTTTTTCTTGTTTCGGCGCTGGTTTGGGCTTGCATGGTTGTTTTTATAGTCAACACTGCAAAAACAGCCATGCAGCCCCAAAATGGTGTTAACTTTTAAAAAAAAAAAAAAAAAACATTCCGGGAAGCAACGGCCCCAAAATGGCACTGTTGTGGGAGCCGTTGTGAAACATAAGATACACCAGACACCATTATGAGCTACGTTAGATAGATTTGCATTGATGTATTGGAGGAGCATATTATTATATATGTGATAATGATGATTATTAACTATCATAGTAGCCATCTTTAAAAAAAAAAATTAAGATGTTCAAAATAATGCAAAATACATTTGAGCAATTGTTTTGGGAAAAAACAAGAAAAATGGATATACAATTTCAAGTAAATATCTTGAAGCATGTGATATTTTCATGTAGAATGTTTGATTTATGACTACAAAAGTTGTAAAATTACATTAATTAAAGGTTAGAGAGTTAATGGCTGTCAACATTGACCCACTTTGAAAAACAAAATGAACATTTTATTTGTATGGGCAAGAAAAAGAAAAAAACCCTTTATTTTCCCAATTTGGTGTTTTCCTTCGACTATGGTAGTTACACACTTTACACAATATGAGATTATTATGTATGGTTATTGGTGGCAGGTACAAGTACCGCACACATGTACTTCTCCCTTATTTATAGGGACCTCTTCATATATATAGTGTGAGAAATGATACAATATCGTTATTTGGCAGTGCCTTCCTCATGCATCCAACATTTTTGTCTTTTATGTTGTAGTTTGTGCACTAGTTCTAGTCATCAAGGCAAGATGAGTGGTTCCAAGATGAAGTCAAAAGTGTATGTTTGTGACATCATCCAAAATAATGAAGGGCATGAAGATCTAATATCAAATTTAAGGGAGTGATAGTTTTAATTGCAGAGAGATTATGTTTTGTCAAATTAAATCAACGAAGTTTTTGAAAGAAGTGAAGGTCGAAGTAACAATTAGTCTGCTTTCTTAAATTTTACAAAACTTAAAGATGCTTGTTTAGAAAACCAAATATAATCAAGGTGGAAGGTCATGATGTTGAACACAATTATCTACTGATAAGGGGGGTGAATCAGTAGATGAGCTAAAACTAGTTGATTTAAACTTTTACAGGAGATATCAATTCATATGCATATTAAATAACAGATGCAGAGATCTCACACACACACACAAAAGCACATTACACCAGATTTATATGTGGAAAAAACCACGGTGATATCGTTGTTAGAATCTACTCTTTTAATCTAGCCTCACAGTTAAATCACCTCACTGGCAAAACCACATTGGTTGCATTCAAGGACGCCTATCCTTAGGAGACACCAATCCCCTAACTGAGCACTAAGTTTTCTTGAAGTCACCAACCAATCAGAACTATAGAGCTACAACTCCAGTAAACAAGACATTCATGAAAGAATCCAGTTCTATTTCTCTGTTAGAAGTCTGATCTGTAATTGCTCAATCTCTGCACTTTCTCTGTATGCTCTTTCTTCCTCTCTGCTCAATCTCTGCACATTCTTTGTGTGCCTTTTCTTCTTCTCTGCCTCACTCTCTGTCCTTCTGACTTTCACTCTGTGTCTGCATATATCTCTCATTGACAACGTTTTACTCTATCTGCATATGTTTGGATATATTTTATTCAAGCACACTTCATTCCCCCTTTTTCTTTTGCCTTTTTACTCTGTCTACATATATCTCTCATCGACAGCGTTTGACTCTTTCTCAAAATTG
The DNA here is from genome assembly GCA_037957365.1 of Torreya grandis. NCBI lineage: Eukaryota > Viridiplantae > Streptophyta > Pinopsida > Cupressales > Taxaceae > Torreya > Torreya grandis. The sequence continues at coordinate 1,332,966 of JARHVA010003237.1, forward strand.
CGATGGCAGTAGCAGCAACACAACAATGTTTTTGATGTCGTGTATATACAATGAATTTTAGGGTTTCATGTCTCCAATTATGTTCATACTTCAACTGCACTTAACCGGTTCTATTTCTTGATTCTCATTTAACGTGACTTTGACTTATATGCTTTCCCGTGTCTCGATTCATGCTTCACGCCGTAATGTTTTGGTCTCATTACTATATTTGACAACTGTTGGATTCAAGTCATAAATGCGTAGCCTCTTTAATTGTAGATTGATCGGTTGGATCAATTCAATCTCGAGCTCCGTATAGATATGTTGAGTTCATCACCAGTTTTATCTATTTTCTCCACTTGATTGTTAGAACAAATTAAATGTGGGCCTTTGATTTTTTCTACGTGCCATCTCTAACCATCAAGCTCTTTTTTTGGATCTCGCTATTTCCTATATATCAGGATCGCTTTCGCTCCTTTTGATTTATTCGAATATGCTCGATCCTTAACTTTAGTTAGACGTTAATCATCGGTAGATTTGACTTCATCTTGCTTGTCGCGGCACTCATGAGAGCTTTCTTTCCGATAAATCTTACCGGACTTGCTCGGTCTTTAACTTCGCCACTATGCATTAACCTTCAAGCACTTTTAAGGCTTTGGATCCACTTGCTTCGTTGGATCTTCTTAGTCCTGACTTGCGTGTGTCGTTGGATCATCAAAGATGCTTGCTCTTTATGTTGACTAGATCGTTAACCTTCGACATGTTGACTTCATCTTGCTTCTTTCGGCGTCTTTGAGGTGCTTCCCCTTCGTCAATCTCTTCAGACTTGCTCGATCTTTAATCTCGCCTTGATCCTCGGCAATATTGCGAGTGCCCTATACTTCATCCGAAATATCCTTCGGAACTTTTGTTTGTGGCACATATCCTTCGGAGCAAATCTTTCGGACAAATTGTTGCGGGCTTTTTGTCTAAGACATTTAGGGACAATTTCTTTGGGCTTTTTGTCTAAGTGCCTTTCGGGACATTTGAATTTCCCTACAAATCTTTGCTCGTTTGTTTAGGACACATACCTTTCGGGATTTCGTAAAGTACCTTTTGGAGTCTTGGTTCGGGTCACTTACCCTTCGGCATTTTTGTAAAGATCCACATACCCTTCAGAACTTTTGCAACGGTCCACATACCCTTCGGCATTTTGAAAAGATCCCTTCAGAAGCTTTGAATGGTCCACTTACCCTTCAGACTTTCGGAAAAGATCCCTTAAGAACTTTTGTTCAGGACAATTTTTATGAATGAATTCTCCAAGACACTTTTTTCGAAAGAATTCCATGTGGCACGCATTTCCTTCTGAAACTTTGATGCGGACAATTTGTCTGACAACGACTTAGCCAATTTCCCCAAAAAAACTGCCTTTAACATTTTCCGGAAAGAATTCCCTTATTAGCTGCGGGCTTTTTGTCCTTGAGAATTCTCTTTACCAATATTTCCGAAAGAATTCCCTCAACAAATACAAAAGTGCAAAATCGACTAAGTATGGAAACTACCTTATGCATTTGTAACATTTGCTCTATTCATCTTTATGACATAGAACTTAGACAGAGAAAGACACAAACCTGATTATCATAGAGTGATCATTTCCTTCAGATGCTGCCATACATGCAAATGTTGATAACTTCATCCTCTGTGCGTAGCCAGATCTTGTCAAGATAACCATGTGAGCAAAGGTATGTAAAGTACATACACAAGTCTGTTCCACTCAACATCTTTGACATTAATGCATATGATAGCACATGCTGCCTTTGACATCAATGAAAATTCTTCAGACCTCAATGACTATGTCCAGCACATGACCGAGCAAGGAATTATAGTGTTACAATACTAGAATTAAAGAGGATGACCCCAATCTAGATCCATCATTTGAAGAAGATCTTGTAAGAGTCACGGTAGGGAGGTAAAGAATGGCCTTCAATGATAACGTCTGCAATCTCAAACGTTCCATGCATAGTAGATAGAAGACGGTCACTAGCAGGAGGCATCCTACATTACTCAGACAACCGCAATGAACATGATTATGTGACAAACAACAGTGTTAATAGCAGATACTTCTTGAGATCGGAGCCAAATCTGGAGATATCGCATGCTTGTGATTGATCATGTCTACAGCAGACACTGATGCATGGCCATGAATCAATAGTTGTCTCAGATATTATCGAGTGCTTTTTCGTGCCCACACATCAGGCGTCCAGAATGTTTTGCAACAGATTGACTATAATTGAAGAGATTTCCAAGCTATTGTGCCCTCCTCTGCTTGATGATATTGCACTTGCAGAGAAATTCTAATCCACAATCCTCAGATGGGAAGATTGATTTGTAGTGTGATGTTAATATACAATTGTGGAAGATTGGTGTGCGGCAGAGATACATCTTAATGGATGCCAATCGGACAGAGAGAGAAAATGTGGCGGGCGGTTTGCAGACGATATACACCGAATTTGAGCCCACCATTGAAGGCACCCTCTCTCAAGAAATTTGGAAAGATCTCAATCAGAAGACCTACAAATAGCACTTGGTCAAATTCCTCCATAGGCCATCTTTACAGAAACAATCCATACACAGTGACAGTTGGCAGAGATGTCTGTTGGAGAGCAAAAACACTGTGGACATTACTACTTTTGCAGATTGTTCAAAAAATCTAAAACCATTATTGCGACATAATTGCCTGTATGTGAAGCCATTATTATATTGGTTGAATCAAGAAACGACGTCATTTGGCAGGTCCAGTGACACTGTTGTTGTGAGCAGTCGGATGATAACTATTAGTTGTGATGATGGTATTTGAATCATTGGCCTGTGCCTTAAGAAAACATCTACATAAAACTTCCCGGATTATTTTAACCCCCACGATTAGATGTAAAAGTGCCAGTGACCAGGCTGTACATGAATTTGAAAATAAGAGGTGCAGAGAATGCAGAATATCTGTCTATAAATAGAATATTGCAGATGCAGATATCTGATTCCCTAAAGACAACAAAAAGGGTCTCTAATTGATTCTCACACAAACACATTTATATTTTTCCCAGGCGGCCCTACCTGATTCTCTCATGCACTCGCAGCAATACAAGATCAGATCTATCAGTTCTTTTAGACAAAGTCATTAACACTCCCATTCAAGATTTGTGTAAAGGTCAGACTGACAAATGGGAGTGAGACAAGATCAAACATTGACAGGTTGGGCATGCAATGCTGGAAATTAAGGGAGCATTGGCTGTCTTCACGTTGAGCAGCTTCTATCAGTTTGGAAAAAACATCAGATGAAAACTTACATTGCAATCAATTGCACAAAAAATATGCGTTCAAGTTGATATGGACAGAATTTGAACAATTTTCTTGCCATCATTTGTTTGGCAAATCAAACAGTCTATGAGTTATATATCTCTCATTTTTTTTTTTGTTGACTATTGCTTTATGGGGTGATCTTAGGCTTAGAACCAAGGTCTGAGGTGTATCCATTCCGCCAAATTGGCCCAGGGCATGATCCTGGCCTCATCCCTTATATTGTGGCAGGTTTTGCTAACAACAGGAATTGGTCTTTGGTGGGCTCTTTGTGAGCCAAACATCTTCACCAGTTGAACCAACAACCGTTCACATCTCTCCTTTTTTCAAATTTCAAGACTTTAAAGTTTAATTAATTAGCTTTGAGGTGAGATATTAATATAGTGCATGCATTTTTTATTATCGAGTTGTGAGAAGACAAAATTCCTGAAGTTGATGGCTTACAACAGTTAAACATGAAAGATTGCTGTGTGAATTAGCGTTTACAAGAGTAGTCGTTCACATTATTCAAGATGCATTAATAATTGTGAACACATCAATTTACCAATCGAAGCATCAGGAAATCACTGTGCGTATAGATCAAATGCATTACATACCAGATTAAAGGGCCAATCAAGGTACTAAGTACAAATTAAAAATTGCAGGTGAGACCATTAGAATTTTGGGTTCTAATTGACCAACCAACATTCATGCTAGGCATCACGAAGAACTAGATGCATGACTCTGATGCAAACATCAGTTGCAGGTTTGAAGTTAACTGTCCCAAAATAAAAAAGGAAAGTTAAATTTTAGATCAAATGCAGTAAAATGCATCTGCAATTGAGTGATATGTATCAAGTCAATTTAAATTTCGGAAGATCTTAATTTGAGCAATCAGACAAGTACATAAGTTTTGTTTGAAATAAACAATATTATATTTTTCTGTAATTACTAAGACTTGCAGTGGGACACCACCATTTTGTGCTTTAATTTATATGTTGCGAGATGCAACAAAATTAAAATATTATTACAATCTGAATGAAAAATAAAATTCAAGTGGGTTAAGTATCTAAATTCTAAAACATTACCATAGAAATAGCTGTAGCAGCAGTCACCGTCAGTTAAACAAATTGTCCAGCAGTCATTCTCAGTTGTAGAGACACTCTGAATGAAGTTGTGCTGATTGCCAGCAAAGACAACATCACCCTTTGGTGGATAGCATGCCAGCTGTGCAAAAGATTTGCATGACCTCATTATTTTTAGTTCATGCATCATCACCCTGCATACCAGGAATGCAACACTTCAGGCTAAGCGCACATTGCTCGGTTTCAATACAATTTGAATGGCTGCACAGAACTACAACAAAATCTGATCTAACATTAAGAACTGTTATTAAATGTTAACTCTCTATGTAATTGACCTCTGATGTAATAGTAAAATTGTGTATAACAGTATTCTTATTTTTTCATGAACAAGGAGTTAGCAGCTTAGCCATTCTAACACATACAAGAAGCTTCACAGTTCTCCTCAAAACTAGCAAGCAAATGGGATTTCTAAATTTCGCTCATGTTATGCTATATGATTAATGGGAGAGCATTTATGCTATCTCTCTGCATCATGAGTGCATGTGAATCCTTTCTGGTTTATGCTTGTATATTAAATGCTCATATCCGCTTCATAATTCTAGAATCTCTTGGTTTTAGAGTTTGTCCTCCATTTCCTCATCCTGGGTTCACTAGGCATAGATCTTTTCGGCATCAAATCTCAATTTGAGTCCTTGTACATACTGAATTGGTATCAGGCTGTTGAAGAGTTTAAAATTCCTGCCCTTGGACGTGCTCTTAGTACGCAAAGTAGGGAGCACAAACTGGTCCTATATCTGAGTATCAATGATTCTGGCTAACAAGATAAGCAATGGTAGAGGCTGCCAACAAAGCTGTCTGGAGAATCTGAAGAAGCTCGTCAGCTGGCAGACAAAACCCTAGAAAGGGTTTATTTTCTTCTTTTGATCAGTTTCCTAACTTGATACTCTGGATGGGTCCTATGTCATCTTTGTCCTAATTTCAACTGCTCTTTAGGAATGCTGTATTTCAGAGCCATAGCCTGCTCAAATTGCAAGTCAACATTGGCACATAGATGTTTCATGGTTAAATCAACGTTGAAGCTCGTGAAAATTGGCCTCAACAGTTCGAATCGATACTTCATCTTTAATCACTTATTTGACATCAAGAAGATCAGCTCACCCGATAAAAGATGGTGGACCCTTTAGTACTTTGCTAGAGGGACTCACATAGCAAAAACACTGGAAAGAACCATGACACCATAAATACACGGAGCAAGATCATGGTATCACCAGTTTGTATATCAAGCTACAATTCCTGAAGCAAAAGGAGGAGCATACAATGCAAGTATAAACTGATGAGTTATACTCCTTCCAAAAGTTATGTTTGTATTTTCTCCTTCCTCTTTTGTACAAGATATATTGGTAGTTATTTAGAACCACAAACTACTTATTTAAAATTAGCAAGGAGGATGAGTATGCCTCTTTTCGCTTCTCAACAAATATGAACGTAATGGGTATATACCATATTTTCACAAATATGTCTCCCTTCCTTCTTGGCCCATCAAAATTGATTTGTTATAATTGCATAGCAATATTATCACTTGTAATTTGAGTATTAGAAAGTAGATTAGCTGTATACAAACTGAAGCTTATCCATAAACTAGGTGGATATTCCACACTAAGCTTCACCAACATGGATCCTTTAACTCCTAGCTCAATGAATGATTGAAAGGTTACTATTCTAGTCTACTTACAATGCTAAAACATATTTAAATGGGTGTTGAAAATGAAATGTACTACATACTGAACATGAACATTAAACAAGAAAATAAGACAAACCATACTGGAGAAACTTGGTGTGGGAAAAACTCTAGTGGGTGAGGCAATTGCACTTCCCTTCCACTATGTAATTTAAGAAATGTACAAATTATTGCTAGACATGGCCTTCACGGACATGATACTCACTACCTCCCGATCCAAAGCTTGCACACAAGATTGATTTGCACTTCTTAGACACTTCACAGAACTCTATACACAGCTGAAACAACCATACACAGATAGGAACAATGAGATAACGAAAACAAAGACTTAACTTGTAAATTACAATGTGAATCCAACTTCAAGACTACTCTGTAATATCCCTAAATGGGATTGAAATAATTAAATTTGGATTTTTCCTAAATCCTATTTATTGGAAACTATATCATTCATATTTTCACAATTTTTTCATGAACTTATAAGAATAAATCAAATATAACAAATTTCTGATTTCAAATATTGAATTTTTGATTTTTGTCTTCTATAAATATTTTGAATAAGAATAGTCAAATAATCAAAGTGATGCCGAAGTGTAACTCTTGAATGAAGTTACCACAATAGGCATCAAGGGTTTTCGTCCTTGAGTCTAATTGCAAATGAGGTTTTTGTCCTCAAATGCATTATCGGAGCTGTTGCCCAAATATGAATATTAATTGAATAAAATCTGATCATGCTCTTTCTCTACGAACTGTCTATCATAAATATTCCTCAAGTGGCTTTTCCCAAATGGTGTGACTTTCCAAGGAGTGGCGTCACTTGAAACCTCACATGGGCCGACTTGCTTTGGGTGTTGTTCCTTCATTGTGGCGCCCCATTTATGAGGGACGAATTCATCCTTTGCGCTTTATTTTTAAAAAGGACATTACAGTCCTTCCTTCCCAAAATTGCTTGTCCTTAAGCAATTGTAAGCTGGGATGCTCTAAAATGGTCGCTCCTTCCCAAGTGGCATCCTCAATAGGGAAATCTTCCAATGGATCAAGGATTCTTTGATGCTTTTGTTTTTTAGCCTCTTTCATAATTTCAAAACTGCAATGATCTTCCACGCTGCAAGAGGGCCATTGTAGGAAACATGATCCTTTTTGTGCATTCTATATAATAGTATTCCTTTTAGAATATGTTCCAGCTATGACATCAGTTGAAACAAGAAACCCATCCCTATGTCAAAGTTGTGGCATATTTCCCATAAAAGCAGTCGAATCAAATATCTGAATATAACATTGAAAAAATTCGTGATCCTTCTCTTGCAAACAAGCCAACAAGCCTAAGCAATCGATCTCAGTTTCAGTTTCAATCTGAATCCTAGCAAGAACAACCCTTGAAACACTTGAGTCAGTCATCTTTGATAATTTTTGAATAGCACCTTCTCAACAAGGCTTATCTAGGACGTGATACTTTTTAATCCTTAAGGAATGAAGCCTTTTTCTAGTTTCCATCACTTAACAAGAGGCCAGTTGCAAAGATATTTCAAGCATGTAAATTGATTCTTTGATGGTCTATAAGAGAGAATGGTCACATGCAACGGTTGCTACTAGAACAAAATAGTTCTCATTTTCATCCAATTCAATATGTGGAACAACAAAATAGGTGGAACGAAATTCCAACCCTTAAAGTGATGGCTATGTTTTAGAATTGAAGCGAATGGATCCTTACACTCTTATAAGAAGAGATCCCACTGAAAGAAACCTCTTTATTACGTTCCAATCTTTGATGGAGAAATGGTGGAAATTTTTAAAGAGTATTGTCGATCCAACGCCTGCCATACCTCTTACAATGGTCTTATGCTGTTGGTCCTTGTCCTTAACAAGTCCATCTATTGATGTTGACTCAACAATACCACATTCATAGAATTTTGAGAAAAATTGATATCTCTGACAACAATATTTTGTAATGTTTGCACCCATTTCTTCCACAGTTCTAGGCAAGAGGAGTTTCTTTGAAGGTTCTCCATCCTTATCAATAGATGACAGCCTTCGCAACCCTGCTATCTTCTTTTTCTTCTGCCTTATGTCCATTAAAGGCGTTGCAGCAGAATCCAATACATTCTTGCTTGAACTGGATGGTTTTGGAAATCTTTCCATCCCTAAGAGAGAATTTTCTTTACCCTCTGCTTTGTTATCATCCCCATTGTCATCCTACTATATTGACATGATCTTCTTCAGTCTTAAAAGATCACCCGGATCCCACATGCCAGAACGAATATGAACTTGAATCAAATAACCTATATTTCCTATGCTTGGGTTGTCATCAAAGTGTTCACCTTTTGGAAGTTTGAAGGATAGTGCAAGATTTGGCGCAACTTAACCTTGAACTCTTTGCACCCAACAAATGAAGCCCCTTCTGCCTTGACTTCATCAATATCTTGTTGACATATGCAATCATTAGAAGTTAATGAAACATCTTTCACTACACAAGGATCCTTACCTCCAACTTGCATGCAGAGTTTCTTTTGCTCCTCATTAGGGCTTTGAGGTTCAGATTTTGACTTTTTCGTTTTACTTGACCACACTTCCTCATAGTGCCTTGTTCCATTCCATGACACACTCAACTCCATAAAGTCTGAAAAAGAGAGTTCTTTTCGAATCATTGTTGAAAGAGTTTTGTAGTGATAAAAAATGGCCACAAAATTTTTGTGTAGTGATCCCATGGTTCACAGGTTAGCAAGAAAACAACTTTGATACAACTGTAATATCCCCAAATGGGATTAAAATACTTAAATTTGTTTTTTTCCTAAATCCTATTTACTGAAAGCTATATCATTGATATATTCATCAAATTTTCATGAACTTATAAGAATAAATCAAAGATAACAAATTTTTGATTTCAAATACTGAATTGTTGATTTTTGTCATATACAAATATTCCGAATAAGAATAGTCAAATAATCAAAGTGAAGCACAAATGTAACTCCTGAATGAAGTTACCACAATAGACGTCAAGGGTTTTTGCCCTTGAGTCTAATTACAAATGAGGTTCTTCGTCCTCAAATGCATTATCGAAACTGCTGCCCAAATATGAAAATTTATTGAATAAAATCTGATTATGCTCTTTCTCCACGAATTACCCATCATAAATACCCCTCAAGTGGCTTTTCCCAAATGGTGTGACTTCCCAAGGAGTGGCGCCCCTTGAAACCTCACATGGGCTGACTTGCTTTGGGTGTTGTTCCTTCATTGGGACACCCCATTCATGAGGGACGAATTCATCCGTTGCACTTTATTTTAAAAAAGGGACATTACATCCTCACTGCGTTTTTTGATGTCCTTTGCCTTCAACATAGGTTGTCCTTATGCCCTCTAACCTGGGAACTCGTCAAAGATCTCAAATGAATTGTCGTAAGGAAGTGGAAATGTTTGCAAGCATTTCCATTCTTTTGTTTTGTATGGTGGTGAAACTATTGTAGTATGCAGGCCAACGATTACGCAATCGTCCCTTGTAAGTATTGGCGGTTTCACAATCATCACCTGCAAATATAGGCGGTTACACAACCACCACCTACGCAAACTGGCGGATTCGTCATCTGTGACAAACCCATCAAATTCGAGTTAAAAGTTCTTGACTTCACCATTCTGAGGATGTTTGAATCATCTTCATACTGATTTTGCCACTGCAACTTATCTGAGCTGAAGTTTTAACATGAAGTGTCTTACAAGCATGAACTACATAAATTGGGAGTAGTGAAAACATCTAGCAAACATAACTAGTACATTGGATCCACATTTTTGGATCATACCTCCCGAATTAGAGTCTTTTAAGTCTTTAAAAGCTTTAGGAACTCTGTGAGGAAATCTCTTCCCCGCATCTTCTTTAAAATACCATTTGGCCTTTCTAGGTCGTTGACCCTTTAACCCAACCAACCAATGCTTTTGCACTCCTCTTCTTGTTGTCCTCTCGTTTTTCTGTAGCATGATATCCTCCAATTCCAACTTGCTATCAAGAGTGAGGTCTTTAGTTGAATGTAGCAACAATCTTCATTTTCATTGCCTAACATAGAAGGCTCAAAGAGACATAAATTCTCAACATTGGCAATGAAATAAATCTTCATATAAGGAGGCAAATCAAGTCTTTATGCATTCGTGACCACTTGTTCCAAAATATCAAATAGACCATATCTAAGAGGCTTAAGCATCTTAGTCTTACCTTGAAGTTTCTCTCTACTCAAGTGCAACCATACCTTGTTTCCAATAAGGGAATTATGCTTAGTCCTATGCTGATTATGCCTTGCTTTGTACTTGACTTGTGACTCCTCCAACCTCTTTTGCACTTGGAGGTGAATTCGCTGAATCTTTTCAATGAACTTTTTAGCTTTGTGGACCTCTTGATTCACTTTTCCATTTCCTTTGTATAGTTGTCTTAAAACAACATCAAATGCACATGGAGGTAAGCAACCAAAACAAGTTTCCAAAGGAGTTTTGCTAGTAGAAGAATGCATTGCCTTATCATAAGAATGTTGAATATGCACCAAATTTTTATCCTAAGTTTTAGTATGCTTCCTATTGTACCCTCTCAAGAGTTGTACCAGTGTTCTATTTACAACTTATGTTTGCCCATCTTTTTGTGGGTGAAAAGCGATAGATTTGTTTCAGTTTGGTATCCATCTTCTCTCACAATGTGGCCCAAAACTTACCAACAAATCTCGAGTCCTAATCTAAAACAATAGAACTAGGCAAACCAAAATGAACCTGCACAGTAGCAAAGAACAACTTGTCTGCATCGCTATTTTTGAGGGTTTTCTTATAAGGAATAAGAATGTACGTCTTATTAAACTGGTTCGCAACCACAAAGAGATTCTCATGGCATGGAAGGAACTGATAATGCCATATACAAACCTAACATCTTGTTATTAGGCTTGGTACTATATAACACAATTTTTTATGACCTTGGCAACATCAAATTGCGTATTAGGCCAATAAACATACCTTTGTAAATGTGCAACAGTTTTTGCAACTTTTATGTATGTGCTAACCTCATTAGTTGAACTCTTCTCTCCTTAGGCACACAAAGTTTACCTAACTTGTAGAGCAACCCAACTTACACCTTGGGACCTCTTTGCTTGAAGAAATGGCTTTCTAAAATCTGCATCAAGTTCATATCCTTCTACATAAGACTCACATATGAAATGCTGAAGAAGAGTTATGGTGCCCATCGCTAAAAGCAAAGGATGTCTAGATAACATATCAGCGAGTTTGTTAGTCACACATTTCTCATATTTTATAATCAAATGAAATTCTTGCAAAAACCTCATCCATCTATAGTGTCTAGCTTGCTGAAGTTTGTTTTGTGTTTGCAAATATTGAAGAGGTTGGTAATCCGTGTGAACAATAGTTTCCTTACCCATGAGACAGTGTTTCCATTTCTTGATTACTTGAACAAGAGCATATACTTCTTTATCATATGTACTATAATTTAGAATTACACCATGAAATAACACTAAATGGTAACATATGGGCTTACCTCCTTGCAATAGAACAACCCCCATAGCATGGTTACTAGCACCTATTTCTATCTCAAACGGTGGCTGCAAGTTAGGCAAAGCTAATATCGGGGCATGGCTAATCTTATGTTTGAACATAACAAATGTATCTTGTTGCTTCTTATCCCAAATAAAAGTCTTCCCATTTGTTGTAATAACATGCAAAGGTGTGGCTATGGAAGATAAATTCTTTATGAACTTCCTCAAATTTTGAACTGCACCAATAAAATTCCTTGTTTTGGTCACATTTAAAGGCTTTGGTCAATTAAAGATGGCTTCTATTTTTTTTGGATCAATCCTTAACTAGCCATCTTCAACTACATGTCCCAAGTAGACAAGTGATTGTTGAGCAAACTCATATTTCTTCTCATTCATTACTAGTTCTCCTTCAAAACTTGCAAAACTTGTTTTAGATGTTCAATATACCCAACAAAAGTTTTGCTGAAAACAAGAATATCATTCAAATACACAATGACAAAGGAATCAATAAATGAGCTCATCACCTCATTCATCAACCACATGAAGGTAGCCGATGCATTGCATAGCTCAAAAGGTAGAACCAAGCATTTATACAATCCTTGTCTTGAATGCTGTCTTCAAAATTTCCTCTTCTCTAATTCTTACTCGGTGATACTCGGATATTAAATAAAGTTTAGTAAAATACTTGGCACGCTGAAGTTGATCTAGAAGATCATCAATCTGTGGAAGAGTGTACCTTTTTTTGATGGTTATTAAGTGCTCTATTATCAAAACACATTCTCCATGAACCATCTTTCTTAGGTACTAAAACAATAGGAGAACCACATGGAGAAGTACTTGGATGGATTACACCTTGATTAATTAAAGATTGTAACTATTATTTTACCTCTTTGACATCCATCAAGGACTGTACAACCCGAGATTTGGAAGCGAACTGTTTGGTAGAAACTGAATTTCGTGCTCAATAGCCTCATCGGCGAAAACCTCGTGGGATCATGAAATACTTCTTGGAACTGTTGCACCAATTTTACCATACACTTATGCCCTTTGTTAGTAAATGTGCTACAAAAAGTTTTATGTGCAGCCACTTCTTTATCTTGATTCTCTCTCAAAAGAAGTAAAACAAACTTTCCATTTGCATTAATAAGCTTTTTAGCTTGAGAGGCACTTACCAACGAGATTTTAGAATCAAACCTTTGTAGGTTGAAATGATGTAGCTCTTACCATCCTTTACCAAACTGTATTGATTGGCTCTCTTCACAAAGATAACATCTCAGATATACAAATAAGGGTGGCCAAACACTACACCACACACATTAAGAGGTACAACATACACTATAACTTCATAAATAAAATGTGCATTAATACCAAACTTAACTTTACATTGCTTGGTAACGTTGATGCCTACACTTTTCTTTACCCAACCCAAAGCATATGGACCTGAATGATTGTAAGTCTCTATCTTCAATTTGTCTACTAACTCCTTGCTTATCAATTTTGCTTGTGAACAAGTATCCAAAAGAGCATCCACTTTTGTTTTCTTCATTTGAATTTTAATATGGAACAGCTTGGAAAGTTCACTCTCTTGAGCACTACTACTACTCAAACATACATTTCTATTGACGAAGGTACAACATGAAGTCTCATCCACATCAGAGCTGAAACCAATGTTTTCACCTTTGAAAGAAGGCACATATCTTTATTTTTCTTGTTCTTGAATGGGTGCAATTCCGGATGTAGCTTTCAACAATTCTCTTTAGAATGAGTATCAACATCATAATGCCCACAATGCCTTTTAGTATTCTTATTAGAAACGGAAGTAGCATTACATTTATCTTTTTCTTTTTTTTAACCCTTATGCTTAGAGCCCACTTGTTGCTTTAGAGTGCTTTGAGAGGTAGATGGAGCCTTTTTCTTGTCCATTTCTAAGTGGCGAGCTTACATCCGTAGGCTTGGCCAGGAGGACAAGTCTCCTTAAATGGCTATGGGCCTCATCTACATCTGTAGGCTTGGCCAAGAGGACAAGTCTCCTCAAATGGCTATGGAGTCCACCAACATACTTCATCAAGATGTTATGGTCTGCTATATTTTTGTCTATTTGGACATCTTTCTTTCAAAACTTACTTATGTACTCTTGCATGCTTTGGCATTGCTTTTGCCTAAGAAATTGCCAATACATGGACCTCTCTTCCTCATAACAAATAGGATAAAATTGCTTCTTGATTAACATCTTAAAATAATCCCACTTAATAATAAGAGGAAGCTTCTTACAACCAAGGTATGATCGTAACTCTCAAATCAAGTTAAAACATGTTTGGTAAATTTTAACCTTACAATTTTTTTTTTTTGGCTCTCATTAATTTGATGCAAACTGAAATATACCTCTAGTTGGGCTAGCCAATATTCTATCCTTTCTGCATTCACGTGTCCGTCATATGTCTGAATCTCTATCTTCGCTTCAACCTTGACTGGAGGTGGAGCTTGGTTGGGATGGGGTTCTTCCAACTTCTCATGCTCGAGAGCATTTTCTTATTCGTTTTTAGCGCCTTTATAGAAACACCAAGCTTTTCCATGAGAATCCCTATGATGGACTCCAACTGGTCAAGCTTGCTCATAGAAAAAGAGATGTTAGCCACTCCTTCAAGATTGATAAATCTCTCTTTTACTGTATGGGCATCTTCTTCATCAGAATGGGCCATACTTCTGATCTCTTGCTTCCACTTCTTTGTGGAAATGTTTTCTTCAAAGGGAACTAGGATACCTTGAGTACTAACACTACTTGCTCTAGTGATGGCAATACATTGCAATGTAAACACAAAGACACAAAAGGACCAAAATGATACTAAATCTGCTCTGATGGCAACCTGATCTGTAAACCAAGTGGATATTGCACATTAAGCTTCACCAACATGGATCCTATAACTCTTAGCTCAACAAATGATTGAAATGTTACAATTCTAGTCAACTTGCAATGCTAAAACAGAGAGGAACAGGTGCTGAAATGAAATGTACAACATATTGAACATGAACATGAAGCATGGAAATGAGACAAAGCATAAGAACACAAGAATTGGTCTGGAAAAACCCAATGTGGATGAGGGCACTCTCCTTCCACCATGTAATTCAAGAAATATACAAGTTACTAGAAAACATGGCCTTCATGGACAAAATTTTCACTACCAACCTATTCAAAGCTTGCACACAAGATTGCTTTGTATTTCTTAGACACTTCACAGAACTCCAAACATAGCTGAAAGTTGAAACAACCATATATACAACTAAGGACAATGAGATAACAAGAACAAAGATTCAAACAAGCAAATTAAAATGTGAATCCAACTTCAAGATTTTTCACTGTGTTTTTTGGTGTTCTCTTTCTTCAACAGAGGTTATACTTATGCCCTCTCAATTGGGAACCTGCCAAAGATCTCAAATGAACCATCGTAAGGAAGTGGAAAATTCTTGCATTTTGTATGGTGGTGAAACCGTTGCAATATGCAGGTTGGCAGTTATGAAACAACCGCGACGGTTGCACATCGTCACCTGCAAATATCGGCGGTTACACACCTGCCACCTAAGTAAACCGATGGTTTTGTCATCTATGACAAACTCCTCAAACTCAAGAGTTGAAAGTTGTTGACTTCATCATTTCGAGGATGTGTGGATCATCTTCATACTGATTCTACCATTGCAACTTAAATGAATTGATGTTTTAAATGAAGTGTCTTACAAGCACGAATCACATAAATTGGGAATAGTGGAAACATCTAGCAAGCATAGCTAGTACATTGGTTCCATATTTTTGGATTATAAGCAAATGGGCACATAGAAGTTGTACAAGCAGTGACTTTGGTTGCTCAAGTGCATGGACAAGGTATGTCATACTTCATCATTTATGTTGCCTAAAATATTGCAAAGAATATTCGTGGGTTACTAAATAATCAGTGTCAGGGATGTACTCATCAAAATCATTATACAAAAATTTGTTTCACATCAAGATATGTGGCATGTGTTGTGTTGTATGTGGGAATCCCTTTGTCTTCAGGTTTCTCTTGGTCTATCGTCACTAAAGATCATAATTTTGGATCTCCCATCTTGAATTGGTTTTGCTTTGAATTTGGGTTGTAAGTGTCCTAGCTGGGTATTGTGGTGAGTGGATTTCTTTCAAAGTCTAATAAACTTTATTTTACATTGAGGCTGATTATTAATGTTTTCTTAAGCATATAGTTATCAATTTAGTAAAACTTTCTTACAATTTTCAAACAAAGTGATTTGGAGGGTTTTTATATTTTCTGGAAAAATTGGCATTTATTGCAAGGTAAATATTTTTGAGAATTTTAGGTAAAATATTTATTTAGCTAAATTTTTATAGAAAAGAGTAAAAAAAAGAGCCAAACAAAGAGTACTATTGACTAAAATTTGTCTTACAATATTGTAAAAAAAATTGTCTAAAGATATTGTCCCTGGGTTGCAACTTTTATAGATATTGAAAGAAAAGGTTCCTTGCATATGTTTAAAAAAAAGCCAAAATATTGTCAAAACCTAAAGATTAAGATCATAACTATCATAGAAAGAAAGAAAGAAAAGAAATAAATTATATTAATGTCCATAAATGACAAAAGGAAGGTCAATGAGACTGAGAATGCATCCAATTACCATAGAAGGTGCTAGGGTAAAAGTACACTAGGATCAAGAACTAAGAAAAAAGAGAATTGAAGAACGAAAAATAAACGAGGGGGTTAATTCCATCATACATCTCCATCAGGGCCTGGACCAAAGAGTCATCCATGTCATCGTCTATTGTTATGAAAGGGCCAATGTAAAATTTGATAATGCTCATTGGGGAGTGTACAAGGCTAAGGGGGTTGGGCTAGGTAATCCTAGGAGGAAGCAAAGCACGCCTCAACTTCTAACATCTAAGGTTGAAGAAACTCCAATAGTAGTGAAGAAACTCGTAATGCGTACTTGGCTTTGCGGTTCATGAAGTGGTCAAGGAGCAAATCGATGATACAAATCTACAACGTCGAAAGGGAATCTGCTAGGGCACCCTAGTATTAGAAGTGTACAAAGAAGAGTGTTGTCTCAGTGATCGATCCCCTTGTGTGTGAGGCAATAATATCCAAAGGGCGTTTAATGCTGCCAACCTCTATGATGGGCTGAAAGAAAGAGGTGATTAGGCCCCCCTGCAAGGACCTACTTTGAAGGGTGATAGCCTCTTGAATCAAGGGCCAAGCATCGTTGGCCAGGTTGTTGGAAGAAAGTGGATATAGAGTTGTCCGAGTCTATAAGGACAGTGGTATCTCCCACAGATTTGGTAATAAACGGGGCATCTGAAAATGAAATTCTCCTCAATCTCCACCTCCTATAGGGAACAAAGATGACAAACTTGGTCTCCACATGGAAAATGATGATCAGTTTCAATCTGCAATTGGTGGGAGCACACTCTCAACTACCTGAGAGTAAACCTGAAGCTGTGTGACTAATGGTGTTTGTTGACCCCTAAGTTTGGCTAGGAAAGAATGCAAAAGAGTGAGCTCGAGTTTGACTAAGTGAAACTTTGTGCAAGGAATGAAGAATTGAGGGAAGTTGCGTGGAAGGAGGACCTCAAAAAAGCCCCACACATGTCTAGTGTGTGGGAAGCAATTGTTACACAAACTGTTACATATCCATAGATCTCAAAGAGGATTGTGGCGACATATAGGGAAGATGCAAAGCAGGGATCATGGAAAGAGGTTGTTTAGATAAGAACAACTGTCTTTTAGGATTTATGAGTTGGCATTGAGAGAAAGGTGGGGTTGAATGTGAAAATGGCTGGATTAGAGTTGATTATTGTTGCTTAGTTAATGGTCAAGCTAGTTTGTTCTTATTGTTATTTTCTGCTGTGATACAGGTACGTGAAGCTGGTATTGTTGGAGCTCGACTATACTGTTATAACCCATGCATGGTGATATATGAAGCACATTATGATGTATGAATATGATTATGGAATGAAGAAGCAAATATTAGTGTTGATTATTGATTCATGCATGCAATGTTTTCGTGTTCTAAAGGAGTTCTATATCTCTTTACTGTTTGGTAAATGTTTGAACTTGTGTTAATAGTTGCCCCTATGAATGCTCTCTATTGCTGACTTAACATGACCCAACAGTCTCTCTCTGCACCTCTGGTGAGCGCTTAGGTGCTGAACCTAAGTGATATGCTGGCATAGGAGGTGTATTATTTGTTGGCTCACACAATTGGCATAGGATGGTTTAAGTAGTGCGCACAAAAAGCCCAACAATGCTGGAGATAGTCAAGCCGGCGAATGATACCATCTGCCATCTGTAAGGAATGCTCAGCGTAAAAGGGGAGCTTGGGGCTGAACAAGTGATGAGGGGAGATCTAAGTGAAATAAACTGATGCAAACAAGAGATTAATTTTGTATGCTAAATGGAATTAAACTAATGTAATTAACTGATGGAGATTAATTGACGTGTTCCTTATAGCAGCATTTTTTATCGTGAATGGTAGTTGATTTTGAGAGTATATTGTGTGATATCTGTTGTAGAGATTAACTCGTATGATAAGCGGAAATGAAGGAATTTAACCAACAGATAAATATTAATTCTTATGTGTTCTTTATCCCAGCATGTTAAATTGTAAAATTGTAAATAGTAGTTTGATATTGAGACTAGAGAGCATGTTATGTGTGTCTTTTTCTTAAATCTCCTTCATACTAACAGTGCTTATACAACCTGTTTTTCAATTTCAAAGCATTTTAAAATTTGGCTCAAGGGTGTCGGCATCTCTAATGCTTTTACTGGACCATAAGCATCTCTAATGTCAGCATCTTCTTGTTTGTAACATGGCTTTATTTCAGTTTTACAGTCCTTGGTATACAGCATATTGCATTAAAAGCTTCATTGCAACGAATTCCTGGTTCAAATTTGGCCTTTCTGTATACAAACCTTTGCTTATGCTGGTTATAATTTCAAGAGTTCATTCCTGGATTATGTCTTAGAAAGGTATTCTATGTAGTATTTGCTGTAGGTGTTGGTACTTATGTGCTTTTTAACTTAACAACATAAACCTTTGGTCAGTTTCCCTTGTTTATGCTTTTGGGTTCTCCAGCTTTATACTTTATTTTTTTTAACATGGATAATATTGATGCAGGTGCTAGAGTTTGTGAAATTCCGGGAGCGTCTGCAGAATTCATATCACTATTTGCTTGTGAGAATTGAGCAAACAGTCTTACAGCTGAAAGAGAAAGCAGATGACCTTGAAGGAGTAGAGGTTGGTCTTAGCTATTTCCTCACTTTTATTTATGTCATCATTAACTATGTTTTTTGTTTTTGATGTTTATTTATGTGTTGCAGAATATTTTGACGAAATTGAACTCAGGAATTCATCCGCTTCAATGGTCTGAAGAGATTTGCCTGGATTCCCTCTCATTTAATGGAGACTTGCAAACACGTCCTTGGTGGTCACCAGCTCCAGATGAATGCCATCTTTCAGGTTTTTGTGATGATGGAATTTGGTCATGTTCTTTTCTTGCTGTTTCTACTGCATCTTTCCTTTGTTTACTCTTTTGATTATATGTATGGTGAGGATTTACAACTCAACTAGAGGAAATTAACATAAGAATTATGATGTTATATGAGGTTTTCCTCTTTTTTTCATTTAACATGAAAAAATGAGGCTGATGTTTCTGTTGTCAATATTCATCTCTTAAGTTCAGCTATTAGCATCAAGATTTTGACTTTTGCAATTCAGAGGCTACCGAGGACAGTTTTTGCTATTATTTGAAATACAAATAGTGAATCCTTGGATTGAATGTTTGTGTTGGACAGGTCCTTTTGAAGGAGCAGTCAGCCATTGGAAAGAAGATTTGGTAAGAATTGTTGACAATTTTGAGTTCTAATCAGTCTTCATGTTTCAAAACAATCATAATTTATATCTAAATTCAATCTCGGTTAAAGGAATGATATTGGAATCAACAGTTTAATAGCTACAATGTGCTGCTTCTTGAGACTTCTTGTTGATGTTTTATGCACACGAATTTCAATATTGAAAATATTATTAAACCATAAAAAATACACACATTTTATTCTTACCATCATTCTTCAATTGAGCATCAGGATTACATGGAATGTCTTTGTCTTATGAAATCTGGAAATCTGAGGATTTGCCTCAAGGGACAAAGATTGCATCCTTTGCAAAAAAAAAAAAAAAAAACCTCGGAATTTAATGTGCATAGCCATATTCATTAAAAGAAAATTCAACTCTCCCTTGAAGAATGTGGAATCATCTGCATGAGTAACTCAACTATTCCATAACTTGCAAACTGTTTTTGATCATCAAGGTGTTCCCTAAAATAGGCGCTTCTAGGAGAGAGGGACAATGAATAAGTCAACTAACGCTGCCTTCAGGCATATCAAAAGGTCCTTGAAGATGGAGATTTTGAGAATGCATGCTCTATTGTTTCCTCTTTTGCACATCCAAGGCATGTGTCAGATGTTTCATCCTTACCGAGTTTTGTTTTGACAGTCAAACCTTTGTGAAGAATCATTGTTGTCAAAAAATTGAACTCCCCAAAACTTCCTAATTTTAGCACCAATGTGTAAACTAGGTTGAAACAATGAACTTTCATTATAAACAATTAGCATAGTTCTTGAGTTCTCAGTTCGCCAGTGTCGTAAAGTTTTGAAATGTCCGGTTTGTATTGCAAAGTACCCTGAATTCCACGGTCTTCTTAAAGTTATGAATAAAACTAAGTTCCTGTATTGTTGTACCCTGAGTACCTGAAAGTCCTGAAAACCCGGCCAAGTCTACAAAAGTACGCAAGAAAAAATTAAAAGAAGTTATTTTTTTCAGGAGATTTTGCGTCCATGGAGAACATGTGGAAGTTCCTTGAGTATCCAAAGTACCCAAAACTTCTAGAATTCCAGTCAACATGATATTTTTTTTTAAAACAAAAACATTTATAATTGCTGTTGGTATTCCGAAAGCCGGTTAATACTTGGAGGCGTCATTTTTGATGTTATAAAAGTCAAGCCATGGTTCCGTTTGCCACAAAAACTCCCGAATTTCATTGCTGAAACACTCTAGACATCGTATTCCATCTGCTCACCATTGCTGAGCTTTATGTGGTTTCATCTCTGAGAGGTTAGTTTTTCTGTGCACTCCTCCATTTTGATTTTGTTCTTTTCATTCCAAGCATTTTCATTGGCTTTTCATGGTTTCCTTTTGTCATTTGCCATTGCGCTGAGTCAGCGCTTTTCCCATTCATTTTCTCCATCTGTCGCATGCGATTTTCCCTCATTTTCTCTACCAACCTGAGCGCCCACACCCTCTGAACAATTCGAAACTTTCCCTATCAACTTCCATTGTACATTGTGCAATCTTTTGTATTTTGGGTGTCGGAGGTGCAATAAGCACCAAATAGTTCTGGATTATTCAAACAAAGCACAAAAGAAGTCTCGAGGAGAATTTATAATATTTTTTTGACCACTGTGGCCCATGCTCCATATTCACATAAACATTTACTCCCCTTGACCTTGCTATCAAAAATTTGAGTTTGCTAATTGAAAGCCCTTTTGCATAACCACACCAACCTAAATGAAATTCAAATATTTGGGCTATGAACCTATTTCAACCTTGAAAACAAACATTTCAAAAATTGCTGATAGTGAAATAATGAAGAATTTTGTGAGAGAATGGGAAGATGGAAAGAGAACTGCATTGGGACAAATGCATTTTTGACAGTGGACTTGCATATGCTGTTGGGTTTCCAACATCCATATAGTTTGCAGATCTGGTATTTGCATGTGCGAAGTATTATGACCCTGATAAGAGGGAAATCAAATCTGCAGATGATGTACCAATAGCCAAACTTGACAGTCATTCAATCAATGCCAAATTTGGTATACCAACACATGATGTGATAGTTGAGATAAACAAGGATATTGCACTAAACTACTAGACTCAAAATAACTACAATTGTTTGAATATGATTAATCAACCCTGGTTAAATAAGAAAAGGAAAAGACCCTCAAACCTGCCTCAGGTCCTATATAGGGGAGAATTTCAAGAAGAGCTATCTGATATTATAACTACATTGAACAGAGTTATGGGTAACTTTAATACTCGAGCATTCTTTGAATGGATGTGCCTATATATCAACATCGTTTGTGTTGGAAAACAATTTATTGGTTGGAGAGAAGTCATTAGCGACAATCTTCATGATCAAGTAACTAAGCTTGAGTTCACTC
This sequence comes from Torreya grandis, assembly GCA_037957365.1. NCBI lineage: Eukaryota > Viridiplantae > Streptophyta > Pinopsida > Cupressales > Taxaceae > Torreya > Torreya grandis. The sequence goes on from JARHVA010003237.1 coordinate 1,354,834, forward strand.
AATCATTCTATATGACTTCATATCTGGTCTGTTCATTTGCTGATTTAAGACCATGGCCAGGGCGAAATGTAGAAGGGCAAGATTTTCCTTAGAGATTGATATATGACAAGTTCCCACAACTCACTCTTGAGCAGGGAAAGAAACACTTTAGAAAAGTGAATGATGCCTTTACTATGTTGGTCGTAAGGACTCTAAAGGATAACACAACAACACAAATCTATTGTTGCATTTATAAGTTGAGATTCGTGTTGTTGTGTTATCCTCTAGAGTCCTTACTACCAACATAGTAAAGGCATCATTCACTTTTCTAAAACAAATCTAGCATGGTCGACACAATTATCAAACACAATCAATTCCGAAACAAGGAACGAGGTACTGCAGTTCATAAATTTAGGACATACATATTGAAATCATCGCAATTCGAAGATCAAGGGCAAATGGTGATAGCCTATCAGTCATCTTCTCAGCTTGATAAATCTTCTCTCTCATCAAGCTTCTTGTACTTCTCTCGCTTTTACTTTTTTATTTCTTTGTTGTACTTTTCATAAGGTTGTAACTCAATTATTATGTTCTCTCTTTATGACATTATTCGAAAAAGTGAACGATGAAATATAATTTCTTTTTCAAAAAGGTAGTTATGCAGCCTTTAGTTATAAACACGAGTTATTCTCATTGTAAAAGGACTTTTTGACGGTGTAAACATTTTTTGGTTAGAAAGAAAGGAAGAAGCTTTGTATTTTTGTGATAGAAATGATACAATGGAGTTTACAGGATTTTGTGTCTTTGGTTGTCTTGATGAATGATTAGTATTCTCATATTTATTAATTTATTCAAATTTTGTTCTTTTTTGATACAAATTGTTTATGGTTAAATTGTCATTATTTTGATTATACTCAACATGGTGCTGTAATTGAAAACTGTGTTTACTCATTTACACTCATTTCCTCCATTCTTTTCCCCCTTCTTTCATTCTTCCTTTCATTATCATTATTTTCTATTCACAAACATTGCCCCCTATGAATGATAGGTTTTAGCCCATTAGTAGTGAAGAGTAGAAGCTCACAAATGTGCAGAGCAGAAGTTTTGGTTGATCAACTTCATTCAATTAATCACTACAATACTTTACAAATAAATAGGCTGTGTATCTCCTATATCATTGGAGGCCTATTAAATCTCCATAAACTACTCTCCTTAACTCACTATCTTACACACAACCTACAATCTCTTAATATCTTTATGTGATTTATTTTATCAAATCACTTACAACAATATATTTACTAATAAACAATATGTTCACCTTAAATATTTCCAACATTCACCCCTTAGTGTGAACATGGGGAGAGAAACTACATGGTCTATCTAATATTGCCCCCCTACAAGTTAGACGTCAGATTCACCCGATAATACTTCTAAATACATTTATTACATTGGAAAGCATTTATTATACACAAGCGAGTTGTCGTACATGTTTTATTTGAAAATATACCTTTCAAATATTTATTTAAAACTTCTGATAAAAAGACGACAAACATTTCGATGGACAAACAAAAAAATGACTATAACAACAAACTTAAATCAAACGACTCACTTGTAACTTAAAAAAGAATAAATATTATTAAAAAACTAATTATCAAAAACTTAAACACATAACAAAATAAAATAAAAACCTAAAAAGAATATACTAAAAATCTAAATATTGTACTGCGAATTAAAAATTTAAATAAAATTATAAAAACTTATAACTAAAGAATAAAATAAAACTTAAAACATATTAATAATATAAAATTTAAAAAAACTTATAACTAAAAAATAAAATAAAACTTAAAACATATTAATAAAACATAACTAAATAAAAATATTAAAAAGACCGTAAAACTTAAAAACTCAAAATATAACAAATTAAACTCTACAAAATAAAATCTTAAAACTTAAATCTTAAAAACAAAACTTAATTTAAACTTCTTGTTTTTGAAAAATGTAACAAAGAAAACAAATAACCATGCAAACCCACGGATTTTATAAATAATAAACTGAACTTTTTAATAAATCATAAAAATACAACTCATAAGGTTAAGACTTAAAAAAAAAAAACAAAAAACAAAAAACAAAAACCAGACTGTACAGAGAAGTATCCAGGCAGAGTTAGAGCTCGCAGTATTTGGGAGCAGAGGTCTGTGGATTGCCATGAAGAAGACATTGAATGCTGAGGTGACGTCGTTTGGAGGCCAAGGGCTGAGCTTTGAGGAATGAGAGCTTAGAAACACAGAAATCTGAATCTAAAAATCCATTTGATGAAGCGTCAAAAATATGAAACGTCTATTTTCATCCTTAAACAGCTTTATGAATTTGCAGAATTTCTTCAAGCCATTTCTGGGTTTCGTTCTCCTATTATTCATTTTTGCGTATCAATTTGAATCGCCAAATTTTGTTAAGAAATGAAAAAGATATATTGATTTTTGTGAGCCTTTTCAAATAAATTTTCTGCTCTATATTTGTTTAAACAAATTTTCATCAAACGCCTCCCAAACTCCAATGCAAAGATATTTCTTTGTATGTTGCTCTTCTTCTGCAACTCTTCTTTTCTGCAATAGAGAAAAAATACATACATACATATACATATATATTATTTTTTGATTTTCCTGAATGGATATAGTGAACACAATGGGATGTTTAGATTGCAAATAGGATGGAAAGGGTAGAGAGAAGGATGAAGGTGGATGGTGGAGCCAATAGGGTCACACGTGATCTGCACTGTTCAACCATTGGCAATATGAAAGAATATTGAACAACAAACCAATGATATTGGCAAGTGGTCTACACTACTTGATCATTGTGTTGTGGTGAAGGCAAACAATGAATGGATGAAGCAACAATGCTCAGAGAGGCCACACAAAACCTGCACTGATACCACTAATAGGTTTTAGCCCATTTAGCCCATTAGTAGTGAAGAGCCGAATCTCACAAATGTGCAGAGCATAAGTTTTGGTCGATCAACTTCATTCAATTAATCAATAAAATACTTTACAAATAAATAGGTTATGTATCTCCTATATTATTGGAGGCCTATTAAATCTCCATAAACTACTCTACTAAAATAAGTGAGTTGTTCTAACAATTCACTATTTTACACACAACCTACTCTCTCTCAATATCTTTACATGATTTGTTTTACCGAATCACTTACAACAATATATTTACTTAGAAACAATATGTTTACGCTAAATATTTCCAACAATGAATACAAGGGACCAAATCCACCTATTTTGTATCCTATACAAAATATTTTGCTAGCAGCTTTTGGCTTCCATTGTGGGGCATCTTACACACAACCTAAAATCTCTCAATATCTTTACGTGATTTGTTTTATTGAATCACTTACAACAATATATTTACTCATAAACAATATGTTTACGCTAAATATTTCCAACAATGAATACAAGGGACCAAATCCACCTATTTTGTATCCTATACAAAATATTTTGCTAGCAGCTTTCGGCTTCCATCGTGGGGCATGATTTTGTGTTTTCCGTGCAACTCACAATTATTCAGTTTTTGTTTATATAACCACTCTAGAGTTCAGATCCTTGTCCTTCAGCCAGGGCTCGATTGGATACAAGCAACATAAAAATACATTTCTTCTGATCTCCGAGTGTGCTTGGGATAATAGGACTAGTCTTGTTTAGTTTCAAAGAGCTGTAGGTGCGTTGGAAGAAGACGAAGACCGTGTTGATCTTGCACAAAGAGCCACAACTCTTGCTGTGAGAAGAATACAACAGGGATAGGTTGTGATAAGAGCTATTTGGAAAGCTATCCAACTACCTTCCGCTCCAAGACAATAATTCTCTTTCATGTTGGCTAAAAGAATATTCACTCGGACAAGTAAAAAAGAAGGTAATATTGTTCCTATATTTGAGTTACAAGAAAAAAATTGAGTTTAAACCAAGTCCAAAACATTTTTCATGAAAAATGATAGTAAGTAAAAAATCTGCAAATACTTCAACCAGACCACAAAAAACAAAATAAAATGTTGGAACTATAACTAATGGAGCCTTGGTTCTTTTCGGGACTGTTTTACCCCAGATTCTGAGTTTTATCAACATGTTTGGGGTTCCTTGGGAACCAGCCATAGGGCCACTTGCTCTAGGTGAACAACTTCATGATTTACCAAAAGTATCAAGAGAGAACTTTCCCAAGTTCACTGGTGATGGCAAAAAACATTGAGGGGAACATCTCTCCATTTTCACTGCTGCATGCGGTATTCCAAGTGTTCAATATGAAGATGTAGCAGTTAGGTTGTTTGTTGAAACCTTACAAGATGGAGCAGTAGAATGGTTCTATCATCTTGCACCTGGTTTAATGGTTGGGACACAATGAAAACAAAATTTGAGAATCGTTTTAAACTAGCAGAAGATGCACATGCACTCTTTGCAAAATTGACATAGATGAAAAAATAAGTTCATGAACCAATGAGGGAGTTTGTTGCAAAAATTAACAAACTATTAAATAAGATTCCTGTCGCAGTAGAGCCTCCAATTGAAAATTAGAAGTATTTCTTCATAAATGCATAGTTATCCAAAGTAGGATTTTTGCTAATAAGAAATTGAGTAGTTGATTTAGTACAAGTTCTAATGTTGGCCATCGAAGTAGAAGATGATTTGATCATGGCTAGAACATTAAAAAGAGACTCCATTGAAACAAAGGGACAAACTTTAAATTAGAATTCAACTGATCAATTAATTTAGAAGATGGCCAATGACATCATTGCTCTAGACAAACAATTCCCTCATAAAACAATAGCTCCACCATATGAAGATGTCCTAAGAAGAAATTTTGTACCACATAATAACCACTCTCATTGGTTAGCACCACAACAAAAACTTGCCATTGAAGCTCCACCAGTTGCAAATGCTCCTGTAAATGCAATGCTTGAATCTGAAAAGGTATACAAGTATGGGGAGGATGAAGCTGAAACACAAGGTTTGAGTTTTCAAGAATTTGAGATAGAACAAACCAATTGCAACTCTCAAAATGGGTATTTGGAATATGAATCCGGAGATGATGATTATGATGATGCAGTAGGTGACATGAATGGTCAATGTTTTGCTGTTTTTACCATGCCACAAAATGAGAAAGAGGAGGCTAAGAAGAAGCAATAAGCTGAAAAATCAATTGAAAAAGATAAAGCTAAAAATAAAGTTGTTTTGAAGATGCCCCATACAAAAGTCATCATTCCCCGAGGTTCTTCGATACCCAATCAAACCAAAGACAAGCAATCCAAAACTAAGGTATGTACATCGTCCCAAATTCTTGTTGTTAATCCAAAGACTAGTGCCCATTTAAAAATGAAATAAACTTAGAAACATCACCCTCTACTTGTTTACTTGCTTTTGATATCATAAACCATGTGAATAAATCTAAAATCTAGATGTCTCAAGAAAAATATTTGAGATCCAACCCTAATCAATTAGATAGGTTAGTGAAGTTTATTGAAGGTAAAAATAGTAATACTTGCGGACCAACATCCAAAAGAATCCTTACAACTTGTACCAATTCAAATCCTCAAAATTGCATGGTTGCTTCTACTTCAAGGGCAGGGAAACATGAATCCTTCTACATTTCCTTCTTTCTCAAACGCTTCAAATTGAGCAATCTTATTATTGATATTGGAGCCTTTGATAATGTGATGCTTGCAAAAGTTGCTCATACACTAGGCCTTACATGTACCCAAACATGCCATCAATACTACTCAATGGACACAAAGCAAGTATCCGTAGCTGGGCAAATCAAATGTTCCCAAGTAGCCTTGGCAACCTTCTCTCAAAAAAATCAAGATGACTATTTTGGTTGTATATATCCTTGCAACTTATGGGATACTATTGGAAATGAATTTCTGCAAAGAATTAGGTGGAAAAATCTAGATGGACTTATCCCATGTCATGATTCCAGTGAAGGGAATTAAACAAAAACTTAAACTTGAATTGAAAACTAGATTCACCGTACAAAAATAAGAGGATCCATGTGCAAATATTTTATATGAGGATGCAAGGATAAACAATTACATGCTAATGTCAAAAAATGATTTGGGTATCCCAAAATTGATCTAAAGCGATCCTAATAATTTGTGGACTCTTGAATTTGATGGTAGTTGTTCATCTGGTACTGGTGACGAAGTAGTTCTTATCTCACCAACTGATGAAGTATCTTTTTCTTATAAATTACAATTTGAATGCATAGATAACTATAGATGTAGCCTTGCTTTTAGGTTTGCTAGAAGAAATAAGAATTAAAAATTTAAAAGCTCAGGGTGATGTTAATAAAATAGGGAAGAGATAAGTATGAGGTAAAAAAATGACCATTTGAAGCACTATTGCAATAGGCTATGGGATTGAAATGTTTGAAACATTCTACATAATGGTAGTTCCTAGAGAAAATAATACAAAGGTTGATGCATTGGTTGTTTCTGCTTCTTTGCTAATTCCTCGCTTGGATATTGATAGATAAATACCCTATTAAGTTAGTGTATATGCCTGATATATAAGGCAGGTTTGATCATTGGCATGTATTTAACAATGACAAACAAATTATTGCCTTCCTTGAAAAGCTATTAATTCCAGAAGTCTATATTTAAAGGCAATGTTTCTGCACACAAGGAATCATGGTGCTAGGAGTTTGAGACTAAAGTTGAAGACATTTCTACAATCAAAACTAAGAAAGGAATGGAAATCCAAGATGAAGGAAAACATGATGGGGTAATCCAAATGAAGGGGAATAAGATTCCAAAGAGCTTGGTCTCTTTGGAAGATTTGTTCAATAAGCATGACAAAAGAATATTTAAGAACAATCAACTAGTTCTCCAAAATATGAGAAGGTGAATCCTAAAGAACCTAGGTATGTCAACATCGGTAAATATTGTTCAAAAGAAGAAAGACACAGGTTTATCAATTTGTTTAAGTTGTATATATATATATATATATATATATATATTATTTTCTTGGTGTTATGTTGATCTCAAATCTTTTAAGCCAAAAGAAATGATACACAATATTCCTTTAAAGTTTGAAGCTAATTTATATTTATAGAAGTGGAGGCATTATAACCCCAAAATTGTTGAGGCTATTCTTGTCAAGATTCAAAAAATGCCTAACGGGCGCATCATCTTTCCTATTCATCATTCTACTTGGATTGCCAACATTGTACTTTTTTGAAAGAAAAACAGAGAAGGATTTATGTTGACTTTCGAAATCCGAATAAAGCAGCCTTGAAAGATAACTACCCTTTACCTATTGTGGAACATAGTTTACAAGTAGTTACAAGTTTTGAAATGTTGTCTATGCTTGATGGCTTTTAAGGTTATAATCAAATTGAAGTCTCTAGAGAAGATCAATACAAGATAGCTTTCACAACACCTCGGAGAATTTTTGCATATAGAACAATGCCTTTTAGATTCATCAATGTCGGTGCAACTTTTCGCATATAGAACTAGTAAAGGAAGTTTTTATCAAGTTTTGCTATTTATTGCATAGAAGGATGAATTTGCTGTATTAGTCAATTTTTTTGTTATCTTGGACGTATTCTGATCTAATATTGGACAACATACCATTGTTTTGCGTGCATTAGAAGTTTCTTGTTGCGTGGGAAGGTGGAAGGTGTTGGTGTAAGCCTTTTTCCCACTGGGTTTTGCCTACACGCTTATGTAAGTTTGCTTAGAGCTCCAGAGGTCACTTGAGTTACTTGAAAAGATTAGTACCACATTTATTGGAATGTGTGGTATCTTTCTCTTTCCAATCTATATAGAGACCTCTCTCCCTTTGTATTATTCATTTAGGATGATATATAATATTATATTATTTGCTCTTATTCTTTTGCAATATTCTATGCATAATTTCATTTACTAGCAGCTTCGTTGTGATGTGCACTTGCTCGACTCATGAGATCACTCCATCATGTGCATTCGTTGATTTGATGATCCTAATTACAACTCTTTTATGGTATCAAAGTGCCAATCCGTGTTCACGATTGTCTGATAGATTGGTTATTTGCTGTTGTTTTTTTATGAAATCCTTAGATTTGTTATTATCTCATAGGAATTGTTGAGAGAAATATTCAGATTTGTCAACAAGGTATAGAACGTGTTTTTGCTTTGAATTTGTTGTTTTAAGCTTAGCTTTTTTGCTTTGGCGTCATTGTCTAAGCAAACCCTGAAGAGTCTTGCTGGAGGGATCTGATTTGTCTTGGCATCATCTTTTTTGGTGCTAAAGAAAACCAGATTTGACTTTGACATCATTCTTCTTGGCTGGGCGTTTTTGTCCTTAGCTGAGGCGTTGGGCGGTCTTTGCAAGGAGATACAGTTCGCTGGAATCCTTCCAATCTGCAACTATTATATGGAAAGTTGTGGCATTTCTGATTTATTTTAAGCGTTGGAGTTCTACTATTGTTGTGTGGAGATATTTTTTTATCTTTACAGACCTGTATTTTTCAGATCTATGTTGACCTTGCAGAGGAGAGTTGGAGCATTGCGTAGAAGAGATTGTTGCTTGATCCGTTCCATTCACTCAGGGTTGGCATTGCAGGAGGTGGAGCGTAATAAGAGATGTTTCAGTTTTGCAACGTTTCGTTTGCGAGGATAGCGTTGAAAATTGCATTGAATTCCAAGTAGAGAGGTGTCATACATTTTGTTGTTGCGTAGGAGGAAGTGTTGAAGTCGCAGAGGTCTGCATGGTGCATTGAAGGAGATCTACTGCATTGGAAGAAGAAAGCATTTCCAAAATTCTATGTGGGCTTAGATCCATCGATCTAGGACACAACAAGGCCTGTCCAACCTGATCATGGCATCTTAATCTTGTTGTTTTGAAGCCAATGGCCTGCAAGGATTTGTTTTTGGATCTATTCATGCCATGCCTCTCGATGCCTAGATCTGCATCCCTCGTTTCCCACAGACCTGCACATGGATAATGGCGGCACCCAAGCTGTTTTTTTTTGCATCTCCTACAAGTATTTGAACTTTCAAATGTGAATGCTGAGTTTCTGGCCTATTCCTATCATGGCGGCTTTGGTGTGAGAGGTCTGAATTTCCCTTGGCCGTGGACGCTGATAGCTTTTGGCTTATTCTTATCATGGTGGCTTTGGTCTGAGAGGTTTATATTTCAAGTCAGAACCTAAAATATGCTCTAAAACAATTGAAAAAAAAACATGTTTTATTTTTATTTAAAATAGCTTTGCATATTTTTAAATTAAAACATCTTGTAATAGGCTTTTTTAATAAAGTACACGTAAGGGTGATTGGGCAAGTATTTTTTGACTTTTATTAATGCGAGGAGATTTGTCATTCAATGCCGGTTTTAACGAGTGGTTGGAAGACATTTTACCTCGCCTAAAGGTACTTTTTAAAATTTTCAAGTGCAAGTTTTTAGTTAATAGGCCTATTTACGAGAAATTATATTGTTAATGTCTTGCAAACGGTAACTCAGAATTGAGTACCATCTTTTGCAAAAGTGTTTAATTTTTTATTTTTCATGCATTGGGCCAATTTGCTTTGTAAAACACACTACTTTATAAAATGCCAAAATATGGGGGGGTTGATCAGAGGTCCATTCTAGAGAAATTTGCTTGCCAGTTTGTAGTTTTCATTTGTGCCAATTTAGTGGATATTACACTAATTGCTCACGTTTATGGATGCATTGTCAGTTGAGTTTGACGTCTATTCATTGAGATGTGTTTTTTCACTCATGCATTGATTGCTCTTACTTGTGTGGACCCATTTCGGTTAATTGTGACATCCATACTTAGAGCGTGCACTGGTACTTGATCACAAGCACATATTGCTCATTCTTTGAGCATGCTTTGTAATTGCAAACACGGGGGGTTCACTACTAATTGTTTTGGGGAGATTTTTTGTGGGCCTTATATTCTCTCGTGCGCACATTCGGTTTTCGTAACTGCTACCTATGCGCATTTAGTGACTACTTGCACAGATTGCTATTCTATTTTTGGACGCATTGTCAGCAGACCCTGATGTCCATTTGAGCGTGCATTACCCCTTGTGCACAGATTGTTCTCATTTGACTGGACTCATTTTCGACGTAGTCCGAAGTTCATCTCCAGAGCGTGCACTATTACTCTATATGAGAAGAGTTGTTTCATCTCGAGTGATCCTTCTTGGGAAGGATAATTATGCTTCATGGCGTGCTTATATGGAACACTTGTTCACTCGCAAGAATCGTATTCTATTTTTAGATGGACAGATTCCTGCACCCACTAATCCTGTTCGGTTCAATAAACGGGTTAATACTTGTGACAAGGTTTTCGCCACTTTGTTATTACATGTTTTCATGGATCTTCATTGCCATGTGAAATATACAGAGTGTTCATGCACTGTTTGGAGCATACTACAGAGTTTTTTCGGAGATTCTGCTAAGATTTGTCACACCTCTGCTTCCTATTGTCTCTTCTGAGACTATTGTACTCTCCTTTCATGCTTTTATTTCTTGTGATGATACATCCATGGTGGACAGTGCTCTTCCTTTTGTCGAGTCCCCACTACAGGATGAGATTCTACCAGAATTTAGTTGTCTCATTGCAGAGTTTACATCAATTCCTATGCAAATTGTTGCTCTTTCAGAGCCTTCATAGACTTGCATTGCGGAGGACTTTATTGATTTAAGTGAGAGTATACACATTGAGAGTATTGATGATTCACATGTCCCTGTGGCGTTCATCTTGCAAACATGAGTGCTTCATTTGCAAACCAGTCTTCAATTTCGACGGTTGTTGAGCTTTGCTCTTCTCTTCCCATGTACATTCGTTCAACGAATGTTCCATGTTTATCTTCTTCTCTGGTTGTTCTCTCTCCTTCATTGTATGTTTCTTCATTGCCATCTTTTACAGTTAACCCTGTGATATCTGATTAGACTTTGGCACATTCAAGCATTAGCAGGGAGACATTTTAGTGTTTCCCAGAGATGTACATCATGATTCCTCGCAGTTTGAATGGGAATTTAGCAGTTTGATAGCTCGTGGTTTCTTTCTTCCAAAAGGAAGGGACAACATTTGTTGCAGAGGAACCTATTACAACATTCACCATGCGACATTCTGCACATATCTTCTCTCTCGTCTTTGTGGAGGCACACGTTCTTCATATTTTGTAGGATATTGGGATCATTGCTATGTACTTGGATACCTCATCAAGCTTTATTGTCGGGACCCATTTTTTGTATCATTGTTTACCTAAGCTGCGCTTATGGGAGGTGTTGGTGTAGGCCTTTTTCTCACTAGGTTTTGCCTACACAGTTATATTAGCTTGCTTATGGTTCTAGAGGTCACTTGGATTACTTGAGAAGATTAGTACTACATTCACTGGAATGTGGTACCTTTATTTTTCTAACCTATATATAGGCCTCTCTCACTTTGTATTATTCATTTAAGGTGATATAGAGTATTCCATTATTTGCTCTCATTTCTTTCCAATATTCTATGCATGATTTCATTTACTAGTAGTTTCATTGTGATGTGCACTTGCTTGACTCGTGAGATCACTCCATCATGTGCATTCGTTGATCTGATGATTTTGGCTTTATGTGCCTTTGCAATATAGAAGGCAAAGAGTTTTCTAAGGCATTTCTACCTGGATTGGCGTTCTATTTGCGTACCTACTATGACTGCAATGGACTCGTTTTCTGCTTGTCCCTGACATGTGTAAGGGAGTTTCATTGTTTGTTCTTTGTTTGAGGATTCTTTGATAGCTTTCAGGCACTTCAATTAGTTGGAAGACTGTGCAATTGAATGATTTATGTTGAGTATCTATTGATTCTTTGAAAGGCTAGAAGGATCAACGTGGCACAAACTAATCTAGGCAACTTTTGTCTATTTTGTATGGTGGCATTCTTTTAAATATATGCGTAAAAGTCTTTCTTTCAATTCTCCAAATAAGAGGAGAGGAGGTACACAAAATTTTAGGCTTTTTCATTTAAAAAACAAATTTGAATTTCATTTCTTTTAAATGCTATATTTTTCAATTTTTGAAAAGCATTTAAATTTGAAGCAATTTTTTCATTGCAATTGCCTCGAGCAAGCAACTTTCAACAAATTTGGCAAACAACCAAATTTTGCTAATTCAAGAAATAAGAGAGCTATTCTTATACCCATTCATCACTGAGGCATTCATCAAAGCCAATGCTTTTTGGTTTTTCTATCTCCATGTTTGAATATCCTTCGCATTCCCTATTGGCTCAACTGGTTGTCCCCGTCGCAAATATCGAACTATAGATCATTGAATATGAGTGTGTTCTCCACTTGCCGAGACCATTCTAACCAGTTGTCTTTGCCAGTCAATGTTGTGCCAATGATAAATTTGATTGAATGCATGGTTTTGAATTTTGAATTTTCAGTTTGGAGTTTTTGTTAACCTCAATTGGTTCTTTATCACTCCAAAATGGTCCCCTTTTTTATATCCAGGACCGATATACCAAACCTCTCAATATACCTGCACTTCTTATATATCAATCGGTACATGCAAGAAGCTATCCCTTTCAATATACTCGACAATACGTGAAAGAGGCCTTAAGGCACGTGAGAACAAAGTGGTAGGTGGTACCTAGATGGCACGTGAAAAGGATTCGCCCTGTCATAAACACCAGCTTAAAAAAAAACCTCATACATCAATATACTCGGTTTTTCTTAATTTATGGATTTATGTCATATTCAGAGGTGTAATACTCCATGGGAAGCATTTCACAAATTGAAGGAGCTATATGATTCCTACCCAAAGTTATAATTTATTCAGTTGCAGTTGAAGCTATTCAACCTTGAGTTGAAAGATGATTGATTAGATTGGATTTAGAGATACGTGCCATCAAACATGATATAAAAGTAATTGATGTCAAAATCGACATCTATATGACTGCGTTCATAAAAGCCTTTCTTTCCAACTATTCAACCTACCTGGAGTCTACAAGCAAGCAATCAGTGGAAGATTCACATTTGATCAATTGGTTGAAAAGATGGCAGAAAGAGAAAAGGCCTTTAGAAGAAAAATTGAGGAAAGTGTGTGCTATGTCAAAACAAATTCTTCCAAAACATTTAACAAGTCCCTGTCTTCTAAAAACGAAGGCAATGACAAGTACAAGGGAAAAGGTGGCAAAAATAAAATCAAGGTGGTCAGAAACAAAATTATAAACACAACTACTGCAAATGGTGTGACAGAAAAGGAAGCCATGAGACTATTGAATGCAAAACTCCATGGGAGAAAATTGAAGCATACCGTAAGAAAGAAAGAATTTAAGAAAAAGGAGTCAAACTGTACCCAATTCATCAGTGAATATGTTTTTTCTAGTACAAATGATTAAGCAATGTCTCAGTCAGTTATTAATGGTTTGATGCTTGGGTTCTTGATATTGGTGCCACTCTACATATGACTTTTCGAAGATACTTCTTTGAGGAGTTCAATGAAGAATGTTGTGCGGTATACCTCACAAATAGATTGAGTCTGCAACTACAAAGAAGAGGTACAATAAAACTCAAGTGTCCAGGGCTTCCAGATTTCAAACTCCAAAATGTCCTCTACCTTCCTCAATTGAAACAAAACTTCTTGTCCATAGTGCTGAGAAGGCAACAAGGCTATTCCATTCTGTTGAATGATGGTGATGTCACTATCAAGAGAAAAAATGACAATGCAGTCCCCTTGACTAGATATGAGGAAGGGAAACTACTTAAACTCAAGGGTGAGCCATCAAATTCAAGGAATTATGTTCATCTCGTGGAAGACGAAATGTCCCCAAATATGTTGTGGCATGTAACATTCGGGCACACTCACTATAACACCATTCGTGTATCGCAAAAAAATGGTGTTATAGGCATACCTACATTGCTTGCAAAATTAGTTGAAAAGTGTGAACTCTGCATCTTGGCTAAACATGCAAGAGAACCATTTTCGAAGCCACAGTGGAACGCTGACAGAGAATTGCAATTGGTTCACTTAGACTTGTGTTCTCTTCCAATCTTATCCGTTGGTGGCCATTAGTACTTCATGTTGTTCATTGATCACTATAGTAGGATGATTTGGATATACTTTCTGAAGAAAAAATTAGAAGCCTTCGATACTTTACAAAATATTCAAAACATGATTGAAAATGAAGCTCAACCCCGTATTGAGACACTCAGGACAGACAATGGTGGTGAATTCATTTCAAAGAAGTTTGAATCCTATCTTGAACAAAACAAGATCAAACACCATCTCACAGTTCCATACACACTGCAACATAATGAAGTTGTAGAAAGGATGAACATAACTGTGATGAATATGGTTTGTGCAATGTTGTACTTCAAAGAAGTAAATTAGCACTTTTGGGCCGAAGCACTAAAACATTATACCTTTGCAACAGATCACCATCAATAGCTATTGAATCCAAGACTCCGTATGAGATGTGGTGTGTTAATCTTCCTTCAATGCGATATCTATGGATTTTCAAATCCACTTGTTACGCATTGATTCCAACGGAAAACATAAATAAGTTGGACCACTAGAGTAAAAAATGCATCCACTTGGGATATTCTGAATCCTTCAAGGCATACAGGCTATACGATGAGAAAGAGAAAAAGTTTATTCTTGCAAGAGAAGTTGTCTTTTGTGTGTCTGCAAATGACAAAGAGCACATTGATCAACAGTTGAGTTGACTTGACAAGTTTGATGTCTATAGAGAGAGTGATTTGGATGTTCTAGACAATGAGTGGGGGACACACATTTGGGACTATATTGATTTTCTATTGTCCCGTATACATGAGCTGGAAACTCCTTCTGAAGGAGAGTGAAACTTTATCGGACAATGAATAGAGGCTACCAGAACAAAGGGCAAAAATTGATGGAACTTCAGAGGATGAACTTGAAGCACCCAAAACACAGAAACAAATGCCTAAGTGGGCCACTCAAACATTGAAAGATATGAAACCTGATGAAGTTGGAAAAATAAGCACAAGTGCTCATGCAACCACATCACAATCAGACAAGTCTCTTGAAGAAATTCAAGATAAAATTGAAAAGCTCACTTTGAATGATTCTCTAGAAGAAGAACTGAATGTTGCATTTGATTCATAACCAACATCTTTTAAACAGGTTGAGAAGCTTGAATCTTGGAGAAAAACAATGAAAGATGAGTATAATGCATTGTTCAAAAATGAAAAATGAAAATTAGTTGATCCCTCCATATGGCTGTAAACCAATTCGCTGCAAGTGGGTTTACCGCAACAAATACAAGGTTGATGGCTCACTTGACAAGTATAAAGCATGACTCGTTACAAAGGGATATGTTCAAAAAGAAGGAATTGACTACAATGAAACTTTTGCACCTACAGTTAAATAGACTACCAATCGAACCATGTTGGCTTTGGTAGCGTACGACGGACAAATGGATGTTAAAATTGCATTCTTGAATGGTGATCTCAAGGAAATTGTGTACATGACACAACCCAAAGGTTTTGCAGTAAACGGACAAGAGCACAAGGTGTGCAAACTGGAAAAATCGCTGTATGGTTTGAAACAAACCTCTTGAGTATGGTACGACAAACTAGCTGAACACCTCATGAACATGAACTTCAAACATTTTGAGTTTGAAGATGCAACTCTTTTTGTCAAAATAGTTGACAAAACAGTTGTATTTGTGGTGATGTATGTTGATGATTTGCTCATCATAGGGAACAATGAACGGTACACTGCAAAATTCAAATAAGAATTTTTGTAATGACTGATTTGAGTTATTTTCATTATTATTTGGGTATTGAAGTAACTCAAAAAACCAAAGTATTTCTTCATCACTCAGTAGAAGTACATTGGTGCCATTCTGAGCAAGTTCAGAATGGAAGATTGTAAGCCACTCAACATACTCACGGAACAAAATCTCAAATTGACATCTGAAGATTCAACAGATTTGGTTGATGCCACTAAATACAAAGAATTCATTGGAAGTCTAATTTATGTGACCACAACTTGACCAAATATATCATTTGCAGTTGGTGTCCTCTCAAGATTCATGCAACAACCCAGGGACAATCATTGGGTAGCAGCAAAAAGGGTCCTCAGATATCTCAAAAGAACACAAAATTTTGGGCTCAAATACTCAGGTAGGAGACTTCAAACTGGTTGGGTATTCAGATTCTGACTATGCTGGTGATTATGAAGATGGAAAATCCACCTCAGGGTTTTTGATGAATTTGAGAACAACGGTTGTCAATTGAAAATCCAAGAAGCAATCAATGTTGACAATTTCTTCAGTAGAAGTAGAATATATGGCCGTTTTAGAGGCAATTAGAGAGATCTTGTGGCTCAGATGGGTTCTTTCAAATTTGTAGGAGCAACAGGTTTCATCAACACTTCTCATGTTTGACAACACTTTTGCAATATAGATGGAAAAGAATCCAGTCTTTCACAATCGAACCAAGCATATCAATAGTAAATTTCATCTGATTCAACACTATGTGAAAGATGGCAGTGTCAAGTTGCAACATATCCCGACAATAGAGCAACTAACAAACATCTTGACAAAAGCGCTTGGACGAGAAATATTTGAAAAGTTTAGACGAATGTTTGGTTTGACAAAGACCCCTGCAGATTAAGGGGGATGTAACAATATTGTATATATTTGTTATTAATCTTAGGTGTTTGGCTTTTGTCTTATTCAATAAGTTCTCCATTTCTGTAGGAATAAGAAAGGTCAGTTTTGGGAATGTGAAGTGAACAACCTTCTTAGCTTATTTATTGTAATGTTCTCTTTTAAAATTGAATCGTGAAATAACATTTCATGTGTATTCCAAATAGAATCCGGCTTGTCATCAAGAAAAATATTGATGGCTTTTTCTTATGGTGTGTGGGCAAATAACAACATAAAATATTTCTTGAAGCTTTCCATAGCCAAGCATGGGGTGGTCACTTCTTGGCACTTGTTACAACTCAAAATTTTGAGGGCACATTATTATTGGCCTATGTTGTTCAAAGACATGCTCAAGAATGGGAATAGTTTGTGGGTAGACCAAAACTCATAGCTCTCCTATGCAGACCCGTGGTGATTGAAGAGTCATTCCAATAGTGAGGGTTAGACTTCATTGACACATTGAATCCGCATTCAAGAGCAGGCCATACACATGTTCTCACAATTACAGTTTACTTCATGAAGTGAGTTGAAGCCATTTCAATAAAACAGAGTACGTTTGAAGTAGTAACTTTAACAAGGAAAACATCCTAGTAAGGTATGGTGTAACACAAAAAATTGTAACAGACAATGCTTCAATTTTTTTCTTCTGAATTCATAGGTTTTTTTTATGGATATGGTATTTCTTTGTCACTCATCCAACTATTATCTGCAAGGGAATGGTCAAGATGAGTCGGGTAAGAATAACATTATTACTATCATTCGCAAATTGGTAGATGAAAATCAGAGGAACCGACATAAATTGTTATATGATGTGTTGTGGGCTGACCGCATCACTCTAAAATGATCTATTTGGATGTCTCCATTTCAGCTATTATATGGTACAAACGCTGCAATGCCTATTTATCTGGAGCGACCTGCACTACAACTACCCAGAGCAGTTGAAGATGAAAATTTCAAGTGTGGTTGACAAAAGAATCATGTATCTGAGTAAACTACGAGAAGATATAATAATGGTTGTTGATAAAATTGCTGAACATCAAAGTAAGGTGAAATATCTCTTTGACAAGAAGGCCAGGCAAAGAGACTTTTAGATTAGTGACCTTCTCCTGTTATGGGATAAAAGAAGAGAGCCAAAAGGAAGTCATGGCAAATTTTATTCCATTTGGACCGGTCACTTTAAGATTTGATACTTTTGTGGAGAGAACACGTACTATTTGGTTTATTGAGATGGTACACATCTTCCTTTGCCCTACAATGGACAATACTAAAAAAATATGTTCAATGAAAGTAAGTTGTCCCTTGCATGTATATAGGTGAATCAGGATTTTGGTTGTGCTTTCCTTCATACACTGTCTTTCCTATTATTTTTGTTGTGTTTCTTGTTTGTCTCTATGTCTTCCTTGGATCTTTGTAGTGTTGTATTGTCAAAGTTTGAGAAACTTTTTGACTTAACACAATTGATAAAACACTTGTTTGCGAAATTAAATTTTTTGAAGTTCTCTGTTGCTCCTTACAATTTAAGTTCCCAGTTAGAGCCAACTGTTGTCATCAAATAATTAATCTCCCAAAACTTTCTAATTTTCGCATTAATGTGTAGGCCAAGAGGAAACAATGAACTTTCACAATAAAATCTTAACATAATTTATGCTTTCAATTCAATTCGAAATTTTGGAACTTTCAAGTCTTGGGAACTTGCTTTAGTTCCTCGTGTACATGAAAGTCACAAAAGTCGTGGTTAAGATATGGTTCTACCAGTGTCTTCAAGTTTCGAAATGTCTAGTTTTATTGCAAAGTACCCTAAGTTCCAAGGACTTCCAAAAGTCTCGAATAAAACTAAGTTCCTTGGTATTGTCAATACCCTGAGTACTTGAAAGTCCCAAAAACCCCAACCAAGTCTGCAAAACTATGCAAGTCAAAATTAAAACAATTTTTTCAGCAGTTTTGCGTCCATGGAGAACAGGGTTCTTGAGTATCCAAAGTATCAGAATCTTCCGGATTATCCAAACAAATAGTTCCAAAGAACAAGGTCCTCGAGTATCTTTTGTGTTTTGGGTGTTGGAGGTGCAGTAAGCACCAAATAGTTCTGGATTACTCAAACAAAGACCCAAAAAAGTCTTGAGGAGAATATCTAATATTTTTATGACCATTGAGGTCCATGCTCCATATTCACAACAACATTTCCTCCCGCTTGACCTTGCTCTTACAAATTTGAGATTGCTAGTTGAAACCGCTTTTCGCATAACCACACCATCCAAAATGAAATTCAAATATATGGTCTATAAACCTATTTCAACCTTTGAAACAAACATTTTAAAAATTGTTGATAGTGAAGTAAGGTCATATAAGTATTTAAGAATTCAGGGAGAGGATGCAAGATGGAAAGAGAACTGCATTGGGACAATGCATTTTTGATAGTGGACTTGCACATGCTGCTGGGTTTCTGACATCCGTATAGTTTGCGAATCTGGTATTTGCATGTGCAAAGTACAATGACCCAGAAAATAGGAAAATCAACGCTGCAAATGATGTATTAATAGCCAAACTTGACGGTCATTCAATCAATGCAAAATTTGGTATACCAACACATGATGTGATAGTTGAGATAAACAAGGATATTGCACTAACTTACTGGACTCAAAATAATGACAAATGTTCGAATATGATTAATCAATTATGGCTAAAAAGGAAAAGAAAAAGACCCTCAAATTTGCCTAAGGACCTATATAGGGGAGAATTTCAAGAAGAGCTATCTGATATTATAACTTTGTTGAACAGAGATATGGGTAACTCTAATACTCCAATATTCTCTAAATGGATGTGCTTATATATCAACATTGTTTGTGTTGGAAAAAAATTCAGGCCCAGCCCATAGTTGCTCCTCCGAGCCATTTTGATTGGGGAGAAGTCATTAGCAACAATCTTCATTATCAATTAACTAATCTTGAGTCTATTTGTTTGACTTGATATCTGGTCTATTCCATTGCTGATTTAAGACCATGGCCATGACTAAATGTAGAAGGGCAAGATTTTCCTCAAAGATTGATATATGACAATCTCCCACAACTCACTCTAAAAGAAGCTCTTGAGAAAAGTGAAAGATGCCTTTACTATGCTGGGAGTAAGGGCTATACAGGATATCACATCAACATTAATCTCAAATGAGGCCTGCCTTTTTGATCAAGAAATACAAAAGCTATTTCATGTAGTTTCTCGGATTCACATATATCAGGGTTGGAGATTTGGAGGGACTCCATATAAATTGCCAAGGTATGCGAGTGATAAGATATTGATTGAACTTTGCAAACAATTGAGTGAAGTTTATAAGAAGCAAAATGTAAAACATGTGGGTGTAATTTCATTTCGTATTGGTTTGAGTTACCATATGTGTAAAACAGTTCGAGATGAATCCAATATCGATAAGTCTATGATTGACTTTCCCATGAAAACTCATACCAAGGGATTTCCCTTTGATAGCAAGAATCACGTGAAAGATAACCTCAAACTTGGTACTGGTTATTTGCCTTTTCTAGAAATTGAATATTATTGGGAGGATTGCGAATATGAGTTTGAGGTAAGGAAGAGAGACTATTCAAAGATGAACTTGGAGCAAATGATTTAGATTGGAATGGGTCACTCAAGGAATAATTGATGATGGATCAGACCTAGTTGATCGTGTTTTTGAGAAAATGTGTTTGGTACCCTTGACCTTAATTGACTGGTCAACTAAGGAGTTGACAGATTTGAAGTAATGTACACAATTTGTTTTGAATATATCAAAGGCTTGGTTTGAGAAGAAATTGATTGAGTATATCACTGCAGGAAGCTTAAAGAGTGTTGGAACTTCCAAAAAGCAGTAACAAACATCATCAACACATATCACTCAAATCATCCAACACAAAAGTATATGCTAAGAGTCCTCGACTCAACCGAACAGTAGGTGGTGGTGGTGATGGATAAGATCTGAATAAGAAGAAATTCGCAGAACATACTTGTGGGGAAGACTATTCAATGAGACTTCCAAAGCTAGCTATCAAGAGACCTGCTATTCCTTCCTCTATTTCTCTAGGTGAAGTTCCTTCCTCGCAATAGCCTGATCCTCCTTTATTGAATGATAATACATCACAACAGTTTATAGCCTCAGACTTAAGGTTATCACAAATATCTCCTATCCCTTCACCTGTTTAGGTAATAAAACCTTCTCCAACACCCCTTGTTTCCATTCTATCTCCTCCACACATCCCATCACCTCATGTTCCATCTCCACCTCTGCCTCATTCACCACCTCCAAAGCAACCTGCTATTTCAGGGAATCCTATGGATACTTCTGAAGAAGCTATCTCTCTTGTTGATCCACTGACAATTCAAGATGCCCAAGTTGTTTCTTCTTCAAGTACCATCTTTTTCTTGGGTGCACAAAATGATTGGTAAAAGAAAGAAAAGTACAGTCAAAGCTACTGCCCTTGATTTTGATGTTGTAGCTAATCTGTTACAAAGCTCACCATCTAAAAAGACAAAAACTACTTCAAGATTGGTATCAGATTCTTCAGGTGCACGGTTTTATGAAATTGCTCAACCTGTATCTGATAAGAACGAGGAAGAAATGACTCCAACAAATTATAGCACAAGTTGAATACCTCTTGGAGAATCAACTCAGGAAGAGGATATTCACAACTTTCAAGAGTCTGCAGCAAGATTGGTTAGGAGAACAAAAATGAGAAGACAAACTCAAGAACAACTTGAAGGTCAGGTGTGCACACTCTCAACTTACATAAAAACATTCTTGAGTCAAACTGATGTCCTCATGGCTTCCATTCTTGATTCTGCTCCCATTGAAGTTATCAACAATGATGTAATTGCAAATATTCAAAAATATAATAATCATGGGAAAGTCATGGAAAATTGGGTTGAACAACTTGTTATTGATGGAATCAAGCTCATTGCTGAAATTACAAGAGTTTATTGACTTCTTCTGAAAGATGAAATCAAGATTGCAGAAGAAATAAAAGCAGTAATGAAAGAGGATGGATTGTGGAAAAATGTAATTAGAGATTTGAACTATATGGCTTACATTTATGAGAAAATCCTTGTATCTGAACATATTTTCACCAAGGTAGTAGACAATTTATCACACATGGTTTTAAAGTATTGAATGGAAAATGAGTGTTCTTGAAGAGGCTTGTATTTGGAGAGATACTGTAAACTTTATGATGATCTCAAATCAGAGATCTGTGCTGACATGTAGGCTAACCACTGTGAACTACTAAAACATGAAAATATTGAACTTTACACAGTCGCAAAAATTAAAATCAATTTTAGAAGATGATCAAGGGAGTGCTGGTTGGTGCAAATAAATTCAACTTGGAAGCTATGAACAAATTGAACAATATTCATAATGCTCTTATTGAATGCAATAAAAATCTTAAAAACTTTTTCAAGAGTAATGAGGAAATGAATGAAATGATGGTTGCGTGTTTGACACGAGTATCAAACCTATAATTCCAAAACAGCAAGGGATAGGCACTGCAGTTCAGAAATTCAAAACATGCAGATTGAAATCATCACAAGTTAAAGAACATGGGCAAATGGTGGTGGCCGATCAGTCATCTTCTCAGCTTGCTAAATCTTCTCTCATCAAGCTTCCTGAACTTCTCTCTATTTAATTTTCTATTTCTTCAGTGTACTTTTCATTGAGTAGTTGTAACTCAAAATTATTATGTTCTCTCTTTTGAAATAGTCGTTCTTTTTTCAAAAAGGTAATGAGGTAGTTATATTACCTCTAGCTATAAATGAGTTATTCTCATTGTAAAGGGACTTTTTGATAGTGTAAACAGTTTTGGTTAGAAAGAAAGAAAGGAAGAAGCTTTGTATTTTTCCCATGTAATTAATACGAGATTTTACAGGACGTGCCTTTGGTTGTCTTAATGAATGGTTAGTATTCTCATGTTTATTAAATCATTCAATATCTGTTTCTTTCTTGATACAAACTGTTTATGGTTAAATTGTCATTAATTTGATTATACTCAACATGTTGCTGGAATTGAAATTTGTGTTTACTCAATTACACGTGTCCCCTATTCTTTTCCCTTTTCTTTCATTCTCCCTTTCATTATCATTCTTTTTTGTTCACAAACATCCCCCCCATGAATACAAAATTTTGACTGTATTTATTGTATTATTATGTCCTCATAGTAGCCTACCCTGCCAATAGAGGGTTGACTTTCTGCCCTGCACTCTTGTTGGTGAAAGTCAATGGACAATATACCATTCCAGGGGAGATCTAAGGGCATTATTTGAGTCTCCGTTAAGTGTAGACATTGACATTATATGGTATTAGGACTGTTTTAGTTTAATAACCTGTCATACTAAGGAGCCTCTAGCACACTGAAATTATAATAAAGACTTTTCACATTGCAATGATGCTTGGAGACAATAAAATGCTTCATTTAACTGCTAGATTATTTTTTAGGTTTAGTGCAGATAACAAGGTATAGCTAAATCATGTGGCTGAATAGATTTGATGAGATGATTATTTTGATTAATCTGTGACATGAAAGTTTTTCATATATGTCCTAGAGCATCAATCAATCTTGTGTGAAATGTAGATTGTTCCTTCTAGGCAGTTATTGTTGGCCTTTGTGGTAGAGGCCTTGTCATTGATTGCATGCTTCATTTGTTCTTCTGGTATTGGAAGAATATTATTAAAATATAGATGTAATGTGATGTAAGGGTATTCCAGGGGAATCAACAATTTTGCATCAACAAAAAAGAGTCAGTTTTCAGGGATAGAAACTTTACTGGTGCGCGGTGCAATAGTTCTTGAGCCCTTCAAGATTGTGCAGGGAGGAAGATGTGGCTTGGAGCTGCACAAAGTTGGAAAATAAGGGTTTACAGAGATGGAGCGCATAGAGTTGCCCTTGCGTAGGAGAAGGAAGTATGCACAAAGGTACAAGAGCATGACAAAGAAGACTTGTGTGGTGACGCGCAACAGATTGGGAGGTTTGCTACGCTGGTACAAAAGCACATATGTGCGTGAGTAAGCTTGTGTAAAGATTGTTCACAGAAGTTGAGGTACATTGAGAAAACCAACTAGGGCTTTGTGCAACGAGACACTGGACAAACTTGTGAAGGAGGCACTAAGGTTGGTGGTGCACAACCTCAAGAAGAGGCTTGCGTAGAAATGCACAGAAGTATCTATTGGCTTGCAAAGAACCTCAAAGGCACCAAGTGTGCAGGGTTAGTGGTACACATGGTAGTGGAGTGAGTCTGAAGCGTAGAGGAAGGGCACGTTAGTGTGTGAAAGCTATAAAACCTCTAAAAGTTAAGCATGGCCGAGGAAACCATTTGGTGCATAGATATACGCACTTGGTAAGCAAAAGCACAAACGAAGCAAGTGTTTGAATGAGCGCAACAATGTGCAAAGACATCTTCCATTTGCAGCTGGCATAGAGAATGAAGAGAGGGATTGTGTTTGTAGGCATTTTCGAGCAGAGACAAAATGGGTTGTGTTGAGGGGACTTGGTGCAAAGAAGGATTTGGGTGCTATTTCAAGACCATTGGCTCCAAAGATATTGGAATTGATCGTAGGTTCGGAAATTCTAGGAGATGGACTAGGACATGTTGATCATTCGTGTTTGTATAGGAAGAAAGCAACCCTTGGGGATATGTATCAGCTTGTGGGAATCCTTACATGGATATTTTTTGGTACGTAGCACTTGGAGAGAAATCTATACAAAGGCATGTTTAGCATTGGCATTAGCATGGGCATTGTATGCACCTAAATCCGCTGGCCCTAATAATCCTATTAAATTTGCTAATTTAACCCATAATCATATTCCTAGCCAATTAATTAATATCCTAGTTCCTACACAAATTCCCTACATCCCATGAACCTTGCCATACCCTTGCAACTAGTTAATCACTCCATTAACTTACTAACTAGTCTACTTAGCCGCTAATCTACCCATTAGCCCACTTGACGATTTAAAATTCTTTTTTATTCACCTACCCATCTACCACCCTACTAGCCTAGCCTTTCCTACACCCCTACTCCCTAATCCTAATCAATCACTAATGGAGATTCTAGAGTTCTTCAATTCTAGAACCTCTTAGTCCTTCCCCTCAAAATGTCTCTATTCTAGAGGTTTCCAAAGAATTTTTAATTCCTTGGAAATTCCTCCACCCTTGATCCCCATGGCTCAAGTTTGAATATGAGCCATTGATTTCCCCCCCTTGGCTTATATATACAAGCCACTCCTCCATGGCCAACTTAACTTAGAAAGCCATAAGCTTCCATTATACTTCCCTTATCAGCCTTTATCAAAGCATACCTATACTCTTGTCAAAGTTATCAACAAGCCATTGAAGCTCTATCCAACAATCCACAATCCAATCATTTTGCACCCAAATCAACTTGAAAATCTTAGAGAGGAGTTCTAAGGGACAAAATGATGGTAAGAATCTCATTGTAAGTATCTGGTTGTTCCTTTATCCCCTCCTTTGATGTTGTTTGTATGCGTGGGTTTGTATTGCTAAATATAGTAATATTGTGAATAATCCAAAATACATTCACACAGGCATTATGATTAGTATCCTCATTTTAGGAGGAAGGGAAGATAATATTGGAGAGAGAGGTGCACAAAAAGAGAAGCATGAGTTGTGTGAGGAAGCAAAGGGATTGAAATCCAAGTCAGAGGAGTGCACTGTGAGAGCCAAGAGCTCCATTGTAATAGTTTAGAAGTGTAAAGCCAAAGGATTGAAAGACTACGTTTAGATAATCTATAACCCATCATTTTATTCAATGAGAAATAGGTTTTTGTGTTGTGCAGGAGGATTTGGGCGTAGTTCAGAGACCGCTGGCTCCAAAGATCTTGGAATTGACCATTGGCTTGAGGATTCTTGCAGATGGACTAGGACGTGTTGATCATCCATTTTTGTGTGGGAAGCAAGCAACCCTTGGGGAAACATGTTGGCTTGTGGGAATACTTGCATGGATCTTTCTTGACATGTAGCAATTGGAGAGGCCTATATAAAGGCATGTTGGGCATTGACATTAGCATGGGCATTATGATTTTTATCCTCATATTAGGAGGAAGAGACGATAATGCTAGAGAGAGAGAGGCGCACATAATGAGAGCACAAGCTGATTGTGAGGAAGCAAAGGGAGTGTGATCCAAGTCTGAGGATTGGGCCATGAGAGTCAAGAGCTCCAATGTAATAATTTAGAAGTGTAAAGCCATAGGATTGAAAGGCTACATTCAGATAATCTGTAACCTGTCATTTTATTCAATGAGATATTATAGGGTCTTATGCATCCGCTGTTTGTGAGTGTGTTTGGCTGTGGGGTCTAAGGCATACATTCATTGGGACCCCTGGCCGCGGCTGCAACATGATGGCTTTTCTGAATGCTACTGGATTTTTGCCCACATCAATGTGCTGCCATCCTTTGTTAGTAAATAAGTAATCTCTAAGCTATGCATGAAGAACCTCCATGGACTCTCATGCATCCCATCGTTTTGGTAGAGGAAGTATCAACAATAACATCTTTCTCAGTTCAATATTAAATTTTATGTGATGGCTGTCATGATGCCTTTATATGCCCTAATAGGTATTATCTTTATAGCTCGTCATTTGAATCTTTCTTCAAGTGCGTAACAATCAAACATTTGAAATGCATGACGATGAACAATTTATCCTTTTTTCTTGATGTTTCCTTCTGTTTGCTTGTCATTGAGGCCATCAACTAAATATTGCAATATGAACTTCTTATCTTGCAGGATTGTCAACGTCTAAGAGAAAATCGATTGCGGATAGGTGTTAAAAGAAGATGTCTTCTGCCTCGTCTCATATGGTTGGCAACTCAGTGTATGGCTCTTCTCACAGACACAGAAGCAGGTAAAACCCATGATACAGAGGGAAGTTGTGCTGAATTTCAGCAGCTACTAGTGAGCTATGCAGGGTCACTTGGGTTTTCCTTTGACGAGGCATTGGGAATTCTCAGCAAAATAACATCTGAGCAGAAATCATTCAAGGTGCTTTCAATATGATCTAGCTGATTGTGCACAGCATTATAGGTTGGGTGTTTGCTATATTTGTTTTGGACTTCAAATACTATGAGGCTAATGTATTTGGTTTTCCCATTGAAATTCAGGACTTGAAGCTGGACATGGTGGATTGGATAACCTTTGCAGTCTTTTACAATGCTTGGAAACTGTCGGCTGAAGGAACTGGGTTTGTGAGCAAGGGAAAGTTCTTATTTGATTCTTCAATTAATGTTGACAAATTAATGGGCCTATCTGTTAAGGAGCTGATTGACTGTTCTGCTGCTTCTCAACTTGACACATTTGACTGTTCCATAAAGGTAATACCTCCAGGATCTCTCATGCCAACTCTGGCGCAGCTGGTAGCAGAACCATTTGCCTGGCACGGGCTTATCCTACACTCTCGCGTCCGATCTATATTTCCATCAGGAAGGAAGAAAAAGAGAAGTGGGGCAGTTGGAAACCATGTTGATGGATCATCTTCATCAATATTTGAAGTGATTCAAAATTCTATAGCCTCATTTACATCAACTATCGAAATTGTCGTCTCTTGGTTGGGAGGATATCTAGATCATTCCAAGGATCAGGAGTTGGACTTGCTTCTTGCTCTTCTGGAGGGAAGGGAAGAGACCAATGCAAGTTCAGTTACTGCAAGGCCAGGTTGTGTAATTAAGATTTTGGAATCCAGTTCAAGTATGGTTTCAGAACTAGGCCCTAGGATAGGTCAAGCTGTGCTGACATGGAATGTAAGTACAGTTGCTAGGAAGATTATAAACAGCCATCGCAGGTTTGTGTCACTTTTGCAGGATATCTGCATATCTAAATTGAAAGCATTGAAAGCTATGAAATTGTCAGTCTAATCGTGTATGATTTAACAATCTTGCCAGATTTTGTTGGCTGCTGCTCAATTTATTCCAGGTCAATTGAGGTTTTTGAAGATGCGATTCAAGATCTACCTCAAAATTATGTAGGTTGCATTTTATTGAGAACTTTTGAGAAAGTTGTAAATACTCAATATGCAACTTTGTTGTTGATTAATTTTTTATTTGCGTTCTTTCCAATGATTTCAAACCCATTGATCTATACACAGTTCATGTGACTGGTTGATATTCAACTGGATGCCCATATTGCAGTTTTCCATTGGCTGGGCCACTGTCTAGAAAAAATACTCTAAATGTTGCCATTTTTAGGGATTTTGTGTTAATCATTTGTTCCTGAAACTGCTGTCAAGTGGGAACCAAATTTTTGAAAGATAAGCTTATCAAAATCTTCTTGCAAAATATCTTTTGCACATAGAAATGAGATTCCATATACATAGGCAAGGGTTCCATGGAGGGGGCTGCAGCTCCTATTTTTAATGAGCAGGTGGCCCCATGAAAAATGAAATGCATGATATAAGGAAATTTTAGAATCATTTCTTAAAAATAAGGAGCCAACTATTTTTTAGGAAGTTTGATGGGGTGAAAAAAGGGCGGCTGGGAGTTCTCCATAGTGCTTCTATTTTGTAGGAAGATATTCTTGTAAATATGAGTGGACAAAATTTATGTAAACTTTAATTATAAATAAAAATATAATAATTTTAAATATTATCTCCTATAAAATAGCAGTATACACTTAGAATTTTTATTTCATGAGACCACTTTTGCTATATATGCTCCTCAATTCCCTCTGCACTAACCGCTAAGAAAATTTAGGAGCCCCCCTCCCATAGGACCACTTCCTTAGCTAGTGAGAAACTGCGGACATCATTTTTAATATGTATGGTAATTTATAAGTATTGTGCAGTCACATTCATGAGCTTGAGAGAAAGAAACCCATAATTATCTGGGAGACAACACAAGTTTAATTTTTTAGCAATATATGTTATGTGAAATTTTAAAAGCTAGTTCAATTTTGAGGAATCCAAAATAGAACCTAGTAGAAGTGGCAGCTAATGTAAGAGGCATGCAATATTTCGATAGAGATATGTCCTTTTTTGTTGCTTCTATTATATTGGTAAAATAGATTTCAGTTCTTGGTTTCTTGGGAACGTGCAGAGTGCTCAATTCTCCATGACTCTTACAATAACTATTTATCTTATTTAACATGGAAACAGAGAAAAATGTCTCAGGCTATCAGTGGCTGATTTCATTTTGGGGGAGATTTGTTTTTCGAACTGCATATTGAGCAGTTATGTTATAATGGTTTTCATAGAACTAAAAACATCATTACAAGCTTGGTTTTTATATTATCATTTTCTACATATCATGGTCACCAAACTCACTAGCAGCTTGATTTATATTGTCATTTTCTACAAGGGTTCAAAAGTTTGAACGAAACCTGAGAAATTACAGAGTCCACGAACTACTGGGTGGTTGGTTTGGGAATGTAATGGCCACACATATAGCTTCATCTCGGTCTGCTGCTACTTTGTAATATTATTATCTAATGCTTTTATATTTTAGAGGCAGTTTCATTGGAACTCTTCAACTTGCTGTGCAATGTATACAGGTCTACATCGACATTCAGCATTATATTAGGAAGCATAGATGGGACAAGATACGTGATTGCATATAAAGTTTGTATATTCACTCCTTTCATTGAAATGACATCGTATTAAAAATCAAGGTTTCAAGCAAAGTGTAGATTTATGAGATTTAATCATTGCACCTTCACTTGATCATGTATTTGTTGACAGATTTAACGTTATTCGGCAGCAGTCACTTTCAACCATGTAGCATCCTTCTCTTGATCATGATCTCTATATAAAGTTTATTCTGTTGATATATTCTTGGGTCTTTATTACCTTTATTATGTCATATGATAATCTACATTAGTGGTTCAGCATGAAGCTGTTTGCCCTGGATTGCTGTGGTAAAAAATAAGTGACGTCCATTTTTTTTTTGAGTTCAATTGAAGTCTGTCCATAAACCCTCTCGTTCTCAATTAATCCTTGCATTCAATGAGTTTTCTTAGTAATGCAATATGGTTAGTTGTCGCTATAAACATAAGTCAACAAATTTTTTTCAGTGTTCAATTTTGATTTTAGAGAACATTAAGTCCGTTCAAATACAAAATGTTGATTTACACTCTTCTGTAGACAAATAATAGAGGAGAGGCAAATGATATGGTTCGACATAAGTCAACAATATTTTCAGAGTGTTCAATTTTGATCTTAGAGAACATT
Organism: Torreya grandis; assembly: GCA_037957365.1. Taxonomy (NCBI): domain Eukaryota; kingdom Viridiplantae; phylum Streptophyta; class Pinopsida; order Cupressales; family Taxaceae; genus Torreya; species Torreya grandis. The sequence goes on from JARHVA010003237.1 coordinate 1,384,671, forward strand.
AGGTCCATTCAAATACAAAATGTTGATTTACACTCGTCTGTAGACAAATAATGGAGGAGAGGCAAATGATATGTAAACCATGATGTATAGAAAATGATAATATAAATCAAGCTTGTAATGGACTCAAATTTTAAGTGAAATGGACTCAAAATGGCCCTGTCAATTATTTAAGTACCTTGTTAGAAGGCATTGTGATATGGTGAAAATGATAATATAAATCAATCTTGTAATGGACTTGAATTAGTGAAATGAACTCAAAATGGACTTGTCATTTATTTTTTGTAATTTTCTCGTTTTGAAATTAAAATAATATTATTACTAAAATAAAAAGTATTCTTAAATAGTTAAAATAAAGTAATAATAATTTAATTTGATTTTTATTTACGTTGGGATCTTTTGAGGGTCATGGTATTTAAATTTTAAAAGTGAATTTTATAAGGAAGCTTTATACATTATTTTTTTAAAAGAAAAAGGTGAACTCTCTCTTTTTATTTTGGATGGTCACACTTGAAGGAAGATCATTTAGAAAGGTTATGTTATTTTGGAATATTGCATTATTGATCAAGAATTTCACGTTCATCATAATTTAAAGACAACTTTTAAGTGTGACAAAGGTTTGAGGATGAAAACCTTCATTCTTATATTCATGACAGTTCAATTCAAGGGTTTTGAAATTAAAATAATATTATTACTAAAATAAAAAGTATTCTTAAATAGTTAAAATAAAGTAATAATAATTTAATTTGATTTTTACTTAAGCTGAAATCTTTTGAGGGTCATGGCATTTAACGTCTAAAAGTGAATTTTATAAGAAAGCTTTATACATTAACTTTTTAAAAGAAAAAGGTAAACTCTCCCTTTTTATTTTGGATGGTCACACTTGAAGGAAGGATATATATGGTAAGGAGATGATCATTTGGAAATGTTATGTTATTTTGGAATATTGCATTATTGATCAAGTATTTCAAGTTCATCATAATTTAAAGGCGAAAACTTCTAAGTGTGACAAAGGTTTGAGGATGAAAATTTTCATTCATATATTCATGACAGTTCTATTCAAGGGTTATAATTGTGTTTTAGATTTGTATAGTTGCATGCGATTGAATTTATAAGGTGTTTTATAACATCATTTTGTTCAAAGACCAAGTGAATACTTTGGAGCGTCGTTTGCATTGATTTTTCATTGTTAGATTATATAATTGAGCTCTATTTTTAGGTTTGAAGGAATTTAAGGTTGTAAATAAGGTTTTTGAAAATGCGAGACAATTTTTGAAGGTTTTTCATGGAGAAAAAATTCAATTTTTGAGGGTTTTTTATAGAAGAAAATTTCTGATTCTAATTTTATTTGATAGCTACTAATTTTGTGATCATTTTGAATTAACATTTGCATGGAAATTTTAAGTATTTCGAAAGATGAATTTTTGAAGTTTTCACTGATTAAGACAATAAATTATTGAGGGCTAAAAATTAGTGAATTAACTCAAAAAATTATTTGCATAATTTTCTTTGGGAAAGTGATTCACTTGGGTAGGGTTTAGAGTGTTTTTAGGCTCTATTTTTGAAAGAAATAATTTAGTTTATATTCTGAAAATTATTTAAATATTTTTGCAAGTGGGGCGAAGTGAATGGGGGGACTTGGAGATTTTGTTGAGAGGATAAAACAATGGTTTGAATTTCAAATTTATTTATGCTATTGGACTAAATTGACTATTGGTAGCCCTAATTCGTTCTTTGAAAGCCTTAATAAATTGGAGGGATTTTTTGTATATTTTTCGTAAGTTTGTGCAAGGGTTTTAAGGTTGTTTGCAAGGGAAGGGAAAATGCCACTGTAACAAGATCTTGAAAATCAAAATTATTTTAAGAAATTTTCCGTCACATCACCATTCTATATTGCCACAAAAAGAGACATTTTATTGTATTTGCATATTTAGTAATTATTAGAGTTATTGTGGAGTGTTATTGCTTGGAAATTAAGATATTTATTGATGCTAGGGTTAGTTTTTATGACAACATTCATATTATTTTCAGTTTTGCATAAAGATTTTTTGAAAATTTTTAATTTTTTTTAATTGTTTAATTTAGGAACATTACAGTGGTATCAAAGCCATATCTTAGCTATATGTGGAATTCAAAATTTATATCAAACAATAATGACAAGGGAATGATTGAATTTTTTTTTTTAGGTCCATGATCATGGAAATCAACCCTTCAAAGTGAAGGACCAACGTTTGGTTTGTTGGGATTTGATGAAATATTATGATGACTACTTGACACTTGCACCATAATACATAATAGGAAGGAGTTTCAAGTATTGACTAGATTTGATATATGACAAAGGGCACCATGAGCACATAATTACGCATGATGACTTAGGGAAGATAGTTCTTCCAATTTTTGATAGTGATCTAGGTATTTTGGTGAGAGCTTGAGTGGACAAGGTAAGTGAGTACACCTTGATTTGAGGCATAGGGATAGAAGGGTAGCCCTAATTTTTGTCATCCAACATTTGGATGGGGTTGCCCATGAATGGTGGCGTCATGGATGGAAAACCCAAGGGCATAACATCATTGGGACATGATGAATTCTTTGAGAGAGTTGTTGATGAGTTTGGTAAGGTGGAGATATCAAAACCAAAATCACTAAAGGCACTAAGCAAGGGTTTCCAATAAGATGAAAGATAGCCCTTAAAACAATTAATCGAGCCTAATTTTTAATTGTGCAAGGGGCAACTACTCCACAAGTTTGTTAAACACTAAAATTCAGTCAATTAAAGGCCTTTTGTGATGGGCGATCAACAGGTAATTAAATAAAAAAATTTATGAAAATTGAAGACATGTAAGGTTGAATTCGAAGGGCCTTTGAAGTTTGAACACCAAAATTCAGTCAATTGTGGGCCTATTATGATGGACAATCGACTGGAAATAAAATCAAAAAATTCAAAAAAATTAAGGGCATGTAAAATTGGAGTTGAAGGGCAGTGACGTAAGGAAAGACAATCAAAAAATTGTGAGCAAATAAATGAAAATATGAAGATAGACAAAACTGAGATTCAAGGAAAATTACATAACCAAAAAGAGGACAACCAACATGTGTCAAAGAAAGAGGTGATTGCTATTGCATTTAGTGCTACTAGATGCCAAGATGATTGCAAGACATACACTGCACATAAAGGAAAATGGTCGATTTAAGGTAATCGTGGGGGATGGCTCCTCCATTCCATGCATTTCCAGCACCTTGGTATTGAAACTCACTAAGGGTGAATATACTTTTGATTGACCAACAAAAAGTCAAAAAAGAAGCATGAACAAAGACATCATAATAGGAAGTTATGCTGAGAAAGAAAGTTTTTGTATTGTTCCTTTTTATGCATCATTTTCCTTGTCTAATTCCAATTTGCAAGAAGAAGCTTGGGGGAAACACTTGTTATGTTTTGCTAAAGAAACACGTCCTAACAAGAAGGGACATGGTAAATAAGTCCATTGAGGGAGTGATACCAAGAAGGAAAGAAGAAAGATGCACCTTGCATATAAAGGAAGGAGAATTAGATTTCTTGATTGAGAAAGAATTGAGTTGTCAACTTGGTAAGCATTCAATGTTTTCTCTTCGTGATTGGTTCTCTCATTACCTTGGTTACAAAGCTTGTGTTATCATTAACGTGGAGGTAAGGGACACTCAAGGAAAAGAAGAAGTCTTTCAAGTAAGTTCAAGGAAAGAACATGACCAATGCTCCTCATGGTTATGGGATCCAGGTGAGCTCTATCAACATAGTGTTGCTAGCATGTATAGGGCTAACATGTAGAAGGGAGTAGGCAAGGGTTATCATGGTCCTAGGATCATAGTGACTGCTGTCTTTTGCATTTTCAGTTTGTTTTCATTGAGAAATTTTGTTTACATGGTGTGCATGTTTCTTAGGAAATTGTGCTCCTCACATCCCAACATTATGGGAATGATTCAAGTGCGTAGTAGATTTCCAACCACTAGAAGGAAAAATTGGGAAAAGAAAAAACCATACTACAACCAGGGAAAGATTAAGTTAAAACATAGAGGCCCATATCATGCTCATGAGGCATGGTGACATAATTATAAAATTGTTGCTAAACACTTATATTTTTTCTAACATGTTTGCTTTATGTGTAGGTTCATTAATGACATCACTTGCCATGACCAAGAGCAATGCAAGGGGTGAAGTTGAGTGCATGAGACTTCTCATGGATCGGGCAAAGGCCCAAGTTATGAGCAATCAGTTACAAGGTATAATTCAATTTTTTTTTTGGTCCTCTCACTTTCCAAAAAAGTCTAAAATTTATTTGCAATATTCATGGCCATTGACCCATGCCAAGTGGAAAATTAGTTGCATAATACAGTCAACAAAGAGGTCTGAAATTTTTGATAAAAGGTATGAAAATTTTGTAATAATGTTTTTTGAGTTGAGCGTTTTGCTACAATCAGCTATCATGAGCAAAAAGATTGATTTTGGGGGCATTGGATCACCCATACCAAAGGGAAATGTTGCACTATTTAATTCTGATTTTTTTCAATTATAAAATCCAATTTTCGTGACATTTTTACAACCCCTACAAATGGAAAATATGACTGTTTTTGTTGCATAATGTCTGCTGCTCATAAATTTTGAAAATGTTATTATTAGCGAGCACAATTTGCATGAGAAAAAGGTGAAATTTGAGGGCATGGAACAACACTACATCTTGGTGAGTTTTGAGCATTTGTTTGATTACTACTTGACTTCATGCTTGCTCATGAGCAATAAAAAGGGACAACCATGGATGGAATACACTATGCACATGATGAGCCCCCCTCAAAGGGGATTGCAAAGTGGAAAGAATTATTTCCAAGGTATGTTGTTCAAAGCATTTGATTTGGTCAATTGTTTGCAAGTTGGGAAAGATTTGTCATGGCATGTAGAGGCTATGCATACAAGGGATGAAGATCAAATGGATCTTTGCATTTGGGGCACCGAGGTATCACTTTCTAAAAAATATCCATTGAGAGACCCATTTTGAAGAGTTTGGGGTAGGAATTGAAACATATTGATTGGGGGCAACCTCCATCTTAATAGTGGATGTCATGACACTTTCAACAGTTGGGGGAAACCTCTAAACACAAGTTCAATAAGGTACAAGTTCAATTTGGAGCTTTTTTCCATGGAAAAAAGTTATAATTAGACATTGCATAATAATGTATGTTGGGACACCTCTGTGGATGTTGCAATTGCTTGAGGACAAGTAATTTTGGACTGGGAGGATTGTAATGTCCCTATTTTGAAATTAAAATAATTTTATTACTAAAATAAAAAGTATTCATTAATACTTAAAATAAAGTAATAATAGTCTAATTTACTTTTCATTTAAGTTGGAACTGTTTAAGGATCATGAGCACTTAAGGCCTAAAAGTGAATTTTATAAAGCAACTTTATATATTATCTTTAAAATAAAAAAAAGGTAAACTCTCCCTCCTTATTTTGGGTGCTATACTTGGAAGAAGGATAGAAAAGGTAAATAGAGGCTCATTTGGAAAGGTTATGTTATTTTAGAATATTGAATTATTGATCAAGTATGTCAAACATGTTCATCATAACTTGAGGATGAAAACTTTCAAGTGTAACAAGGGTTTGAAGATGAAAAGCTCCATTTCTGTTGTTGATATTTTTGTCTAAAAAATATCATTACATCTGATATCCTCAGGGACACCCCTTTGTTTTTTAGGAAAACTCCTAAAAACCACCACATAGACCCATCATTCCCTTTTGAATTATGGAATTCAGAACTTTGAATGCAATTTGCACTTGTGTAAATTGCTCCATGGGTTTTGGATCCCGTGAAGCACCTACATCCAAGACTGACGAAACTCGAAACTCACCATGCACTTTGCACGTTTGTAAACATGCAAAATGTATGGCGGTCTCTACATCCTGCCAAGCACCCAAGCCAATGGAATCTGGAACCCATCATGCACTTTGCAAGTTTACAAATGTGTAAAGTACATGACGAGCTTCAAATCTCGCCAGAACATTGTAACACCCTTTCGCAGAATGCGGAACTCACAAAGCATTTTTCACCTTCGTAAATGTGCAAAGTGCATGCTGGGTCCCATCTTCTGCCAACTACTTTCTGATAATACCCTTCCGTAGAATGTGAAACCCCATCAACACTTTGCATGTTTGCAGACGTGCAAAGTGCTCCATTGGTTCCACCTTCCACCAAACACCCTTTCTTGGAATGCAAAACCCTGAATGCACTTTGCACATTTCTAAAACATGCAAAGAGCTTCGTGAGTTCTACCTTCTGCCAAACCAAACCAGTCACCTTCCGCGAACATAGGACCTGCTCCAAGCAGCTCTTAGCTTCGCCACCAATCACCATTATGACATTTAATGCAAGGGTTTTTCATATAAAGCTAAGCAATGTAGGGATTTATTTATCAATGTTTAAATGCTAAGTGCGATTTTTGGAGCTCCAATTACTTGTGCCATGCCATCAGATCTTGAGCCACATGCAAGCAAGTACCTAGACAAACCTATAAATTTTAAGCTACATCATACATGGTATTCCCCTTGAAATTCTTGCTGTATTTTTCACATTTTAAAATGTTTTCAAGATTTTTATCTATTTTCTATAGAAGGTTTTCAAAATATCTTTCCATAGAGTCATCATTATTTCTTGAAAAACATCATTTTAGGGTTTTTTGTGGTTAGGCATCGGTGCATTGTTGCTTAGAACAAAAGTTGCAGTCATATGATTTGGGTTTCTAGGGTTTCATTTCAAGAATTTCATTATTAAGATTTCCCTTAAGTGGTCACTGTTAAACCTTGGAGTTTCCCCTCTTATTTTTGTAGTCAAAATCTAGGGTTTAATTGATCCAAAGGAATATTCCTAAAAATTATACCATTTTCAAACCATCAAAATATTCCACAAAATTCTCCAACGTCCTTGTGAACTTGGGACCTGTCTCAAACACCCTAGACCCTTGTGGGGTTTACCCTTAATCAAAGCACCTTTCAACCACGTGAGCTTTTCATTTTTGCAGAAAGTGGACTTGCCCCAGACACCTTCCATCTTCGTGGAATTCCCACTTGCTTCCAACACCCTATACATCCGTAGAACTTTCACCTGCTTCAATCACCTCCTAGTTCCGACATAGATTTGAACTACTCCAAACACCTATAGATCCCGTTAGCTTTCACAGTTGGTTTCTTACAAGCAATAACTTCAGCTTTCATGCCTCTTAAGAAAATGAAGTTCAAATCCAAGTGCCCTGGAGTGACTCCTAGCTTGGAGCTAATGTTGCAGAGATAACCGATATAGACTTAGGTCATATTGACGTAGGCAATTTTTGGGCTAGGATAGGTGCATAATATAAGAATGACTGGATCTAGAGTATCTATGACTCTAGCCTTCCACAAGCTACAACCTTCCCATTTTTAGTTCAAAGCCCCATGTTGGTCCTCACAATGGCCCAACACTATGATCCTGACAGAAGAGGGGTCTAAAATGAGAAAGGGGAAAAGATTCTAAATCTAGACCCCGATCTTATTAGCTCCATATTTGCAATTCTTGAATTTGAGAGTTATTTGGATATAATTCCACATACATCCACACAACTTTTCAAAGATAATCAAGATGGATGTTAGGAGATAATCAACAAATAGTGGCTCAAGTCCCTTAAGCATTCCTCCACCAAGTTACCGAAGATCATGTATAGAACTGATTTTATTGATGTAGGGGACATTATCATACTATTGCATAGGGTCACTAACAATCTTGATGCTAAGTGTTATCAAGAGTGGATGTACTAGTATATTTGGACCATCTGACAAAACAAACAATACATTCACTGGGCCCAGTTAATAAGTGATTCCCTTCACCAACGGTTGATGGAGGTGCAAACATGATCCAGGTGGATCCATGTACCATTATATTTTTCAAAGTCTTCAAATTAAGTTCAAATCATTTGAACATTGTAGTATTCGTTGAGAGCTTTCTAGCGCTTTTTGCCGTTCAAAAAATGGAGTCCGAATGCTCAAGATATAGCCAATTGAAGAAATCATGTGACAGGGATGTCAAAAGTGACGTGGCACAGTTGAGGAATGCCAAGTGGACCAATCTCCATTTGACACATGGCAAATAATTAGAGGGCAAAAAAAATGTTAGGTGTTTTATTTGATGCACATGATATTTGACATTTTCAAATCAAAATAGGCGCCAAACCTCCACGCCACAAACACGAAGCGCATCCCTCATTCCTAGGTGTTTGAATAAGCTAGGTGGCATCCAAAGTTGGTGCCCAAATCTTTCTCATTTGAAAACTTCAACAAAATTTCTATTTAAAGCATTAAAACAACCACTCCCAACAAATGTGGGACTAATTCCTTGGTCAAAGTGCGCTTTTGGAGGAAGGACGCCCTTGCCCACTTCCCTAGGCACCTAGAATGGAGGAGAGTTTGGAACTTGAGACCTGGCACCTAAAAGGCTAAGGTCTTGACTGCTTCAGCCACGGTGGTTGAAATGCTATAAAAGGGAGTAATTTTTACTTGTATTGACACAGAAATCCGACTGTGTAAAGAGAATTAAGAGGATTAGAGCCTTGTTTTTGCCTTGTACGGCCTTGGGCTTTTGTTTTCAGGTCTAAGAAAAATATTTGTAGGCAAATAGAGATCAGAGAAGGCGAATTGAAGACTTGAAAATGTTTTGGAAGCCATTTGTTGCACCAATTTAATAGAATGGTCCTCACTTTGAACGGACCTAGAGATGTAGGCTATTGAAGGTGAACTCTGTTATCAATTTTGTTGGTTGAATATTTTGTTGATCAGCGTACTGATAAACAAAATAGGTCTAATTAGCCAAAATATGAAGATTAGTCGTCCAAATGTGTAGTTTTACCACATCAGAAAGACACCGATCTCTCCTCTCATCAAGGGGAGGTTCCTTGTAGGTATGCTATATATATAAACATAAAATAATACTCATAGGTGGGACAAACCATCCATCTCTCTTCTTTCAGAGATGATGCACACGGATCAAAGGAAAAACTCAGGGTAAGTGACAAACAGCACTCTTCTTTCAGAAGTACTATTCATAAACCACAAGAATACTCCTGGCAATAACAACAAAATGTAGCAAAGGATGTAATAATCGGCAAATCGAGATGCAGCTTAAAGTCTTCACCTGGATTGCTCAAGAGTAAGATACGAAGGACAATAAGGGCACAAAGTCGCCTCAAGGTCCTTTACACAGAAATGAAAAGAAAACAAAGTAAAGGCAATTATGGGGGCACAAAGTCTCTCCACAGTCGACTCTTTAGGACACCTTCTTGACTGCTGTCGCTAATTCTGCTTGTTGAATTAAAGGAACAAAAAATATATTGAAAAAAAAGACATAAGAACAATTTCCTCAATAACAAAGATATTACAACACAAAGTTTGAAAAATCACTTGCTTTCTTATTCCAGTAACAAAATATGATCGGCAATTTGAGCTCAAAGTCTCAGTAATGCCTTACAATTTGGGCAGAGTTTTGTTCTAATTGTCAAAAAGAGATCCCAATTACAATAGAAGAAAGTCCCTTATATAGCCTCTTCAAGAAGGACTTGGGAACAATCAATACATCATTTTGCGTTGGAATCTGTTAAGAAGACCCGCTGGAACTTAGGGGCGATTTACCCATTTGATTTTATCAATGCAAGGAAATAAGTCGCGCTTATTGAAAGTTTGCAACTTTCGATGTCCACCTGGGGATCTGATCTTATCTTCATCGTTCCTCCTTGTCCGATTAATTGAATCGGGCCCTGGATTTAATTTACTGTTCTGTTCCTTCTCCACTTTCTGCTGGTCTTGGCTTTGAGATCTGTGAATGTATTCTGGTCTGTATGTTTAAAGGATCAACGGCTATTTTGTTGTCTTCAATTTGACGTTCACGCGCCCATCACTATGTTTTCAATGACTACTTCGTTGTGTTGAATTTGACGTCTTTGGGCGCGTCACCCCTTGGTCTTCTTTCGGCTTTCTGTTTGGTATTTTTCCAGATTGGACTTGCCCTTTTGGGCCTTGAGAAATGACTCGTTTTGAGTTGGAATAGCCTCCTGCAAGGATATCTATCCTTTGAGCAGTCTTTAAATGGCCTTTCGGGCTTCTTCGGGCGACCCTTTGGATATTCCCCTAGGCTTTTCTTACGCTTCCTCCCGCAGACATTTTCCCTGGGGAAAATTCCCACGGACAAAAAGTCTGGGGAAAATTCCTGCAGACAAAAAGTCCGCGGAACCAATTTTAAATGCCTTAAACAAATCTGAAAGAATTACCTTTCGGCTTCCTTGAAAATGACCCTTTCGAAGGGTGCTTTTATCAATTAAGTGTCCTCCGCAAGGGCACTTGTCTTTCGAGAAGCTTCCTTTTGCATTGAACCGCCCCTTTGAAACTTTGGCGATGAACCATTCTTTTGAACCAAGACATTGAACCAATCGGTTGAACCAAAAATGTTTCAAGCCGATGGTTCAATTTGAATGAACCGAGCCAATGAACTAAGCATTGAACCGAACATTGAACTTGCCTTTGAACCATTTGAAGTTTATTGCAAGGTCCAAAAGATTGCAGGGGATGAGTCAAAAATTCATTTGGCTACTCTTCGTATGGGAGGTACAACGCTTATCTGGTGGGAGAGGAAGTTGAAGGAAGCCGAGCTTCAATAAAGTAACTCGATTTCTACTTGGAATGAATTTATTGAAGAACTCAGATTGCAATTCTATCCTTTAGGCTATATGCAACAAGCCATGATGGAATCACATGTAAAATCTGTGCTTCCAAAAGACCAGGGATTTGCTGCTCAATCCTCCTCCCACTTTCTTTCTTGATTGAAAAACAAAACAAATAAACCCAATTTTCCATTGACCCAATCGAACCCTAACCTGTGCGAGTTAAGTATAGTAAATCACAGTCAACAATTCCAAAGCGCTTTAACCCTATATCTTCCTCCACAAGCTACCGTGGATTAAATGCTCGACACCCCTTTAATTAATAAGAATATGAACAAGATAGGGTCCAAAGTCCCTTTCCAATTTTCCGTCCATAGTACCATATTGGGATTATTAAAATTAAAACATCATTTGAAAAACAATTTGAATAGCATATTATTGCCTTCCATAAGATAACAATATAACAAATAAATGTTATAATCATAATAACCACTTTACCTTAAGGTATAATACTACTATTCATTCTTTCTTCCAACACGTAATCACCTAGGTTAACAACTTAACACAAAACCTCCTCCAGAAAAAACTTTCAACATTACAACGAGTGCAATCATGAAAGGCTTAAAGCAATCAATGTCGTTGAAGAAAAAAACTGAAATCATGCCAACACCTAAGTGGTTTCAATCACGCATGCCACAACGCGACACCAAAAACAACAGACTTGTCATTCAAGGTAAAACCAAACTTAGGCATTGATTGCCGAACACAACTGCCAAAAGTGACCCAAACCGGTAAATCGATTAATGTGACAGTCGAAGACTATGCTGCCTTAATCGTTAACCGTTAGTTGAAAACATGCCCAACAATCGTACGATGATAAGCAAATAAATAGAAAACAATAATGTTACTATCATACTACAAATCAATGCTAAGTGCAAGATACTCAAATTGATCAAATCAATATAAATAAAGCAAATTTGATAAATGACAAACCAAACGTTGACCCTGCTGCTGCTGATGCTTGCCGATGGAGATTCTGTTTGAACCAAGGCGATGAACCAATTCCGAAAATGACCAATTGTTAGAAACCGCTTCTTTTGATTGAACCCACTTGCAGAAGCCGTGAAGCTCGAAAAATGAGAAATTTGAATGCCCAAGACAAAATTTGGAAAGGGAAGAGATAATTTTGGTCTGTAAGATCAAAATAGTTCAAATGTTGTCCCAAAAATGAGTGATATTTTTGGGGTACAACAAATTCGCTGGTGTTATTTTTGATTTTTTCTGATTATTATTGTATTTTGATCTTCATTTTAATTTCTTTATGTAAAATTAAACACAAGAAAGTGAGAATTTGAAGGATTTCTTAAACATGAACAAGTGATTTTCGAATGTACTACACTTGTATTTTCAATTTACAGATTAGATTTTTGGTATCAGAGCGGTTGTTATTTAACAGTGATTGCTAGTGTATGTTGACAAGGTCTAAATTCCAAAAGGGTGAAGGAAAACTCGTTGAGTATAATACAGAGATTGGTTCAAGGCGTGCTTCAAGGATGGTCGAAGAAGAGATGGAATCCGAACAAGCTTTCCGCCGAGCTTTCATGAACATGAGAAGCATGGTTGAGGAACTATACCGTGACAAACAAAAAAAATTCGAGAATGAAAAAGAAGGTGATTCATGAGAATCAAAAGGTAAAGAAATCGAAAAACCTTCTCCATCGGATGACGGTAAAAAAATTGTGGAATCTCTCCCTTCACTAAAATTGGATATCAAGTTTGAATTACCAATGTTTAATGGCGAATTTAATGCCGAAAAGTTGGATAATTGGGTCACGTAGATTGAAGTTTATTGCAAGGTCCAAAAGATTGCAGGGGAAGAGTCAAAAATTCATTTGGCTACTCTTCGTATGGGAGGTACAACGCTCATCTGGTGGGAGAGTAAGTTGAAGGAAGCCGAGCTTCAATAAGGTAACTCGATTTCTACTTGGAATGAATTTATTGAAGAACTCAGATTGCAATTCTATCCTTTAGGCTATGTGCAACAAGCCATGATGGATTGGTAAAGTTTTCGATAAGGAAAATGCCAAAGTGTTCAAGATTATACACAAGATTTTAGGAAAAAAGCTTTACTTTTGAATGTTCCTCTATACACAAGAAACACTGCTAAAATATATATGGGTTGCATAGTTACTTAAGACATATGATTCTTATGTTCAATCCCACTAATTTAGATGCAGTATGTGTTCAAGCCACTCATTTAGAGGCTAGAGGAAAACAATCAAAAGAATCTTTTCTTAAAGTAAAAAGTAAGCAATCTAATGTTAAGCATTCCAAAGGGAAAAGTTCATCAGGGAAGGGTAAACAAAAATCCACTAATACTGTTAAAAAAGAAGAAGGAAAACCATTTTATAATCATTGCAAGAAAAATCATAATGAGTCTAAGTGTTGGAAACTACATCCTGAGTTAAGGCCTAAAAAGTTTCAAAAGAAAGAAAAGAAGGCTAATGCTATGGTTCAGGACTTAGGATCAGATTTAGGTGATGAAACTAAGATCACATCTCTGGGTTTACATAATGATTTTTCTCTTTCAGTTTCTAGCACTAAGTCATCAAATGATGCATCTTCTTTTAGACAGAATTCTGTGCATGTTGATAAGAAAAAAAATGAATTGTTCCACATTAGAGTTGTTTCAAAGCATACTAAGATTGACACTCTATTTGATAGTGGTTCACAAGTAAATTTAATTTCTGAAGAGGTTGTTAAGAAGCTAGGCTTACAAACCAATCCCCATTCGAAGCCTTATCCACTAGGTTGGGTGTGTGACAATGCGAAGCTACAAGTCTCACAAACTTGTAGGCTAAGGTTTGCCATCACATCCAAGTTCGTAGATGAGGTTGAGTTGGATGTTGTTCTATTGGACATATGTGGGATTGTTTTGGGAAGCCTATATATTTATGATAGAAAAACAATCTTCTATAGAGAGGAGAATAAGTACTTGCTTGTTAAAGATGGCATTGAATATATAGTTAGATCACATCACATTAGAACAAGTCTTTCCTTGGTTACAGCAGGGCAAATGAAAAGACTAGTTAATTCAAGCAAGACTTTTTGTCTCATGTTGATTAAGTCTAAGGAAAAATAATATACTCAAGCTTTGGAAAAATGTAATCCTAGACACAAGAATGAATTGGTTGAAATCATTTCTACTTATGATGATGTATTTCAGGATCCTAAGGGCTTACCTCCCAAAAGGGGAGTTCAACATGAAATTTAGCTATTGCAGGATTCTCCTCTCCCTAACATTGGCATGTACAGGTTATCAGTGGTGAAAAATGAGGAAATCAAGAAACAGGTAATGGATCTATTGGATAGAGGTGTTATTCGTCCAAGTTCATCCCCTGTTAGTTCACTAATTATTTTGGTGCCGAAGAAAGATGGCACTTGACGAATGTGTGTTGATTTTCGTGCTTTAAACAAAATTACTATTAAGAATCATTACCCTCTTCCTCGTATAGATGATTTGTTGGATCAATTAAAACATGCTATTTATTTCACTAAGCTGGATTTGAGAATTGGATATCATCAAGTAAGAATTAATGAAGGTGATGTATGGAAAACTGCCTTTAAGACAAAACATGGATTGTTTGAATGGCTTGTTATGTCTTTCGGGTTGTGTAATGCCTTGGCTACATTCATGAGATTGATGAATGATGTTTTTAGATAGTTCTTTGATGATTTTTTTATAGTTTACTTAGATGATGTATTGATTTTCAGCAAGTCATGGGAAGAGCATGTGATCCACATTAAGAAAGTCATGGATGCATTATGAAGGGAAAAACTTTATTTAAAAATGTTAAAATGTGAATTTGGCAAGACCTCTTTGATATACTTGGGTTACATTGTAGGACATGGTAAATTGAAAATTGATCCTGCAAAAGTGGCAGCCATTATTAATTGGCCTACACCCACTAACACAACTGAGGTTAGGAGTTTTTTTGGTGCAGTACAGTTTTGGAGGAAGTTTATTGCTCAATTTTTATATATTGCATCACCTTTGCATTCTTTGACAAGTGTAAAATAGGTCTTTCAGTGGGGAGGCAAACATCAAAAAGCCTTCGATACTTTGAAAGAAAAGATAAGTACTGTTTCGGTCTTAGCACTCCCTGATATACAAAAACCATTTGAGATCAAGACGGATGCAAGTGAGTATGCTATGGGAGCTATTTTAATGCAAGGTAAGAAACCAGTTTGTTATCATTTTGAAACCTTTGCAAGTGCAGTAAAAAAATATCCAACTTATGATAATGAATTGTATGTGTTGGTTCAAAGTGTTAAAAAATGGAAACATTACTTAATGGACAAAGTGTTGGTCTAGACATTTTTGTTGGATGGATTTCTTACAACAATTTCATCTTGTGATCGAGTATAAAAAAGGAATTCAGAATAAGGTTGCAAATATGCTATCTAGGCCTCCTATGGTTGTTGCATCTATTCTTTTACAACATGGTTCTTTGTCTCATGAAAGTTATAAAGAACAATATGTGAATGATCTTGATTTTCAGGATGTTTATAAAGACTTGATGAGTAGTAGAGAAGTAGAAGAATTGGACTATCATGTACACAATGATCTTTTGTATCATTTGGGTAAACTATGTATTCCTCAAAATGAGAGGGTGCACATGATTAGAGAAGCACATACTTCTCTTATTTCTGGTCATTTTGGAGTTGCTAAAATGGTTGCACATTTAAAAATGTATTGTTATTGGCCTCATATGCAGGAAAATGTTGCTAAATATATAAGGGGATGTACTCTTTGTGCCACAAGTAAACCTAGTAGTAGGAAATTGGGACTTTACACTCCTCTACTTGTTCCTACTCGCCCCTGGGAAAGTATCTCTATGGATTTTGTGGGGGGATTGCCTATGACACAAAGAAAACATGACTATTTATATGTGGTTGTGGATAGATTCAGCAAAATGTGTGTTTTGATTCCTTGCACTAAGTAGATTACTGGCAAAGGCAGTGCATATTTGTTCTTTAAACATGTATGGGTTCATTTTGGTTTGTCTACTTCAATTATTTTTGATCAGGATTCTCTTTTTCTTGGGGAGTTTTGGTCAACTTTGTGGGGACTAATGGACACTAAATTAAAAAAAATCACTACATTTCATCCACAAACCGATGGACAAATAGAGGTTGTGAACCGCACTGTGGTACATTTGCTTAGGGGTTATAGCATAAAAAATCCAAATTTATGGGATGAACAATTATGTTACATACAACATGCATATAACCGGGCACTTCATTCTTCTACTATGAAATCTCAATTTGAAGTTTGTTATAGATACTTTCCTAAATTTCCTCTAAATGTTTGCTATGGACAGGATACAGCTGTTGGTGAGCCAAAAGAAGCCATTCGATCCAAGAAGTTCATTGAACAAATACAACTCATTCATCAGACTATTCGTACTCAATTGGAGAAAAGTCAAGCCAAGTACAAAGCCAGACATGACAAACATCGTATTGATCACCAATTTGTTGTAGGAGATATGGTATGGCTTCACATTAGTAAGGAAAGACTGATAGGTGAAGGTAAAAAGTTGAAACCAATCCGGTATGGTCATTTTCGGATAATGGAAAAATTGGCACAAATGCTTTTTGATTAGATTTACCATCTTAGATGCAGATTTATTCAGTTGTAAATGTGGAAAATTTGAAATTGTATGAGCCTCCAATGATCATTGATCATGATGAAAGTGTATCCATTCCTTCCGTTGATGATTTTTCTCCTGAATATCTAACAAAATTGTAGGAAGATACTATACTTGACAGGAATATGCAGACATCGCGAAGAGGTAATGTTGAATATCTTCGTGTTGGTCTCAAAGGGATGCACCCAAGCAAGCCCAGATGGATGGAAGTTGAAAAGGTGAGGGAAAAATACCCTCACCTCATTACCAATTAATTTCAACTTTTGGAGGTCCAAAAGTTCCCAGTGGGGAGATGTGATCCAGGTGGATCCATGTATTGTTCTATTTTTCAAAGTCTTCAAATTTAGTTCAAATCATTTGCACATTGTAGTATTCGTCGAGAGCTTTCTAGCACTTTTTGCGGTTTGAAAAATAGAGTTTGAATGCTCAAGATATAACCAGTTGAAAAAATCATGCGATAGGGATGTCAAAAGTGACGTGGCACAGTTGAGGAATGCCAAGTGGACCAATCTCCATTTGACACATGGAAAATAATTAGGGGGTAAAAAATTGTTAGGTGTTTTATTTGATGCACATGATATTTGACATTTTTAAATCAAAATAGATGTCAAACCTCCACGCCACAAACACTAAGTGCATCCCTCATTCCTAGGCGTTTGAATAGGCTAGGTGGCATCCAAAGTTGGCGTCCAAATATTTATCATTTGAAAACTTCAACAAACTTTCTATTTAAAGCATTAAAACAACCACTCCCAGCAAATGTGAGACTAATTCTTTGGTTAAAGTGCGCTTTTGGAGGAAGGACGCCCTTGCCCACTTCCCTAGGCACCTAGAATGGAGGAGGAGAGTTTGGAACTTGAGACTTGGCACCTAAAAGGCTAAGGTCTTGACCTTTTCAGCCACGGTGGTTGAAATGCTATAAAAGGGAGTAATTTTTACTTGTATTGACACAGAAATCCGATTGTGTAAAGAGAATTAAGAGGATTAGAGCCTTGTTTTTGTCTTGTACGGCCTTGGGCTTTTGTTTTCAAGTCTAAGAGAAATATTTGCAGGAAAATAGAGATCAAAGAAGGTGAATTGAAGGCTTGAAAAAGTTTTGGAAGCCATTTGTTGCACCAATTTAATAAAACAGTCCTCACTTTGAATGGACCCAGAGATGTAGGCTATTGAAGCCGAACTCCGTTATCAATTTGCTAGTGTTATCTTTGATTTTCTCTGATTATTATTGCATTCTGATCTTCATTTTAATTTCTTTATACAAAATTAAACACAAGAAAGTGAGAATTTGAAAGATTTCTTAAACATGAACAAGTGATTTTTGAATGTACTACACTTGTATTTCCAGTTTATAGATCAAAACAACATGCAAGTTCTATATGATCTCCTACATTGTATATATCATGGCAAAGGAAAGGTTATTCCTAGGCCTCAACATAGTTCCTAAAGAGATAAATAGAGTATACAACTACTACCCTGATATCACACTACATGCTAGTAGACAACACTTTAGGAGAGTGAATGATGCTTTCATCTACAACATCATTATCATGTTTGCTATGGAACATGGGAGAACAAGGTTCTCAAAGGTAGCAATAGATGAAATCAATAAACGGGGTTCTTAATTCATATAGTTCCCCACATTTTCTTACATCAAGGCTATCAGGTTCAATTCTTGTCCCTACACTCTTCCCCATTATGTGAGCGATAAATGGGCACTAATGGAGTTGGTCAAGCAACTTGTGGAAACACACAAGCTTCTTTTTCACAGGTATAAGGTAGGGATACATTTCCCAATTTCTATTGCCCAATACACATGCCAATCCCTCCTCAAGGTCAAGTGTGCTGACGCTGAGATGGGTCAAATGACATTGAAAACTTTGGAGTCTAGACCATTTTTGATGTGTATGGCAAGATTACAAGTGCATTGGCACTCATAACATATGCTCATGTGCCATACTATGAGGATTATTGAGAATCTTGTGGAGATGAAGAAGTCAAAATGAAAGATTATTCCATAATGTCTTTTCAACAAATCAAGGACTATGAGCTGGGACTAGTTCTAGATGACTTGGTGGATGATGACTCCAGAGTGGACCCAGTTTATTACACACAAGTTATCGCATGAACTTTGCCACTAATTAAGTGGTCAAATCCAGAATCCCTTTCTCTTCTCAACAAAACAACCCATGTAATTAATAAAACTATCAATTGGTTGACGAGTAAGGGAGTACAATTGACAATAGAAATCATTGGGGTTAGAGAAAAGCTCCTAAAGCTTAAGGCAAAGGGTATCACTCCATCAACAGAAGGTCCAGGAGAATCATTAGAAGAACCTGACAAAAAAAAAAGAATAAAAAGACTAAGACAAAGAAGGGAGAATCAAGCAAAGATGAAGAAGCTATGGAACAACCAAATGATCTTTCATCTAAAGACATAGCGATAACAACATAGGGTTCTACAACTCCAGATCCTATAACTTTAGCTCCCATTTCCTTTGGTCCCCTTCTCCTACTCAAATTATTTCAGAAGTTTCAACACCTTCACCTCTTGTTTTCGCTTCCCCTGCACCTACAATTTCCATCTCCCTTGTCATTCCATCTACCATACTCACTACAGTAAGCCAAACACAAACGATACAAGTGAGTCAAGTGGACACTCATATTTTCCCATCAATGGAATCTTAGGCTTCCACTCCACCTTCCCTTCTTCTCATTTCACCTTCCGCTTTCATTCCATTCCTTATTTCTATTCGACTCATAATCCCTTCCATTTGATCTCCATTAGTTTCCAACACTACCCAAAAATACTTAGCCACAGACTCAGTCATCCTAACTTCGGTCCTGCAGGACACCTTAATTCTTGAGGTGAGTACTGTTCCACTTTCATATCCATTATTTTTCCTTTCATCATCAAACCTGAGTGGTCCTACCCATGGGATTGATACATTCAATGCTTTGGCTTCCACCCTTCCACTTGTCCCCAAATTCACAACCCCTGAGTCTTTTCCACCTTCCACTCCCCCAACAGACACAACTATTCCCATTACCTCCACTTCACCTACTCCTACTGTTTCTACAACTCCATTAATTGAAATTGGAGCAACACAGGTATTTGACGCAAATGTTGATTTGCATCTTGTTGATAAAAGTGAACCTTCAAAAGCACCTCCTAAGCAACCAATGGCAACATCTACTTCAGAATCTTCTATGGTCATAATATCAGTTAGTGCAACTACATCGGCTGCTGATTCTTTGGTGATAGTATCAAAAAAACAAGGGGCTATTCCTAGTTGGCTAGCCCAATTAGTAGGAAAGAAGAGAAAGCAGATGTTAGACCCCAACACCTTGGACTTTGGTCTCTCAGAGGTCAATAAGAAGTCCAAACTAACTTCCAGGACCCTCTCCAGAATATTTAATGATGATAAGGGAGAAAGGTATGTTGAAATTGTGGTTCCCCCATTAGACAAATAAAAAAAAATCTTGTGGTGGGAGACTATCAAATTTCTCAGATCCACCTTAGACGACATACGAGAGAAGGAATCAAACATGATGTACAGATTGACATCAACTTTCTCTTTCATAGAATAGATTACGACAAGGCCAACAAGGATGAACTCAAAAACAAGTGGAGAAGTTTACAAATGCGTTGAAATAATTTACATAGCCTAGTGGATTATCATAACAACCGCAGGCAGTGCAACCAATCAGTCAGTGTCTGAATCAATATTTTATTGATTCAATTTTAGATATGGCTCACATGGGAAGGGCTACAAAATAATGGTTAGAGGAATTAATTACTAAAGGAAATAATGTCATCACAGTAATGCTGGAAAACTATGAAATAATTAGGGATGTGAGGAATATATTGAAAGAACAAGTCAATAAGTATGAAGGAGAGATTCATATTTTAAACTTGTATTGTCCCAAATTGATAGTTGTAGGTTCATTTGACACAGATGTCCTCAATGCTAAAAAATATTGAATGATGAAATTGAGCATGAGGAACTCCACATGGATGCTCAATTTTAGATTAGAGTATTAACAAAAGCTTCTTGCCAAGCCAAGGAGGCTCATGATAAAATGATTGATGTATTGTATGACATTGATGGGATGATGAACACAATGTCATGCCAAATAGTAGATAACACAAATAATCTCCTTCAGGTGGAAGAAGTCCAAAATAACTTCAAGAAAAAATAGTTGAGAAAGAATCTACAAAGGACACAGTCTTCACCATAAGTTCTATCCACCACTTTCTCAAGTATGAAAGATCAATTGATAATATGAGAGCAAAAATGCAGGGAATAAAGAATTTTAGGAAAGAATTATTTGACGTACAAGCAAATTGTGCAGCCTCTCACATTTACTCCTACGGGCTGGATCCAGAACAAATGCAAAAAATTTTCAAGGACTTTTATGCATATATTGAGAAACTGCAGGCCGAGAATGATAAGAAAGCTGAAGAAGTTTTGGACATTGATCTTTTCTCTGATTAAATATTTTTCAAATGTTTTAAATGCCATTTTTAATTTCATTTCATAAACATTATAAGTTGTAATTCTAAACATATAGCTATCTTTTTGTAACTCTTTTGAGAAAGAGAAAACATATTTTTACAATTTATATTTTGATAATGTGAAAGTGCAAATTACACTTTCTATTTTGCTAAGTATGAATTGTTAAAAGTGCAAAAACATTAAGTGCAAATTGCAAGTTTCATTTTGACAAGTGGCATTACTTAAAGTTGTAAAAGTTTCACTTGCATTTTGCAAGTTAGTGATTTGCATGAAAAGTGACTTGGAGTTATATTTTATTTTGGGACTCAAAGTTCTATTTTGGGCACCTCTTTTTGCATGAAGAGCTTTTTGCAGCTCCTCGAAGATGACGAAAAATGAGCATTCTAAATGTGCATGATTTTATTACTAGGCGTTCAAGTTTGGACAACTACATCTCATCTATGAGATCTTTTTGTATAAAAATGGGTGGAGCCCATGGCCTAATCTATCTTTTTGCTGCTAGTTATATTTTTTCTGCATTTTGGAATATATTTACTACAAGCTATAACCTTTGGAGCAGAATAAATTGAAGATTTGCCTTTCTTGTTTTGAGAGATTTCTATGTAAGCAAGTTGTTTAAGTATTTGTGGAAGCCTTGTCTTTTATTTCCAGTCACAATAAATTTGTTTGTGGTATTTTTACCCTTCTAAAAATATTATTTGATAAAAATAAAGAAATATTTTCCCTTTTGCAAAAAAATAGCTAAATATTACCTCTGATTTCTCATTTATATAAGTCTATGCTTAAACAAATTCAATATCTCTATTGTGTTTATCAAGCAAGCATTCAAATCCACTAAAATATTTGGTGCAATCACCATTTTCAGTTTCCCCAAATTTCAACCCTTTTCCTAGTCAAAACCCTAATTAGGATCAAAAGAACTAAAGAGCGAAATTTACACAACACTGGTATCTTATTAGTTGCATCAAATTTAGTGAAAGGAAGTCGACCTTATCTGAAGATTAACCTCAAATTGCCAAGGTCCCACGACTTTGGAGGTTTTTCCATTGTCTCATTAGGCAATTGCACGACAAGCTACAAGATCAAGACATGTGAAATCCTATGTGATAACACCTACATTTAGGGCAGCTATATTCAAGGGTTGTAATTGTGCTTCAGATTTGTATGGTTGCATGCAATTAGACCTATAAAGGTGTTTTATAACACTACTTTGTTCAAAGGCAAAGTCAATACCTTGGAGAGATGTTTGCATTGATTTCTCATTGTTTGGTTGCACCATTGAGCTCCATTTTCAAGCTTGAAGGAACCTAGAGCAGTAACTAGCATTTTTGAAACTTCAAGACAACTTTTGAGGGACTTCCCATGGAGGAAAAAATTTAATTTTAATTTTGTTTGATAGCTACTATTTTTATGATCATTTTGAGCTAACTTCTGCATTGAAATTTTAAGTATTCTAGAAGATATGGATTTTTGAAGTTTCAAATGATTAAGACAAATAATAAATTATTGAGGGCTGAAAATTAGTGAATTAACTCAATATTTTTCCAAGTGGGGCGAAGTGAATTAAGGACTTGAAGACCTTGTTGAGGGGAGAAAACAAGGGTTTGAATTTCAGATTTATTTTTCTTATTTTTTCTGTGTGGTGATTTGTTTGGAGGGGCTAAATTGACTATTGGCAATCTTCATTCGTTCTTTAGAAGCCCTAATAAATTGTAAGGATTTTTGGTATATTTTTTGGGAGTTTCTGCAAGGGTTTAAATGTTGTTTGGAAGAGAAAATGCAGCTTTAACAAGATCTTAAAATCAAAATTATTGCAAGGAAGTTTCAGTCACATCACCATTCTATATTCCCACAAAAGAGGTATTTTATTATATTTGTATATTGAATAATTATTGGAGTTATTGTGGAGTGTTATTACTTGAAAATTGAGACATCTATTGCTGGTAAGGTTTGTTGGTTTTTAGAGCATCATTCATATTATTTTTTAGTTTTGCATAAAGGTTTATTGGAAAACCTCAATTCGTCCTAATTGTCCCATTTTGGGACATTACATTTTTGTAGAGTTTGACAACGTCAGAGAGGCATTGGTGATCTTAAGCCCAAATCATAGTCTTTCTTGCAATGGTGGACGTCAAGGCAATTAGGCCCCTATTTATTGGTTTTTGGATTTGGTTTACTAGTGTTTCATCTTGGTGTGGTTATGCTCTATGCTCTTTGCTTATCATGTTTTTGTATCCACATTGAATCTAATAGGATTTATAGTTTCAAATATATTGGTGGTAAGGGTTTATGTTTTTCTATTGCTAATAAGGAATTTTTATTATATTTTTTTACAATAACTTGCATCTAATTAATTTATGTTAAGTCCTTATGCCATCTTGGGGGGATTTATTGTATTCTAAGAACTTACAATATCCGTTTTAGGGGAATATGTCGTATTCTAAGAGCTTGTAATACCCATTCTTGAGGGAGGGGTAAACCCACTTGTACATCACTAGGTGTTGACTATGAACATTGTGTGACAAAAAGCTTTTTTTATTTAGAGTTAGTGTGTTGGGATTTACGTTTTGTATTAGTTAGGAAGAAGAGGATGAGAATTGAACTTAGGTCCCTGAGAGACCCATGTTAACATTGAACTACATCTCTTGGACAAAAGATAATTTAAATTTTAGAATTGATAAACCACATCTCTTGCATGCTTGCCAATTTAGATTTTAATGATGTGAGATGCACATGCACTTAATATGCAACTGCTCTGTTTCAAAAAGTTATAGCTTCATGTAATAGGCTAGCCTCCAAGGCAAAATGTTGTACACACACACACACACACACACACACACACACACACACACACACACATGATGATTTGTAATAGGATAAAAATATAGTTTATAAGTTTAAGATGTAGAAGACCTAAATTTGGCTTTAAACCTCATGACGTTTTATATGTTTAATATATACGATCTCTAAATTTGAATTTAGGCTATGTATAAGCTAGAAATTTAATAACAACTTTGGCATTTGAACTACACCTGTTGCTCTATGTTTAAAACTAAAATTTAACCTTAAAAGAGGTGAAATATTGATTGTGAATAAATACATAGGCATATTTTTAGACTTTTCTGCCATTGCATGAAGTAGAATTGGAGTGATCTAATTTACTATCCATTGCTAGTTCACATTTTTTCCAAAGTTAAAGAGTCTTATAGGGTAGAACAAAAGAAATGGATCGCGTCCTTCCATTATTTGTGCTTATGTAAGGCTCACTACTTTTCTTATTCATTCATGATTTGTTAGACTTCAAAAAATACCATATAATAGTAATAAGTATAGAAGTCTCATTGTAAGCGACTAATTGGGAATTAGTTTAGTGCCATGATTGTTGCTTAATTTATAAAACTATGCAGTCTAGGTATTGAAACAAATGAGTGGCAATAGGGTCCTAGCAGTGCCAAAATAAGTGCGCCCCTTTATTTATCCTTGGTATGTTTCCACATTTTTGATGGCAATTTGCAAGAGATTTAAAAATTCTATCATTTAATAGGGTATTTTAATTACAAAACAATGTAAATTTATTTAAGCTTAAAATTATTTGAAAGGATAGAGGAGCTAGGGGTGTGAGTACTCAAAATGCCTCTCCACTTATTCTAAGACATTTTCCAACCTTCATATGAGCCTCAAATAGAACCCATGCTGAATTTTTAATTTAAATGCAATTTTCAGGGCTTCTCAAGGTATACAAGCATGATCAAACACCACAAAGACCCATGAAATGGATTTTATTCTTTTTTACATAATTATCAAACATGAAATCTTCCCAATCATTCACAAACAAAAATCAATTAACTTTCCTTGATTGTTACAAGGAAATATTGAGATTTTGACTTTTGTCAAACTTGTAGAGCAATTTCCACAACTCTATATGACACTATTGGCTCATAGTTGCAATCCAAGCTCTTTTATCCACAATAAAAGACAAAAATCCATTCCAAATTCATTGATAGCTCCTCACAGTCCCCCAAATTGTTCCAACCTTCAAATGCTTGGATGCCCACTATTTTTGCCTTTGTTCATGCTTGCAACTAAGGGTTTTTTATGTTCTCTGATGCTATCATAAAATTGGGTTTCCCCCATGTTTTCTAGTCTCATAGCCCTCATTTGGATGCTTCCAATGATGGTTTTTACACAAGAAGAAAATAAAGTTTGCTTTAGCTTCCTCCAAAGGCATTTTTGGATGAATTTATTGTCTTAATAATCTATGATCACCACCTTATTTCCCCAAACACTCTTTACCACACCATCTCCATTCAAAACTCACAAAATATGTATCATTGGTTTCTTTCTAGATGGCTTATAACATAACAAACCATGAAAAGTGTTTGATGAAATGTCAACACTTGAAAAATCAACATCTTGCTCATAAATCTCAAAATTTCTTTGAATTGGAACATAACGATCTTCTCCCAAATGCATGACAATGAAGATGAATGATGATAAGCATTATTTGAATGAAAAGGAACAATTTATTCTCTTAATGCAAAGACACATGATGAAAATGACATATTAACAACCTTGATTATATGTGGAATGCAACTTTCACTCATTAGACCAACATGACATTTGAATGAGAGAAATTACAAACACACTGAGGCAACAATGAACCATGGTGAGTGTTTTATCAGAGTGAATGTGGATTTATGAGAACAAAATGACTGTTATGAAAAGTCTGCAATCTACACAATTTTATTTACTAGTACTATTTTTGGGTGATGCATATTGTTATTTCCACCCAAAGATGCTTCTGCATAAAAAACCTATATAAATATTGTGCAAGTTGTATCAACTAAAACCACACTAATATTTTAAAATATTCAACCCAATGTAATGTGATATCTTGAAAGCAATTTCAATAAAGAAATGATTCAAAGTTAATGGCAATGTTATATTTGTTTAAGCATCAATGAAGATGTGTTTACATGAAATGCAATTGTATTTCATGAAAAAAATCCTTGAAAAAGTTTCAATGAACATCAATAAAAAGCAAGAAGAGTATATAACCAAATATTAAGCAATGAGGATTAAGATTAATTACAATATCAATTCTAAACTAAAACAAGGGCACAAAGCGCCAAGTCCCTACAGGAAGCAGAGTCTAAGTCCAAAAAGTAGTTTATAGCTTCAAATTCAAAATAAAATGTTCGATTGTATAAATAAATTGAAAATACATAGTTCTGACCATGACACTATAAACACAATACTAAATCCTAAATTTGCTGCCACTAATACCCACATTTTATTTGCAGAAACCTAATCATACCCACCTCTATTCTTATGAAAGCTTCTAAAGATCAACTGTCTTTCCATTTGAGATAATGGGCAGTAAAGGCCTGTGTTGTATTTGTGGATATTCAACCCTGTAGATAGTTAAGGTTTGATTAAACAACTCTCTTTGCTCATCCCTAGGAGGTAGATTCCCCCATGAGTCTGACTGAGGAGTAGAGTATCATGAAAGCTGACCCTCAAACCCTCATTTGTAGATGATTTCCATTCAACCATTGAAAGAGTAACAGATGCTATCATTTGAATATTAGACACTTGCTCTAAGCTTGGGTGAAAACAAGGTGGCATACCTTTAGCACCCAGTGTTGAACTTCTTAAAAAGTTTTACTTCTATATTCAAACAAGCAGCAACCAATAAATAGCATTCAAAACTGAAGTATTTCAGGAATAACTCCTATAGTTCCCTAAATATTAATGTCTTCAGGGGCATATACTTACTCCATGAACTTGAAAAAGCTACTGAGCCAAAAGCTTGAACATTTTTTTGGATGTGATACTATTTTTTTTCAAAATCTTACAACATTGACCATATCATTCAAAAATAGCCAAAAAATTCAAAGGGAAAAACCCAAATGCCAAAAACCACCTTACCTGATTTCTTCATAGGAAAATTGATTCTTTGGCAGGATTTCGAATAAAACCCATTTGATTAAATTTAAGCATTATCTTCAAGCAACCAATAGCTGAATAAAAGTCATTCAAAACATGGAGCATTTCATTTCTTTCGACGAAGGAAATGAAATAGTGAGTTAGTTATACCAATCATCCACCTAAAGAAAACTGAGAAAATTTTCTCCTCCAAATATTGGAATCCTTTGTAGAAAGGTAATTTGTAAATTCAAACATTATTTAGAATGACTCATAACCCTGAAGTTTCTTAAAAATAATGTCCTTTAATACTTATAGATAATAGCCTTCATCTGGTTGACTAATGATTTCAAAGTTCATAAGGTCATCTTTACCATTTAGAAATTTTATACTCGCAGTCTTTGACATGTTTAACTCACTAATATCTGTAAATTTGAATAATAATAGTCAATTTAATGTATACTTTCATAAAAAAATAGGCTTTATAAAAAAAAAATGCACTGCAAATCATTCACAATAAGAATTGATCTCTATGCATCAAGCATGCACACTCAAATCACTGTTGGCATTAAAGCACAATCTTTGAAGAATGCAGTAGTGCAAAAAAGATAGCTGCTATTGAAATATTTGGACAATATTAAGATGACTTAAACAGACACCAGTAAAATCCCAAGTCAAAAGAGTGAAAGGTTACCGTCATTACACTGCCATATGTAATATGATAGCTCCCAAGTAAAATAAACTAAGAAAATTAAACTTTTAAATAGGTAACCGTGCTTAGAAATACAAAAGGGCATTCCTTATAGATGGAAAAAAATTCCAATATCTAATCAAGTTTCAAATGACTAGGGTACTTCAAGAGCAACTATTACTCCGTAAATATGACTACTGAGGTAACCGAAGAACAAGAACGAGCCTCTTGTTCGAATCAGATGGTGTAGATTAAGATACATAAAGGTAATATTGTATTATGATTACATAACCAATTAGGAAAAATAAGGCCTAAATATGGCTATCTATTCAATAGTGGTGAAATGCCAAATGGGGAAAAAACATAGCATTCACTAGATAATGTTAATATAAGAAAATTATGAGAAAGATGCAAGTTTGACTTAGATATGAAAGTACCAACTAAAGGAAATGAAAGACAGAGGATAGCATAGGTTTCATGATCAATATGCTAATATGCACCTTTATGAAATCGTAATTCGCCAGAACTTTGCTTCTTCAGAGGTGTTCCTCCACTGCCACTTTTAGCAGCCTCTCTTTACTTTTGTTTGACAATAAATATATTAATCATGGTGTCTGCAATAATTATTCAACCAAATATGAACTTGTTAGAGTATCCACCATAGTAACATTACGCATGATAATTTTGCTTGTAAACACATCATTAGGATGAAGAGAAATTCAGAGAGACATGAAGCCTTAGATTAATATTTTGATGAGGTCTTGGAGTGATTATTAGTACTTGCCAATATAATATCATTAGAATGTCATCAAAGAGCTATTCCATACAAGAGTGCAAGATAAATGATAAGAAAAAAACACTTCAACATGAAAATCCATGCCTGAAATTCATTAATTTAAGCCTCTTTCCAAGCCTCTTTTTGCTCTTTACAGGCCTTCAAAACTTCAAAAATCCCATACTTTTCTTTTGGAATTCTGGCAAGGTCAAAAGGCTACAAAATAGAACAATGGTGGCACCTTTCCAACAGGATAAAACCCATAATAAATGATAGCCCATGTTGAGAAAGCATATTAATCCCCCTTTCAGAACACAATATAAGGTTTCTGGGTGATTTTTCTCTAAGTGATTTTCTAAAGCCATCTCAAAATAAGTAGTTATTTAGAGTACTAGCACTATTTGCATGAAGGATCAACTCCCTTAGTCCACTCCTTCAACCAAGTCTTCTTCTTGCTAAGTTTGATGTATCATGAAGGTTCCCTTGTATCCAAAGGGCAATTTTGCTGAGCTCTGGTTTGATAAGATCTTTAAGCTGTGAATGGCCTCATAGGTCTCAGGCTATCTTGTCATAGCAAAGTTTGAAGAGCCAAAATTTTTCCCTACCATGCTTAACTGTCCACTCCTAATAATAATAATAATTCAGAGAAACTATATTTGCAAAGCTTAAAGAACTCATTGCATTGACCTTCTTATTCTAAGTCAATTCCTCTACTAAAAAAAATCAACTAAACCAGAGCATCTTTATGAATGGCCCTTCAAATAAAAGGCAAACTGGTAATAAACCAAGAATCTCAAACACATGGAAGAGATTCTTAGTATTTATTCACAGTGCTTTGTTTATGCCTTGAAAATAATTGGCAACTTTTCCCTAAGCTTTTCTTCATTTGCATTCTTAAATTATGAGGGGAATTCTTATTGAGATTTTCTTCTCATAGCTTGAGTCATGAAGCTATGAATTACTTCCCTAATGATAAAAAGAAAACGTTACAAACCATGGTTAGAAGTTTTCACCTTTTGCTTCACATCATCTTCACTTTGCTAGAATGTATATTCAAAATGAATAATCTATCATATGTTGTATCCTATATATTAGTATTCCATCTTAAATTTTTAGCACTAGATTTTATAGTTCAAAGATATTAGACAAATATATTCTAGAAAATGTGACTATTGAAAACACAAGTCATACAACAATTGGAGAGTACAAAGAGATGAAAAATATTTGGAGCAATGGAGAACAAGTGAAATGGTAGAAGTGATGGAGGCAAGCGACATAGGTAGAATCAAGAGAAGGTTGTGGGGAAATGATTCCATGGAAATGGCTTTGGAGAGAAGGATCCACCCAGTCCCTCTCAAGTGATAATTCCATCTTTGGAGGATGTTTCTTTGATAGTTCAAAAACATGAAAACCTAGAACTAGATATCAGAAGGATAAGTTAACGGGTTTTTGACTAAATGTAGTAGATTTGGAGAAGTGGATGGCATATCATTGAAAGATTGATTTTGCAAAAAATTTAAAGTGTTACCCCATGGATTTTCATGCTTATTTTCAATTCAGCCAAAGAAAGATATGATTTTTTTCGTGCAGGCCCATGGTTTATGGACGTGTAGGGTTGTACAATGTATATGTTTCCATGGGATGAAGGATTTGATCCCAAGAAAGAAATTATGTCAAAAGTCCTAGTGTGGATTAGGTTATATGGGCTACCGACTGAGTTTTGGAAGGAGGATATCTTCAAACAATTTCAAGACAAGGTGGGAAAACATAGATGCCAGGCAAAATACATAGAAAAAAGTATTCTGGTCTAAAAGTAACAAAAAAACCAAAATCAAATACCAATAGAGGGCATCATCATAAAAGGCCAAGGTACCCATTGATATTTACATACATGATTTTAATAATAAGATAGACGAAAGCCCAAAAATCCAAACAAAGTTCCCATTTTCTTTAGATCACTGAAATTGGAATAAAACAAAAAGTAGGTTTGGTAATACCTACTCAAAAAGAAATTAGTATAAATATCCTATTTTATATATAAGTACATTTGGATAAAATAATATAAATATCATATATGTTTGATATCACAGTTACCTCTCCTTTATCATTGAAAAAAAAGCTACAATTCCCACATGATGTGAAGCATTAGCAGGGTTTGTATGAGGACTTTGAGGGATCCAATATACTAACATCACATTTGAAGGCTCTATGTGGTGGTAACAAAATCCCTCCTACAAATCACCACACAATATACGAATTGTGTTAGAGCTTATGGCTGTGTATCCCAACAACAAAGGGTTTCCAACCTAAACATAAAAATATAAAACTTGTTTTTCTTTTCTTTGCTACTGTTGCTGCTCCTGACTAACTACCATGTGACCCCATCATATTAAAAATGGAAGGAATCTTCATCAACATGGGGATGGATGATGAATTTGAGAAAGTGTGACCTCAATTGTAGTATGAACTAGTTTGGCCTGTTCGATGGGCACTTCAATCCACGCTCTTTTCTTCCCCTGCATGGCAAAAAATTATGAATTAGAATTTAATGTACTAGTTGCAAAAGAATATTATTTATCCTGAGCCAACAGATTTGTATTTAGGGTTAAGAAGCATTGACTTGTACTCAGTTAATGAAAAAAAGCATTCATGTATGCACAAACAAGCAGAAGACACCTGGAATGGCATTGTTATGGTTGCAGATGTGATTTCATTTTGTGAGTAGTATCTGCATCAATGCCACCTGTGCTCAACAATTGCTAAGAACCAACAAACCACCACCACTATGAACATTAACACCAAGGCATGATGACTGATCACCTTGACACAGTAAAAAAGGAAGCAACCACCTCATTTTTCCTAGAACTATGTGAGGCAGTGGATAACATCAATTTTTTTTGCTCAATCACAATGCAATAGAAATAATATTATATTCAAACTCTTAAAAACCCTGCACCTTGCCTTTTCAAAAGATTGAGAAATTTTAATGCACAAAAAATGAGTCTATGATTGGCCAAAAGCCCTAGCAATAATAACGGGTTAAATAATTTTCTATAGTCCCTCCCTTCGGGACTAATAAAAATGCGTAAGAACTAAACCATACTAAAAGAAGAATATAAATTGACTAAACCATTGCCATCACTATTGTTTTGTTAAGTTATATATATATATATATATATATATATATATATATATATATATATATATATATATATATATATATATATATATATATATATATATATATATATATATATATAAAATTGGGTCTCCACCTCTCATTGAAAATAAAATTTGTTACTATAAGGAAAATCCATTGAAAGGTTGACAAAGTTAGGATAACAACATGACCAATAGGATAGAGACTATTTAAAGCAAACCTAAACTAAATCACCATCACCATTATTAATTCTTTGTATATATAAAAAATATTAGCATATCCAAAAATTTAGAATAAAGCTAACAATCTCATAATGAATTATTAATTCTTGAAAAGGCTCAACGAATTGAAAAGGCTTAACTAATTGTTGCACAAATGAATGCAAACTTAATATAATAAATGATAGATTTAATATATTTTAAAATATTACAATAGTTATTAGTAGCAATTGCATGAAGGGGGTGTAATGAAAATATTGATAGAATGAAGAAATAGAAAAATATTAAGGAAGAGGCAAGTGCGACATGGAATGTAACATTTGCTCTTCATTATTTTTGATGTGAACATATGCACCATTTTACATTATTGTATATCAATCAAAAGAGAAAGGAGGTGATATATGAAGGTCTTATGAGGAGCACACTCTTGAAATTTCTGTAAATGTTAGTTCTTAACGTTCAATGTTACCAATATCAATTGTTGATTTTTTACAATGTTAAGCCTTGTAAATTGCATATTTTTAAAGCCTATGCCATTTTTGATGGAAGTTGTTTAAGATTGCCTTGATTTATAGGAGGGATTAATACATGCTCAGGATTATTTCGACTCTATACTGGGCCTGTATATTTTATCATATGCACAAACACAAACATTGGCAAATCAAGGAATTTAGTGCCGATTCTATAGACAATAGTACAATTTTTTCCAAGAGCATTATTAATCAAGTTGGCTTCCACCCACAAATTGTCTATAAGCATAATTTGTTGTGTTTTCGATAGAAGAATTTTTGGTTTAAAATTGATCATCATTGGGATCTTCAAAGTGTTTCTTTTCTTGGTATGCTTTGCATTACTACGTGCAATTGACCTATTCAATGATTTCAACATTTCCTTGTTATTTGTTGAAGCTAAATTGATTGTTGCGTAAAAATGAGCTAAAGAATAAAATTAAACTTTTTTTTCCCTAAAGACAAAGATCCATTTGTTTAAGACATTAGTAAATTCCAATCTTCAAATTTTGATCCATCATTTTGAACATTTAACAAGAGATTTTGAAAAGCTACTTAGTCTATATCAGAACCTTTTTGATAGAAAATTGTACGCAATATAACAACAATGTCAAAAGTTCACCAAAGGGTTAAACCATATGATTTTACAACATATGTTGGAATGTTTTGTACTAGAGGAAGTGGGCCTTAGTCACCAACAAGTATAATAGATCTTACACTAAATAGACCGCATTTATGTTGTGGGAAAGCCTCGTGCAAACGTTGATCCATACACATTAATAATTTAGGCCCTATGAAACTCATTACATTGATGAGAATGTATCAGATATATTGCAAAGTTACAGGTGCTTGTCCTTTCAAAGATTTCATTTCATTTATAGGTATGTGAAGGCTCAAATGGATTGTCAAAACATTTATGTTAAATGATGTAAAACCTGTTGAGGAGAGCAATAAATAGCAATGGTGAATTATTTTGACTTGCTTGTGAATTCAATATGAGTTTGATTTTGTTGATAAGGTATGATTTTTTGTTCATTATCATTTTCAATGGAAGCATTGTATCCTATTGATTGTAGTGGTGCAAATAATATCGACCAAAACTTGTTATTCTGCAAATAAAGCACCTAATGGGGACGAAGTGAAGAATGGTATTCAAAGATATTTTACGTTGTTCGATTGAGTTTTACAAAATAAACGACTATTTCTTGTAAGGAAAATGTAATGTTATTTTTGTTCCAAGGATGATGTATGTCAAAGTCAGGATGGCCAAGTATATCGAATTTATTTATCTAAATATCATTGTTGGAGTGAAATTGCGATAAGAATTGTCACTCATGAAGTTGTTTAGAGTTGTGGTGAAGAATATCATCATTTGAAACTTCATCATCCTAAAAACAAATCTTTTTCATAAATTATATGATGAATGTACCATTATGGTAGATATTTTGCATGCTTTCTTAGTTTCTAGTTATTTGCTTGGTGCAACAACTAACGTCTAAAATGATGCTTGAAAAAGATTAGTACATGAGACAATCGCTCCAAAAGATCAATGCATACATGTTTTATCAAAATTGGCAAAATAAGGAAATACACCTTATTGTAGTCAAATTTGAACATGCATGAAAATTTGGCCCCGCTTAAGCAAAATCGATCCAAATCAATCAAAATTGGTTAAGACATTCATCTTAAATGTCATTTTCAAATGTAAACATGTTCAAAGTAAGCCTAATGTATGTGAAGTAATGTTGGGAATTTTCTCAAAAAAAAATCAAAAGATTATGAAAATACAAGTCCTATTGTGCCTTCTCAGGTTGTTATCACTTATTTTGCATGCCATGAGTTTGTGACCCTTGTCTAGCGTAACAACGGACCCTGAGACCTCTCTTGGCACTCGTCGAATTTCTGAGCATGACTTTGCATATGTTGGGTTTTCGAAACTCCCTTAGCACCTCCGACATCAATGGTAATATAATTGCCTGCGCGTGTGAACTTCTCATCCTTCCTATGACCACTCAAATCGTCCATTTCTCTCCGTCTCACTTCCATTTTGCTTGTCACCCCTATGTCTCCTGCAACCCTAGCTTTGCTCTCATCTCCCTTCATGCTGCTCCTTCCATTTTCACTCTTTTTTCTTGCAGGTGGCTGGTGTGGATCGTACATGCTGCTCACTCATTAGGTTTGTCTCTTTACGGATTTACAAAACTCTAGGATTTCTCTTAGTAGGCCATCTTCCAGTGGTGGGTTCTCTGCAGTTGGGATTTTGATAGATAATATTTATCTCCAACGAACGTCAGGATTCTAATTCAGAAACATCTCTAGGGATTCCCAGCCGTGTTTGATCCTTAACAGGTTTCCGAGTAGTGCAAGGTCATCAACAGACTTCTGACCCTTGTAAAACATACGTCGAGATTCCACTTGATCTGCAACACTCTTCACATATCTGAGTCATTCTTTACACAATGGAATTCCAACCCCTGCTCAACATACGTTGGGAATCCGAGCCGTGCTCAACACTTAAGCGAAGTCCAAGCCCTACACAACATATCCTATATTTTTGAGATATGCAAAACAATTTTCCGGGATCTGGCTAGTGCAGAGCACACATCAGGTTTCCACCTTATGCAATACATATCCTCAGAACCCGCCAACTGTTTCAGTACTTCCCAGATTTAGCTTGTAGAAAACAGTTTTCTCCTTGCTATACACACTTGTTTTCTCAGAATATCATGTGAGAAACTCCAAAGAAGAAGGGAGATATGAAGTATCAGTTTCAAGAGGCTGTTCCCCCTTCAAATATGGAATCCAACATTGACAAGATCACAAATACAAAATTGGGACATGTTGATCCCATAGTGTTTTCGCAGAGGAATAATGCAACTCCTAAATTAGATTAGGTTCAAAGTATTCATGACAGTAGCCTCCCTCAAGTTGCAGCATTCCCAAGATCAGTGCAATATCCTGAGTTGGTATTGACCATGGCAAAACATTCTGACAAGGAGAGAAAAGTCATAAATCTAAAAGGAGAATATGTTTTTTTGCCGCGGTTCAGAATACATTGATGACATGCTCAAATTCCCTGATATTATTACACTGTTGAACAAAGTTTTCGGTAATCTTGCTGCCAAAGAATTTCAACCATGGATGTTATACATAGAGGTGAGATAATTAGTGACTCTATTCATAAACAACTATCAAAAGTAACCACAACATTGAAAATGTACATGAATTTGTATTTGGTCTACGCAATAACTCGTAGAAGAATTTACAACGGATTTAGTATAGTTGGGGACATGTTTTCATCCAAAATTTATGATTTCTATCCTCAACTTACTTTGAAAGAAAGCCTACATCATTTCCACGAGTCAATGATGGCTTATTGCAGTATGCTCTTCAAATGTTTGGATCAGATCCATATAACATCAGGTTATCCATTGACGCCTATACTGAAATTGCAAGGTGGGGAGTTTGGTTCATACAATTTTCAATTTTCTCATATCTCAGAATATGTGGATGCGAAATTTCTCCCTATATGCTCCCAAGGTATGTAGATGATAAATGAGCACTGATGGAACTTGTACATCAACTTGTTGAAACTCTCAAGTTTTTGTCTAGCAAACACACGACATGAATACACTACCTGATCTCAATCGAGAGAATCTTGTGCTTCATTGGACAAAGCAAAAGCTATTGATAGTAAAATGACTCAAGTCACTCTTCGGCATTTTCATAACATACCTTATTTTGATGTCAGAGGTATAATTGAAAATGCTCTCAGCTCTACATATCAATTTGTTCCTCATTTTGTATATTTTTGGATGGATTGTGATGATGAAAAGGAATTCAGAGTTAGAGACTTTTTCCATTTCAGTTTGGAACAAGTCATTGAATATAAGATAACAAATATTTTAGATAAATTTGAAAATGATGAAGATGTTGTGGATCCTATCTATGAGGAACAATATATTTAATCAAAAACTCTCCCATAGATTGATTGGAACTAAGTCGAATCTACGTCCTTAGAGAAAATAACTCAATAAATATTGGATATAACACTCACATGGCTTGAGAGCAAAGGGGTTAATGTGCAGAAGGAAGATTTACCTCCACCAATGAAAGAGATTAATGTGGGCACTTTTCATCAACAACAAACAGTTGTAGGTCCTAATGAAGAAGCTAGTGAGATCATAGTTGAAGCACATTTGGAGGAAGACAATCTGGTCCTTGAAACAACCCAAGTCTAGAAACTGCCTACACTCAAGATCAAGAGGTGAGGAGGGTCTTCAGGTACTTTTGGAATTTATACAACTTTAGATACTTCTCCTTAAATATTTCCCATTCTTAGAGCTTAGTCATGAATACCATCCAACAATTCATAGCTTCAAACACTTTTGTGTTATTTCTTGTATTTACTCCTCCCAAAGTTGATATTCCATTGTCTTTGTCTTCTTCCCTAGATACAAGTCTACCTCTTCTTTCAATTCCTAAGGCTACATATAAATCACCCAAATTTGAGCAGGGTACTATTTTACCCACATTCACTCAAGCCTTGGTAACTTCCCCTCATTATTTTGATACCCAATCTTAGGTGGAACAAGGATATGTTCAACAAGCACCAAATGCAAAGATTCCATATTGGCTAAACGAGGTAGTGAGGAAAAGAAAGAAAATAATGCAACCTCAAGATATTGATTTCAGTGCATTCATTACTCTTGCTTCTTGTTAACTGAAGAAACCTAAGATGGTTTCTATAATATTGATAGATGAACAAGGGGAAAGGTATGTTGAGGTGGAAGTTCTTCTTTTGGATAAGGACAAATATGATGTCAGTACTACATACCATTAGGTATCAACAATAGGAACTCTCTTTGAGAAAGTGGATCAAGATAAAGATGCTAAAAAGCAATTGAAATAAAATGTTGAACAACTTAAATTAGTTGTTCAAAAACTAGTAAAAAAATGCAAGCCTCCTCATCTAACACTAGTTTTAGATATAAAAAAATGAACGCAGCTGAGAAAATTAGACATATAGGCAAAGCGAGAAAAGAGTGGTGAGAATAATTGATGCTTTAGGGAACCAAAACAATAGACAAGGCAATGTCTATTTGCACTGAGATTCAATATATATTTGATCTTGCCAAAAACGTTGAATATAAATATAAAGTTGAAATTAGTAAATGGAAACAATTGCTTCTAAAATTGGAAGACTTATCTAAAATAGACCTAGATGTTTTCGTTGTTGAGAGGGTTCTAAAATAGAAAAACTATGGTGATCTCACATAATTTTTAGGCACAACAAAATTTTGTATTTGCATCTTGGAAGAAGGTCTAAATAAATTCCATGAATCCAAATCAATGACATCTGATGCAACAAATAATATATAAGAAGTATTTGAGCAACTTCATTATGCGTTTGTAGATGATAAAGGGATAGTTCTTCCAACATAATTAATCATAGAAGAATTCAAACAATTATTTGAAAAAGAGACAATTCCTAAATCTATTTTTAATTCCGAATCATTTCGAAAATTCATCAAGCATCTAATTTATTTTAATAAACTTGATAAAAATTTGAATAAACTTCCGCATGTTTCACACAAAATGCTTGATTTTCATTTTGAAGGAGAAATCAGTTTCATTCATTCAGATGGCCGAGATGAAGACAGAGTGAAAGTAACCATGAAGATATTTTTGAATACAAAAAGATATTTCAACAAAGTAAGCATAAATAATTTCAAGTCATCCTTGATGAAAAAGATGAATGAAATGCAAACGGGCTTCTGCAATTTTCAAGCTTGATTTTTGCCAATGGCTTTTTCGTAACTTCTAAGTTGCACATTTTTGTAACTTTAAGTTATGGAAGTTTTCCAAGTCATTTTTGCAACTTTTAAGTTGTGCATTTTTGTAAAAGTGCTTTTGCAATTGTTTGAAATTTCATAAAAGGTGGTTATGCCCCATAACCATCACCTTGTAAGTTATAAATATGAGTTTTTGAGTCATTTTTAATGACTTTTTGACATGTAAATAAATTTTGGCAAGATCAAAGGAAAAGAGATTGTGTATACCACCCTATGAAGAATCAATACAAAGGGAATTTGCAAGACTTTGTGCCATAAATTCATCTTAATGAATGATATATATGAGTATGTTATTCAGTTTTGATTCTTATTATTTAAATTTGTTAGATTCTACTATTAGATAGTCAAAAATACAAAATTTTTAGTGTAAAAGTTCACTTGAATCTACATTGAGATTTTTGTGATTGAGAGGCCTTGGTGAGGTTTATTATATATTTGATATTTGATTTCATAGGAAATACAGGGTTGTTATCCAATCCCATTTATGTATGTCATTTATTTGTATGTTTAAGATGTCTTTCCTCTCTCATTTTAATGATAAAGGCTTCCGCTATTGAAGTTTTCCCCTCAAGATTATTATAGCAGCTTTTTGTGTTTAACTGGCTAGAATTATCCCATTCTCCCTTCCTCCTTTCTTTTCTATTTTTCCATCCTTCCCTCCATTTCTCATTTCTATCACCTTTCCATACTTTTTGGTTAAAAGTATGAAACCCCCCCACAAACAACATTTTTGCTGTAAATAATTTCCTTTTTCTGTAGTGTTTTTTTCCCAATAAAGGTAACTACATCTACTAATAGGAAAGGGACTTTGTCCCAACACTGTTGATCGAAATCTCTAATTTTCCTCCCTAATTTGTTTTCCAAATAACACACTTAGATCTTAATTATGAAAAATGGATACGTAAAATGAGATTGTACAAGATATGTAATAAATTACACAAATTGATTTGGAGTTGTTAAATTTAGAAATATGCTAAAAAAGGAAAGTGCAAAAGAAGAATGACTTAGCTAGAAAATCAAAAATGCAAGACTATGTCTGAGATTGTAAAACTCATTGTAGGGATCTAAGAGGTCATTATGAATCATGAACAAGGATTCACTTGCTCTTTAGACAAGGCTACACTAATTGGACAAGGTTGCTATGCACTAGCATCTATAAGGCATGTCAACTTCTGGTGGGGTTTTAATTTGTGAAAATATGGGTCTGTGCACCTTCACTTTGTGGTGTTGTGTGCGTGATCAAATTTATGCAATTCATTATAGAAGCTGCTATGTGCCTTCTTATTCACTTGGAACCTTAGCTCAATAGGTCATGAAGAAAACTATAATAAATGAGAAAAATGTGTTAGAGACTAAAGTTGTGTTTGACCTCAACACCCCTTGTGTTGAGTGTTTCCTACATACCAATACCAAAGAGGGATCAAATTTCATGTCATTATCCTATGCTAGAGTGGTGTGTGTGAAATACTGATGAAATACTATATGCTGGTACATTCTTGGTGTTATTAAGTGCTTCAACAATGACTTGTAACTTTGGAGGTGTATTCAAACTTAGCTCAAGGCTACTAGGCCTGTGTGTACTTAGAATTGGGAAGCATATGTGTTTTCTTTTTAATGTATAGCTAAATATTCTGATGTCTTTTCTTGATGTGAGCGTTTAGTGAGAAAATGGCTTAAAAATACGGATTTATAGTTATTTTATTGTAATTCCTTTAGATGAGACTTGTAAAACATGCAGATGACCTGTTTGGTGAATTTAAATTTGAGAAAATAGTCATTATTTTATGGGAGGACACAAACAATGGATTTAAACACTATTGATGAGCAGGATAGTCTTGAAGAAAGACCTTGTATGAGGAGTAGAGACAACTAAAGTGGAAGTGTGGATCAGTTTGATAATGAGTTTATGCTATTTAGAATGGTGAATAGGGATATTAAAAATCATAATTTACTTAATAGGCTAGGGTCATTTGTATAGAAGTGAAGGAAGGGCAATCAAGGACTATGGAATTGGGCATAAGATAAGTGTGTAAAATGAATGTTCATAAGTGCATTTTTTTAGCAATAAATTTTAATTTATGTCTAAATTTTCCCTCATTTTATTTTAGTAATGCATCAAATCAAGAGTACTATAATAAAAAGAATAAATATATAACCGAAATTACCTATGAATAACAGTCTTGAATGTAGGCCACAACATTGAACTGTTCTTCATACAAAATTGGAATGAAACATGTATATACCAGTCCTTAGGATAATAATCTAAAATTAAAAATAAGAAACTTATAGATCAAATAACAAGGAAAAATATGCTTTATTGGGTACATGAACCATTATGTTTTTTGGTGCAAAACTGGTGATTTTAGAGGGTATGACCCTTGGAGATATCTATTTTGTTGAAACACTTGGATTGCACTACACATGCCCCAATCCTCATTGATATGAGAGTGTGATTAATAATTCAAGGCGTGCTTGATTCCATCTTTGCATACCCAAAGTAAAGAAGTAGCTTGGAATCCATGTATGAATTTCAATGGACCATCTGGTGCAAAAAGGTGAATCAACCACTATAGATGGAATAGAATTCATTTTTTATGTAAAATTGTCATAAAAAATGGTGCAAAAGTAGCACAATATGAGTTTGGTCTAAACAACATAGAGAATGATATGGATTGCCATTCATTCTAAAAAATAGGTACAAAAGTAAGCAAGGAGGTGGTCATGTGCTAAACACATCCCCCAAATATAATATCTGGGTGTTTATATATTCTAGAATTGTTGAAAAATACCCTATAACTAACTGTGATTCTTAGAAATTTTGGAAATAACTATTTTTTGCTTGTTGGGAGAACAACATTATTTTGGACACAAATGACTTGCACCCTTGTCTGAATGGAGCATTATTGTCTAAAATTACTTTCTAAGTAATTTATGAGTATGCACTATGATAAAATGAGTAATTTTTATAAATTTATATCCATACAACATGTTGTTTCATCTTAGTTTCTAACACAAACCACTGCGTATGCCCCCCGTTTTAGGTGAGTTGTGAATCCTGCACAATAACTAAGCTCAAAATAAAAAGTTATTTGAATGATGTTATATAAGTGATAAAAATATAGAGTAATAATGATAATATTTTAAAGCATGGTTTCATCATAAATAAGCCGAGAAATGTAATAATGTAAGATGCATGTAAAATTGAGCATACATAGTGTCATGTCTAGATAAATGTTAACAATGACAAACATAGTGAATAATGATCATATACTAAGTAAGTGAAACTGATTTAGAGTAAATCAGGAAGGATGCATGATGTCCATCATGGCATCAAAAGATTAAGCAAATTAAGCAAACAAGAGTCATGGATATGACACACACATATAAAGAGTACACACAAAATCACACAAGATGAACAATAGAAGGTTAAGGGGGACATATACAAGGGACATGTTCAAATGTCACTCACATGCTTACAAACATATAATAGGATTAGAGATTCAAACAAGGACATGTTTAAATGTACACAATCTAAATAAGTTGAATACACACAAGATAGGAAGTAAGAAATCAAACACAAAAAAATGCATGAATAAGTATAGTTGATCTACATAAGTAATTAGTAACATCAATATATTCAAAAATTCAAGTATCCAGTAATATAGCAATGTGAAAGTAAGTGAGAAATAAAGATAGATTTTTCACAATGTATTAAACCAAAGAGTGAACAATAGGGATAGTCATAGAAAAATAAAACTTGTGTAAGAGGATGCCCCTAATGCACTTGTTGAGATGTAAACAATATGTAAAAGGCATGTGACTGGTTTGAATCTAGAAAATCATAATCTCTATTCACTGGGACAAGTCCGCTGGAATCAGACAAGAGTGAAATGTGTTAGTGGAACATAGTATTTTTGTCTTGTAAGTCTTCTAGGTCTGAGATAGTATCACCACCTGCAACTACATTTGGTAGTGATAACTTGTATGTTCAATAAATCACTCAAGGACACTTGTAAAATATATTTCATATAAACTGGATATATAGAAATATTTTATATCTTGAGCACAAATTAATTGATGTAAATGAAATAGGCATAACATGCATAGGTCCCAGTTTTTATAATTTTAAGAAATATATATATATTTTGTATTTTTGAATATATGAAACTAAAAAAGGAACATTCTAACCAATGACACTAGTAAGAGGCTCATAATCAATAAATATTGTATTTATCATGGGAAGGATGACCTCTCACAAATGGAAAGTATCATACCATTGTGAAGGAACTGATCTCAACTCAGAATTTGAAAACTAATCTACCTTTGAACCATAAGTTACACTGTCATGATAATTTGTCATATACTATGTATGCCATGTAGTATTGTGAACTCTAGGGATCTTTAGAACCCATCGTGGAGTGTATGAAATCTGAGTTGGTGTCTTTTGTGGAACACCCTTACTACCTTGTAATATTAAGATATGAAGTGTTGGAGTAGAGAATGGCTCTCTAGAATCTATGAAAAATATCCAAGTAAGTGAATTTTCAAGGTTACATCTCCTTAGAAAGTTAGCCACTTATTTTTGAACTTTTTGAGTAGGTTGAACCTTATGAGGTTGCTCAACTGTAATCTATCGTGTAGGAACAAAAATATTTGGTTAGAGGGGGGATTTGTATAGAATAGTGTGAACTATGATGACCTCATTAGAATAAATATATTTCAAACATATATGTACTACAGAGGGAATTGCACAAAGATTCTAAATCCATGGGCATCCTAATAATATATCGAACACTCTCGTA
This sequence comes from Torreya grandis, assembly GCA_037957365.1. Taxonomy (NCBI): domain Eukaryota; kingdom Viridiplantae; phylum Streptophyta; class Pinopsida; order Cupressales; family Taxaceae; genus Torreya; species Torreya grandis. The sequence continues at coordinate 1,427,537 of JARHVA010003237.1, forward strand.
ATAAGTACTACTGTAAACTTGGTGGCCACATGTGTTAGTCAAACCTGGACTGGTTATGTAATCTCACCAACATAACTTTGAATGTGGCCATTGAAGTCCTTAATGACTATTGTTGTAGGAAGTATATCCTTATCTATGTATCCAAGATGAGTGAGAAGTGTGATAGTACACATATTCATAGTTGAACCATTGTCCACCATAACACTCTGTATAGGTTGGTGATCTATGTGAGCTTGAATGACCATAGAATATAAATTAAAATCATCAACTATATCATGCTCTGATAAGTTGTCTAGATGGTGCTGAAGTATATTATGTACCAATGATGCCATTTAGAGGATGTTGTGCTTTTGTTTGAGAATGATAAGAAACTGGGGGAGGGTGTGCTTAGGAAAAATATAATTGAGCATTTTAATTGTTTGATTCTCAATTGGTTTTACTTTTGAATAATATGTAGATGTACCTACATATATTTTATTAAAAAATGGGCCTATTACATAAACACATTATGTAAATAAACCATTTAAATGCAACAATCTAATATTTTGATATAGGTAATATAATACAATAGTGGACAATAAGTTCATTCAAGCATGTGCAATAAATATATAAATGGTACAATTAAAGGTTAAAAGAAACATATATTATTTACTATTCTATTCTATATTGCCACTGTTATCTAACTTTGTCTCAATTTCATAACTCAACTCTGTGTTCCATTTGTTCAGGTTTTTGATTGTTTTTCTTCCTCAAACACTATCGACAAACCACAAACACTATTATTGATGTTATTGTCCTCCTCTAGACATTTTAGTATTTCCAAAAATATAGACACCTTTTTTGATCCATCAATTGTTATTTTATGGGTTTTTTGTCACTTTTATGTTGATGTCTTCATATCTTACACATAGGATATCATTATCTACTTATAGATCAAAATCCTAGCTTTTCACCCTTTGGTCATGCTTGTAAAAAATGGGTTAATGGGTTCATAGTGTCAAGATGGCCTCAAAGACCCCTCTATCAATGAGCACTACCTACATAGTCAATACTCCAAGGAGGGACTAAAACCTATGTAGTTATCCCCTATGTGTGGGAGTGTGTGTGTGAACAATGGTGTAATATGATATATTGCATGCCATGATCTATCTTGTAACTTGAAAATACCATTCATGGGTTTTTTTTGGACACTTCATCTTAAATCCATTCAACTTAAATTTTTACTAACAAATAAATATTTTGATACATTTTAGACATTTTGTATGACTACTCCTATGGCTGATAAATAAATAGGGATGAATAGGGTAGAATAAATTAGTTGTGTAATTGATTAAATGAGTCTTGGTAGGTGCTTGCTTGGTATTTTATAGATGATTAATGAGAAGGCTCAAACTTGTATTTATACCACACATTTTGAAAATATCTCATGATAGGGTTCAATAAGACAAATCGACTGACCCATAGGTTTCAAATAATTTGCAATTTGGATGAATTTTGAGTACTATACACTAGATAAGGATCTTAATACTAGAATTGATGCTAGTGTCGTTCTGTGGTCGATAGTGTCCAGAAGGATAAAAAATAAGTATGGATATGTAATAGAAAGTGAAGGATATATATCAATTTTTGAGCTTTCTATAGTGTATAGGCTATATGGATTATATGAATATTATGGGTCAAACTAAAATATAAGCATTCAATCACAATGAGATGGTGAATGCAAGCCTTTCGACAATGTGAAGGTCCATAGTTTAAGAGTAGATCCCTAATTAGTATTTGTCAAATATAAAAGATTGGGATGCTATAAATATTTAGTTTTAGTATCAACATTTCCCCTTTAATTTAGTAATACATAAGGATGAAACTAGTAGGTTTAAAGGAAATAAGTGTGCACTTGGGTGTGTACAACACACCTTGTCTTTGATTGAGCTCATTTTGAGTGTTTTTCTGGTGTATAACTTGTTACAACCAATGACATTTTACAATATAAATCAATGCATATAATTTAAAATTTAAAATAATTTAAATAATTGAAAAAAAGAGAGCAAGGAAGGAGTACACCTGTGTGTCAATACAACCATGTTTCCCCTTTGTATTTTTCCTGGTAAAGATGATTCCTTATGAAGAATTGGAATTGAGAGATATTCAGACCTAAACCTTGGAAATTTGAAGAGGGAGACTAGAAGGTATTATGCCTCCAATCCAGTGTAAGGATGAGTTGCGACACAACCATTAAGATCACTAAATCTCAATCGCACAACTCAAGTGGGAATATACATAATCTAGTGAGGGTGAGTGTTTTAATCAACTCATCTTATAAATTAGGTGAGGTTGGGTGATTTAAGAAATCCAACCTATAAATATGGTGAGGTTGAATTATTTAATCACTTCAACCTGTAAAGAGAATCAACTGCTATAGACATAAAAGGTTCGATAACAATACTTATTTATGTAATCGATGCTTCTTGGTGATAGTAATATAGAGATATAATTGGTAAATTTTATAATTTTTGGTACAATAGCATGTAATATGCACCTCTTATGGAATTTTGTAAAGTATATGTGTCACAAATCTGAAAAAATCTATTTCAATTCTATGAAAAATTGGTGCAATGTATAGGATTATAACCCAAATGTATATATAAATCATGCAAATATACTTGAGATTTGTGTAAGTGTGGAGGTCATGTCTTTTTGACTTGACCCCACTAAAAATTGGAGATATCAAGAATTGAGTAAACATGAAGGTCATGTCTTTATGAGATGCCCCCACTAAAAATCTAAAAATAATGTAAATGTGGAGGTCATGTTTTTATGACATGCCCTTGGTGATATTCCTCTCCTTTTGAGCTGAGGAAAATAGAATATGGTAGGTACCTTACCTAAAAAGGACAAGGTAAATATATAATCTATGTATGATTCATGTTGCATATAGGATTAACATGCCTAAATAGATATATCAATAAAACTCACAGTATGTGATCACATCAAGCATTAAGATGCATCATATGTATCATGGAAACATCGAGAAAGTAACAATACAAACTCATCAAAAATTCAAGCTCACACATAAGAGCACTCGATAGAATGCAAAAACATGGTCTGAGGAGGACTATTAAAGGGGAATGTTCAATTTCCACACAATCAAAATGAAATGACATTCAAATTTTAATTTAAGATAGAATGACATTTTCAAATGTCAAAACAACATATAATGACACAGGGGCCAATAGGTAAGGAATATATTCAAATGTTCCATAAGAAATACAATATAAAGCAATGAAATACACTCAAGGAAGTGAAAATGTGAATAAATGAAGTATAAACAACTGACATAAGCATATCAACTAGTCCTTGCATGTATGTGTTAGCAAAAAATGTCATGTAACATAGCATATCAAGTACATTGTGAAAAATAAAATCATTGATATAGACATGTATAAGTGTTAGTATATAAAATCAAACATGATAATGTAGAAATGATCATAAATAATATGTAACCTATATCAATCATGATCAATGAAGTGGATGCCCCAAACGTACTATGTGGCATAGGTAGAAGAGAGGTCTAATATTTGTATGTGCATATATTATGTCACTCAAAGATGCGTGAAATATGCATGTGTATAGAAATGAAATGATATGTTATATTTTAACATGAAGCAAACATTATAGGTGCTAAGGAGATAGTAAACATGGGAATGCTAAATATTTTTGTATTTTATGAATTATTTGAATATTTTTGTATTTTCTTTAATTTTTATTTTTAAAATATTTATTTTTTGTATTTTTAAAATTTTAAAAAGTAAAGGCTAGCCAATTATCCCATATAAGGGGTGTTCATAAGGTTCTCAATCCTCAAAATATAGTGAATCATACTAGTGATCTACCAAAGATCATGTATATGTGTCATATATAGATTTCGAGAGTTGGAAATAATCTATGTATACCTCATAGGAGTTTGTAGACATGACTCAATAGTAACATAATTAGTGCTTTATAGAACCCATTATTGAGTTCTCTTTATTTTTTTAGAGTAGTAGTAATTGGAATTGGAACATGTTTAGTTGATCTAGGTAGTTAGGTATGTAGTGTAGGAGTAAATGAGGATCTCATGGAATCCACTATGTACCTCTAGTACAAAGGTCTCTCAAGTATAGGCCACCTAGGAAAGACAATTGATTCTTACTTACCTTTTCATGAATGATTAAACATAGTAGGTTTGATGAGTAACTGTCGGGGAATAAACTTATCTTGTTCAAGTGGACATTCATATGGAATTTTACAAAAAATGATTACCCTGTTGGTATACACACATGCACTATGGAAGGTACTACACAAAGTTTATGTTTATTATTTAAACTACTTTCCTTTTGTTCATGTAATATGTTTGAAATATGATTTTTTCTCATGTGGTGAAGTATTGTTAATTGGTCATTTAGTTTGATTTAATGATAAGTGAGGCAATCACCGTACATAATGGAATCCATTTGGGAATAAAAATGATCAAATATAATGATCATGTGGTAACTAGGTTTTTACTTTTAGTTCTAAGACTATAATTGATTTATTTGTGGGAGTACTAACTGTATCTGTTTGATCTATATTTGTGTATGCTAGTTTTGATACTCAAATCTATTGTGTAAATATGCGTGTAAGAACTATCATATTTAGCTCAATGCCTCCTCTATGTGTCCCTCTAGTGAGAGCTCGATCAACCATTAGTTCCTTGGTAGGATCAGTGTGGGAGATATTAGTTGTTGTGGGGGGTACATTATGATAATAACTTATTATAATGGTTGATATATGTGAAGGCTCATGGACATTACATTCCTAAAAAAGAGTGGAATGGGATATCTCGATCCTTTTAGAATGACTTATAAAAGTAGGGGAAAATACCTTGTTGTCTCTTTCTAAAATGTAATAATTCTTTTGTCTACAAGTTGTGTAATATTTTGATTTAGAGCACAAAAAACATCGTCTTGATGCTTGTTAATACCATGGTGAGTGAAAAAGGGTTGTCCTTTTACCTTTTCAAATATATCTAGTGGATGGTAGTAATTTGGAGGAAGAGTATCAACTGTTTATCCAATAGTGTATGCAATATATCATGTGGTCTATCTCTTAGGTGATCAAAATGAAGTGGTTTCCTTTTAGTAGAGGTATATGTTTTAACTGTAGGAGGTATTTTGTATGTGGATTCCTTTCCTATATGTAAAATTTTTACTATTTGTTCTTTGGTATGCAATACTAATTTAGAAGAAGGTATTTAAAGTGGCTCATGACCCTTCTTGTTTTACTTTGTAGGAATTATTTGTAACATGTTTGCCTTTAGGTGAATAAACATGTGATTTGGTATTGGAATTTTTTAGGGAACATGCATATTTATGCACATCCAAATCTAAAGTATTAAAAAAAGTAAAGGGCTTGTGAAATGTCATTTCTCTAAGTGGAGAAAGAAGACCCCTACTAAATATGAATTGTAATTCTAAATTCGAGGGGGTGTAGTTTAATGAATATAAGATATCATTAAATATAATAAAATTTTCTTGAATATATTCATCCTCGTTTTGAGTTAAGGATTAAAAATGGTCCAATGGTAGCTTGAGTAATTTATGTTTATGGAAATTAGATAAAAATATATCATCAATATTATTAAAGGTTGGTATAGAACCATTTGGGGGGTTTTAGAACCAATCTAGAACATATCAAGCTAAACTTATATGGAAGGTTTTGAGTAATAAATGTCCATCCTTAGCCCAATGGTCAAAGGAGTGTAAATATTGTTTCAAATGACAAGTAGAATTTCCTTGACCATAGAAGGAATAAAGCATAGGAATAATAAAGTTAGAAGGATAGGGATGATAAAAAACATATTGTGTAAGGGGTTGGTGCTTCAAGATATTATCATTAAGAGTAGCTTCATAGGAGAACACTTGTATCTTAAGAATAGTCATTTGTAATTGAAGATATCCTATAGTAGTCATCATAGATAAAATGTCACTAGGAGGTATTGGTAAAAAGGTTAAAGAGGTGTTGATTACCATACATATGAAACATAGTGATAATTTTTGGCCATGTTTGGCCCACATACCAAACTGTGCCTACTCACAAAGTTCCTGATTAAACAATCAATTTAAATTATCTAGACAAGCTCTAGATGGTGTGGACAGAGTAGAGAGATCATGGAGCTCACAAAACTATAGAAAAACTTAAAAAATGCTCAATAAAATTTGGGGAGCACATGGAACTCATCTAATCCACTCATTCCATCTAAATTTTGTCCACACATTTGGTCCTAGTAGCAAGAAACGCTCACATGATGAGGATCAAGTTGGTCAACCAATTTGTGTATATAATATCTCCACTCAAGAACCCTTCTAGGATAATAGATCAAATGGGTTCGCTCCTTATATCATTAAGGATGTCTCCTAAAATTTTGATGCCTTCATGAGTTCTGCACTTCAAGTTACAAGCATAGAAAGTTAGCAAAAAAAGGAAGGACATCTGCACAAGTGTTAACCTTATACCCAGACAAAATCCATATGATTTTAAATTTTATGGTCTACAGGATGTCAAAAAATGTTCTCAAAAATGTCAAATGATGTTCATACGAACATCAAATTTAAATCTTTGTGAAATAGCTGTGGGGGTTCAAAAATCCTTGGCTAAGACCTAAGGAAATATGCATGATCGACAAGTGACAAGTCCACAAGAGCTTGGATTGATTCAAACAATCAGTGGATGTCAAAGGCCAATGAGAATCAAAGCTTGAGGTGATGAGTACCAAAGATCTATGGCCTATGATTAACCAATTTCTAAGATCCAATGGTGCATGGTGATCAAGATAACTAACAAAGGAATGAGCCAGGATATTTCAGCAAAGGATGGTCAAGTAAGATGAACCCAAATTGATAGGATAGTAAGATAATTTTAACTTGATCTTGACCCAAGTTGGTAGAAGGAGCAAAAGGATGAGGTCTCGGTATGGACTTAGATTAGACCAATTATTGGGCAAAGTGTTATAATCTATAAGAAAACCAATATCCTTATATTTATTTTTCTCTATATATAATTCAGTTCAATATCCAAGATAGAAGGGGATACATGGCCAATAAAATATCACTTCAAGCCATGCCTCGATAAGTCATTGATTTAGAGCAGACATGACATGTCCTTGGCATTCGAAGACCTAAAATATTGACTTCATGATAAGATATAGTAGAAGATGAATGGATCAAAGTTTGGGGATTCAGGAAGTAGTTGGAGAATTCACTTTTGGCTTGCCACCTTTGGCAAAATCTTGTCTTCTAGTATAGCTTGGAAAAATTAGAATGAATCGTAGGCTATCTGAGAAGATGATGAAGATCCCATTAATAGTGACTTGATTGGACAAAATCATGGTTTGAAAGCTTATAGCTCATTGGTTATTAAAATCAATGGGCTTTCAAACTTTCCCCCTATTTCTCTTTCTCTACTTAAATATAGGCCTTAGGGATAAGAATATATATCTCTCACTTCTTTTGATAGATCATTAGATCTCTCTCTATCTTTCTCGTGATTTCCTCCCTTGGTTAGACCAGAATTTTTCAATAATGAATTTATAACCTCTTGAAGTAAATAGAAGGCCATGATTTGATTTCATTATTCTAGTATAATGTGTACTTATCTCACCTAGCTATTAGTTCATCCGCTCATATATGTTATGTCCAGTATCTCTTGATCAAAGCTCATATGTGGATATTTTTACTAGTTAGTGTCTTATTTTAGACCTCTCCTTTCATTTCCCTTAGCTTAGATCATTTGGTTAACCTCTACACGGATGTATAGTAGATAGGTGGATTCCAAACTCAACCTTTACTCATTTAATTAGTGTTCTTTAGGTCAAGTAGGGAGGATCACCTATAATTTTGGTGCATCACCTGTTAACTTTCTTAGGAGCCCTTATCCCATTCTAACCCTTTTCCCATGAAGTGATAGGCTTAGTTTTAGTTTAGGTGAGCATCAAGGAGGAACCTGCCTACTCTGGAGGTTCATACCCATCATGAGATACCTGATGGGTGTCATTATTCCCTTCATTTAATCAACTCTCTGTTGATGTCATATTTAACCAGGGGTGTGTCTAAAGCTATATACAACAAGAAGAATCTTAGCAATTTAGTAATTGATTGTAAGTATTTGTATATTTTCTTTTATTTTGGTGGATCTTTAATGTCTTAAGGACTTCTTGGTTAAAACTTTATTGGTATCAAACTATGAAAATCTACTGAAAATAAACACTCTTTGCAGAAATGAATTTGCCAAAAATAAACACACTTTGCAGAATTAAATTTGCTGGAAATAAACACACTTTGCAAAAATGGTTTTGCTGGAAATAAACACACAATTTAGAATGATTGGAAAATGATTGCAAGAAATAAAAATTTAATCTAGAACACCTGCAAGCACAAATCTATAATAAATTTTAACTCATGGAATTGAAAGCATTTATAAATTTAACAAAGCTACCTATTTGATTTTGAAAATAAAATATAAATATCGACAAAATGAAGATTTTGGTTCTTGGAGGAGTGGGCCCTTGCTCTGCCTAGAAACAGGATTAAACAACTTAATTCTCTCTCAAAATAGAAATGGCTATTTTATTGATAAACTATTTTGTATTACAAAAATGTACTAATCTATCCTTATCCCTCTATTCTTCAATTATTACCTCCTTTTTATATTCTTCTAGGTCTATATATATATTCTTCTTCTTGTGGTGCATTGATAGCCGTAACTATTTTATGGATACAATGGAATTGAATCGTGCCCATAATAGATGCTGAATTAAAACATGGTTGGATGTCCAGTTGTGTGATAAGTGTCTTGGATCTATAAGTATGGAAATCAGAAATCTACTCCTGATTAATGGGATCATTGATTTGATAGATCACTGGCCGTTTGTAATAGATCGTTATCAATTCCATAAATTTAGAAGAGTTTCGAAACTAAAGGAAATCATTCCATATCTAATCGTAAAGGTTTTGGAGCTTATTTGCAGGAGTACTAGAACTAATTCAAAAAATTCTAGAGCTAAATATAGATTTTCAGAACTTAGTCTGAAAATGTGACAGAACTTATAATAGCATGGTGGAGTTCTAGAACTAAGCTGTATTGATTTCAATACTTCTAAAAACATGCAATTTGCTTCATATTTGTTCTTCAGCCTGATGATGCCCTATTTTATTACAAAAAATTTAATTTTACAAAACACTTGTTAGGAATTATAGAGATTTTAAACGTTATAATCACAATCAACAAAAGATGGACAATTACATCCTAACTCATATCAGATTAAAATAAAAGTCACAAAATGCAGTCAAACTTAATAGAAAGAGAGAGTAAGATGAGGTCATTTATTGTACATTTAACAGGCATAGCCTGACCTCATCATTTCCCCCATACTTGTTTGTAAGTCCCTTTACAAACTTTACTCTTCAAATTTAGGATTCTATATTCTGCATTCCATTTGATTGCTCAGATCAAATGGCTAGAACTGAATATCCCAATGCTTTGATTTAGAGGTACTATACCCTACTTCTGCTTCTAATTTTCTTTTCTATTCCTCAAATTGAGTGGGATCTTGAGGTTCTCTACTTTGCCAAGGAGATATGGGGGTGAGAAGTAGAGGTGGCCTTGTCTGCATTCCTATCCATATGCACAAAAGAGTTTCATTGATCCAAGGAATTATTATGCATAAAGCTTTTGTCCTTTCTAGACTCCAGATCAAATTTGAAAGGGATATTACTTCCCTTCTTTTCAATGCCACCGAGAGAAATTCCCATCTTTTCAAACATTCATCATAAATATTATCAAAATTTTCCCTTTCATAAGAGGTGAAGGCATTAATGCTTTTCTATAAATTGACAAGATAAGATTCCTTAAACCTTCCATTAAATGCCTGGGATTGGAAATGTGAAGCAAAGGCGAATGGGTTGCCATAATGAATTCTCATACATAGACTAGATGAACTAGCCTTTAATAGATGCTCTGACTCCCTCTCCTTCCATGCAATCTAATTTTGAATAATAGAGACAAATGCGTCAAGCTGGCTTTCCCCTACATACAAATTGATCATAAAACCTAAATTCTTTTCCAGCATGAAATTGCAGAGGTAAAATTCATAGAGAAGATTTTTTTGTTCTACATTGGCTAAGGAGTAGGCTGCCGAGAAATCAGCTTCATCTTTTATTTCATGTGGAAGGCCACATGCTATACTTGCCAATTGCCAGCAAATGAATTGTTCCTCTAAAAACAAACTATATGCAGGAGAAGGTCTTCAGCATGCAAGCAGTTTCTCACTCATCATGCAAACCATTTATATTTTCACAAGATATTTATATTTATCTTTTTCCTCGTAAAATTTTTCTTCCCATTCCTTCCCTGCTTTCTTTTCTTCCTCCATTTTGCTTTGTAAGTCCTTATTGGATGTCTTGACTACACTAAGTTCTCTGCATGTATCATCCCATAACTATTTGAGTGGAAGATAAGTCAATTCAGTCTGTGTAGAGACTATTGACACAAAAGTCTATCTCTTGGAAATTTTACATTTTTTCTCTTTCTCCATCAGCTACCTTTTAATCTCTTCTAATTCCTCAGTCTTGGCAGTGAACTAGTTTGTTAATTCCTTAAGGAGCATTTCTCTCTGTTCTAATTTGAGTTTGAGGAAATTTAATTTCTCATCCTTTTCCTTGATAATGAGCTCTTCTCTAGACAAAAATAGAGCTGATTTAACCTACTGATTTGTTTCTTTTTCTAAAATTTCTTGGGGAGTTAAGCATTCTTCTTCCACCAGAGGGGATTTCCCTTTCCTTTTCTAGGATGCCTGTTCATCTTCTTCATGTGATGGTGCTGCTGACTCACCCATTCCTTGGAAAACTTGCTCCTCAAATATTTCATCTTCTTTTTCTTTTTCTATTTAGCTTGGTCTAGGAGGAGTCATGGCCATGCTGCCCAAAATATCAGTAGCTTCAATTTCTAGCCCTTATTGTTCTTTCATCTCCTCTGGAATTTATTTAGACCTTTTATGACTTCTCCTTCTTTGAGGAGCCTCAAAATGTGTAGAAATGGGTCTCCTCTTAGAGCTTCTTTTGATTTTCACCTTTTTATTAGGCCTAGGTGAACCGTCACTATCAGAGACAGGTATTAGTTATCCTATAGCTTTTGAAGAAGAAGGAATTTCTTGAGAAGGCATAGTAGGGTCTGCAATTTTAGCTCTTCTTTCAAATCTTCTTCTTTTTGGTATTTCCTCTTCCCTTAGTTCTTTCTTTTCTTCAACAGTGGTATCCATTTCCAAATGAATTGAAGGGGTAGGAGGAGTTGCTATTACTCTTCTAAAAATACTAGGGTTCTGCCTAAACTTGCCAAGAAAATTTTCCCACATTTCTTCCCCATTTTTATTTGAAAGGAAATGGTGCTGGCATACTAAATTCACTAACCCATGATGTCTAATTGTTCTTACACCCTAAGAATACCTTTGGGCCATTATATGGATGGAGTCAAAAAGAAACCTTGGAAGGTTTACTATATATTTTGATTTTTTAGCTCCATATCTAAGATATATGAGGATTTTTAGGACTTCTTTTCCTACTGACCCAAATTATCCATCACAGGTTAAATACTTAACTATCCAAAATGCTACTCTATCAAAAGGTTTGGGCAAGCTGGGCCTTCTGACTCCTTTGATGATTTTCTTTGTGTTGTAAATATACTGGGGTTCGGCTTCCCCCTCTTTCAGCAAGGTTTCAACCAGGTCTTTTAATGTCCCTTTGGCAGGGTTTGCGACATGCGCCATTGGTATTCCAGATATCTCACTTATTACATTCACAAAAAAAGGAATAAAAACCTTCCTAACCTTTGTCCTTATTTTCTCTAAATTGATAACAAATTCTCTTACCAATTCATCATTATATTTGGGGAATTTCCTTTGAAACTCCAACCATCCTGCCTATTGAAAGATAGTTACTGCTTCTTCATTTGCAAGGAGCTGGGTATCATCCTATGGTTTTGACTTATTTTTAATCCCCATGATTTGTTATTCTTTAATCTTATGCAGGTTAGCTAAAGATTACTTCTCTTATCGGTGGAAATGATGACTTTAGTTGTGGAACTGGCAAATTTAGTTGTAGAATTACTGTACTCAGTTGTGAAACTGATGAATTTAGTTACAAATTTATTGTACTCAGCTGTAGAATTAATGAATTTAATTCACTGTATCTCTCTTGAAGTTTTTTTGCAGCCAATTTTTACTTTGTCAATTCAATAATAATAATGATTCTTTATAACTATGCCACCAATTTATTCCATCATTAATATTCTTCTTATGATTTCTCATGTTTAATCATGATGTACAATAGATGACTCATCATACTAATCTTTTTAAATAAAGTCTAATCACACATGCAAACTTTCAATCTAACCTTTAACAAGTTAAAAACATTTTTACCATCCTTAATGATGTAATTACTCAGTTATGGTGACTCATCATTCCTAAAAAGTGAAAACAAGGAAAATGGTTAGAAAATAATTAGAATTCTAAAGAAGTTTTTATTTTGAATTAGCCATTTATTTGAGAAGATCAACTGCCATCATTGGTTTTCAATTGATCTTTGAGAGATTTTTTTTGGAAAAGAGAACACCATTTACTAGTTTTCATCCTCTTCCCTTTATTCTAGATCTGTTCATCTGATTATTTGATCATTTTGGAAGATCTGGGTTCTTCCATATGATCAAATTCTTTATTTGCTTCAAGAATTCATCCTTAGTAGGAGGCTTCCTATAAAGTTTTAGCCTATGTCCATTGACCAAGAGTATTCATCTGCTGCCATCGATGGGAAGTAACTGAATAGAACTATTGCTAAATATCTGCTCAATCTGATAAGGTCCCAACCATCTGGTTCTCAATTTACCTTTGAATTGTTGGTACTTAGAATCAAACAACAATGCCTAGTCTCCTACTTTGAACTGCCTTTCCTTGATATGTGAATCATGCCATTGCTTCCTTTGATCTTGTATTATCTCTGACTGGTGAAGTGCTTCCATTCTTAATTCATCCAACTCATTGAGTTGAAGGATTCTCTCCTTTTGAGCCATATCCAATTCAATTCCCACTTTAGCTGCTATCCTCAATGTCTGTAGTTCAAACTCAATAGGTAACAAGGGCTTTTTTCCATAGACTAACTCATATGGTGAAAACCCTATTATAGTTTTCCAAGTTGTATTGTAAGCCCAAATAGCTTCAGGTAGTCTCTTTACCCAATATCTTCTTTCTGCTTCAACTATTTTAGTGAGGATGTTTTCTAATTCTCTATTTGTTACTTCAACTTATCCATTTGCTTGTGGGTGATAGGGAGATGACTTATTATGATTGATCTGATAATACATTGTGAAAGCCTAGATCATATTAGACATAAATTTTGGTCCCTGGTCTAAAACTAAGCTTCTTGGCACTCCAAACTTTACCATAATTCTATGCCAAAGGAAATCAGCAATTGCTTCTTTAGTGGCATTTGTTAAAGCCTGCACTTCTGCCCACTTTGTCACATAAGAAATACACACAAGAATGTGCTCTTTTCCATATGAAGGAGGATTAAAGGGTCTAACAAAATATAATCCCCATCTTTCAAATGGTTCAATCACTACTTGAGGTTGCAGAGGCATTTCATTGGTAAAGGTTGGCTATCCCATCTTTTGAGAAGGATCACACTGCCTGATATATCTCTTCACATCTTTGTACATAGATGGCCAATAGTAACCATTGCCAAGTATTTTGTGAGCTGTTCTTTTCACTGAATAATGTCCTCCACTTGGTTCATCATGACATGCCTAGAGGATGTCAAATATTTCATCTTCTCTTACACACCTACGTAAAACCAAATCAGGACCACATTTAAATAACATTCCATTTAACCATTTGAAGTGTGCACTGGTTTTGAGTAACTTCTTTATTTGTTTTTTAGTGAAAGAATGAGGAAACTTCCCTATTGCAAGATAATTTTCCATGTCAGCAAACCATAGTATATCAGCTAAAATAACAAATAATTGTTCATCTAGAAAATTGTCCTTGACTAGATCCTGCTCCCTTGTAGTGGTTAGTCTTGACAAGAAATCAGCTACCACATTAGATTTACCTAGATTGTCTACAATGGTAATATCACATTCTCTTAGAAGTAATAACCATCTAATTATTCTACCTCCAACCACTGGTTTGTTCATTAAATATTTAATTGCTGAGTGATCTGTATGTATAAATATTTTATACCCTATAATGTAATGTCTAAATTTATTAATTGCATAGATCACAACGAGAAATTCTTTTTTAGTGGTAGTGTAATTTATTTTAGTGGAAGTAAGATTTTTACTAAGATAGTAAGTAGCATACATTTTTCCTTCTTCATCTTTCTGTCCCAAACTACATCAATTGAGTTATTTGAGGCATAAGTTTGGATGTGAAAAGGTTTCTCCCAATTAGGTCCTCTCAATATTGGGGCAATTACTAATTTCTCTTTAATTTCTTCAAAATCATGTTGACACTTTTCATCCCAAAGAAATTCACAGTCCTTGGTAAACAACTTAAATATAGGGGCAGCAATTTTACTAAAATCCTTGATAAAGCACCTAAAGTATCCAACATGCCCTAAAAATGACTTGATATCTGTGGGGGTTTGAGGAATAGGCAAGTCTGAAGTAATCTTGATTTTGTTTTAGTCAACCGGAATTCCTCTTTTTGAAATATGGTGTCCTAATACAATCCCTTCATCAACCATCATCAAACATTTCTCATGACTAAGAGACAAGTGATGTTGTTCACATCTTGTTAATACTCTGTCCAAAATTTTCAAGGCATCATCAAATGTATCTCCATGCACAGTAGAGTCATCCATGTATACCTATACAAAATTATTTGTTAGGTCTGCAAAAATTACTAATACAACCCTTTAAAAGGTTGTTGGAGCATTACATAGTCCAAATGGCAATACCCTGTAAGCAAAGGTACCCCATGGACAAGTAAATGTAGTTTTGTCTTGATCCTCAGTAGTAACTCTGATTTGATTGTATCCACGAAAGCCATCCAAGAAGGAAAAGTACTATTTACTTGAAAGGTTGTCTAAGACTTGATCTACGAATGGTAATGGAAAATAATCTCTCAGGGTGGCTTTGTTCAGTTCCATATAGTCAACACAAATTCTCTATTTTCCATTTTTTTTAGGGACAATTATAAGAGGAGACACCCATTGGCTATTTGAGATAGGGTAGATAAAACCTACTTGTAATAGTTTTTCCATTTCTTGTTTGACTATATCCCTTAAGGCTAGATTAATCCTTCTCTGAGGTTGCCTAACTGGTCTAATGTTTTCAATATAAATGTGATGCGCAGCTCTGAACTGCAACCAGGGACTCAATTTGTGAAACTTGCAGAGTCTGTAGTTTTTCCTTCTTCTCTGCACAGTCCGTAGATTTATGCCTGCAGAGTCTATAGTTTTAAACTCTTGGACTGTAGAGTCCATAGATTCAAGCAGTCACAATCCTGAAGGACACCAATGGATTAAACATATGGATCGAAGAGCTGGCAAAAATACACTTAACAACTTGTATATTAACTCATTAAGGAATTGCACAACATGATGGCTTTACAGACCTGGACAGGGCTGTCTTAGTGCTCATCATTCATAATTAAATAGATTTCAATGCGCTGCCATGATGACTAAAAAACAAACTCAAGAGAATATATGTATGTTACAGGGCTGCGTTTCCTTATACCTTACTAACATTCATACAGGGCTGCATTTGGGTCGATGCATCCAATGATGGATCGAATTAATTGGGCGACTCACCATTTGAATCTTGACCAAATTATGGCATGACCAGTGGTGGTATGCGACCTAGATGCAATCAGCAAAACATTAATATTGCGTATCGACCCAACAGTCGGATGCAACCCAACATAGTATTGCGTATCAATCAACATAAGAGCTAGCAGACAATCAACAACATTGATTTGTGGAACACCAAAATCATGTCAAATAAATAAACAACACACAGCTTATTTTTAAATACTTGTTCTTAGAGGTGATTACACACAGAAATAATACACCGCCTTTATTAATCTTACTAGAACATATATATATTTGGTGTAATGTATATATCCTCCAAATCTCTCTTCTACACCCATATTCATACACCAACATTCGCCTTCCCTATTTTCACGAAAATCCTCTACACTAAAACCGTATTTCTAAACTTGGACACTTAAGTCTATCCTGGGCGTTACATAACAACCTCCTAGAATGAACAAAATAGTTTCCTAATATAAGAAGAATCAGTTCGCCAGCTATCTCACCCAACAGACTTAAAATCCGTAGAGGCAAGATATTGGTTTTGTTTTATTTGAAAATAGACAAATTAGAAAACTTTGAAAAATAAGGAAATAGCGGGAAACTAAAAATGTTAAATAAATTCCAAGCATATTGATGCTCTTGCATCATTCTTCCAAGGAGCAAAAGAAGTATTCTTCACTTGTTGTTTTCCTGCATCACTTCTTTTATACTTGTGCCCAGCTTAAGGATGTCATTGGCAGTCAATCATGTTGCATCTTTAGCTGGTAGATTCTTCCACTTAGTTAGATACTGGAAATATTCTTTATCCCTTATCTTTTTAGCCACTTTCTTGTCTAAGATGCTTTCAATCTCTTTTGGCACTTCCTTTGGTAGTTACTGCTCCCATTGGATAACTTCATCTACCCCTATTTTAGTTTCTTTGTCTGGTTGTCCTTCATCTTTGTATGGATATAGATCTGCAACATTAAAGATTGGAGAAATTCCAATCCCCTTTGGCAATTCTATTTCATAAGCATTATTTGAAAATTTCCTTATTACCTTGCATGGTCCTATTTTCTTTACCTTAAGCTTGTTGTATTCCCTTTTTGGGAACCTCTCTTTTCTGAGATGAGTAAGAACAAAGTCTCCAATACTGAAACTGACCTCTCTTTTCTTTTGATATGCCCTTAGCTTGTACTTGATGGTGTTTTCTTCAAGCTTCTTCTTTACTTGGTCATGCAAATTTTGCATGGCAGTAGCAAATTCTTCTGCATCAACACTTCTTGTCTCCATGCTACTTAGATTTCTTAATTCATACACACCCCTTGGATGCATTCCATACATAATTTGAAATGGACTCAATCCTATACTTCTGTTAGGGGAATCATTATAGGCAAATTCAGCTTGTGCAAGTGCAATATCCCATTGTTTTGGATGCATACTTACCAAGCTTCTCAAGATGTTGCCCAAGCTCCTATTGACAAACTCTATTTGACCATTAGTTTGAGGATGATAGGCTGAACTGAAACTCAATTGTGTACCAAATTTCTTCCATAAGGTTCTCCAAAAATGTCCAACAAATTTGGTGTCCCTGTCAGAAACAATGCTTCTAGGCAATCCATGCAATCTAACAACATCCTGAAAGAATAGATTAGCTATGTGAGTAGCATCACTTGTTTTTGAACATGGAATAAAATGAGCCATCTTTGAAAACCTATCTACCACAACAAATATGGAATCATGGCCTTTTTGAGTTCTTGGCAAACCAAGTACAAAATCCATGCTTATTGAATCCCAAGGCCTATTTGGAATGGGTAGTGGCTAGTACAAACTTGCATTTTGACTGCTTCCCTTGGCATATTGGCATATTTTACACCTTTAAACAAATTTCTTGACATCAGTACCCATACCTGGCCAATAGTAATGAGCATTCAATCGTGCTAATGTCTTATTCTACCAAAAATGTCCTGACAAACTGCCACTATGCTTCTCCTTCAACAAATTTTCTCTCATGGAACTCTTGGGAATGCAAAGCTGGCTGCCTCTGAACAGCAGACCCTCTTGGACCATGAAATCTATCCAAGGACTTCTATCAACCCCCACTAGATTCATGCAAGCTTCATATGGTTCCTTGAAGTCTGGGTCTTCCTTATATAGCTCCTTCAAATCTTCAAATCCCAAAATACTTACTTGAGACTCCTGCATGATCAGATTTCACCTGCTTAGAGCATCTGCAACCTTGTTAGATTATCCTTTCTTGTGCTTAATAGTGAATGTGAAACTTTGTAAAAATTCAATCCATTTGACATGCTTTTGATTCAATTTATTCTGATTGCTAATGAACTGTAAAGCATAATTGTCAGTGAACAAAACAAATTCTTTAGGCAAAAGATAATGCCTCTATTTCTTCAAAGCTTGTACAAGAGCATAGAATTCTTGATCATAAGCTGAATATTTCTTCTTAGCATCACTTAATTTCTCACTAAAGTATGCTATAGGCTTCCCATCTTGGCTTAAAACAACGCCTATTACAGTTCCACTAGCATCACATTCTACTTGAAAAAGCTTATTGAAATCAAGTAAGGTTAAGATTGGCTCTTCAGTTACCTTCTTTTTCAATAATTTGAAACTCTTATCAGCAGCCTTAGTCCAACAAAAACTTCTTTTATCACCCTTGATTGTATCTATCATTGGAGCAACAATTCCACTAAAATTTCTTATGAATTTCCTATAGAAGCTAGCCAAACCATGAAAGCTTCTTACCTCATATGTGCTCCTGGGTGTAGGCCACTCAAGTATAGCCTTAATCTTTTCTTTATCCATCTTCAATCCTTCTTTTGAAATCACAAACCCCAAATATATCAACTCTGTTTTCAGAAAACTGCACTTTTTGACATTGATTAGCAATTTGTCCTCATGTAGCTTACTCAATACCATCCGCAAATGTTTCAAATGATCTTCTTTAGTTTGAATAAACACCAAAATGTCATCCAAATACAATATCACAAACTTACTAGTGAACTCCTTCAGCACTTCATTCATCAGCTTCATGAAGGTGCTTGGTGCATTGGTTAGTCCAAATGGCATAACTAACCACTCATAGAGTCCATCATTGGTCTTGAAGGCTGTTTTCCATTCATCCCCTTCTCTTATCCTAATCTGATGGTAACCACTTTTCAAGTCTATCTTAGAGAAATATGTAGCTCCACTTAAACAATCAAGTAAATCATCAATTTTAGGCAATGGAAATCTATACCTGATAGTAATCTTGTTGATTACTCTGGAGTCTGTACACATTCTCAAACTCCCATCCTTCTTAGGACTCAACATTGTGGGGATATCACAAGGACTTAAACTCTCTCTTACCAATCCTTTGTCTAACAATTCTTGAACTTGGTGCTTGATCTCTTCATTTTCCCTTGGTGTTAACCTGTAGGCAGCCTTGTTTGGAAGATTTGCTCCTGGAATCAAGTCTATGTGATGGCTAATGCTTCTCAATGGTGGTAACTCATTTGGTAAATCATCTACCATAATGTCAATGTACTCATTCAACATATCTTGAATCTCTAATGGCAAATCAATCAACTTAGTACTAGTGACTACACTCCTTGGCTTACCAATTACAACAAAGTTTTCTTTCTTCATTTGATGTAGAAACTCTTTGCCACTTATTATAAATACTTTATAGAATTTTTTCCAACAACAGCAGCAGCCTCTTCTTTCAATGGTGTGAGTGTATTCTTGATCCCATCCTTTTCAAACATATATGTATTTTGCCTTCCATCATGCATGGCCTTCCTATCAAATTGCCAAGGCCTTCCAAGCAAGATATGACATACATCCATGGGCATGACATCACATAAAATCTGATCCTTATATGTTCCTATATGAATATCTACTTTACATTTTTCACTTACCAGGAGTTTGTGTCCTTTTTGTAGCCAAGAAACTTGATAAGGTGTAGGATGTACTTCCTTCTTCAAGCCTAGTTTCTCCACCATCTCAGTTGACACAAGATTGTCAATACTCCCGCTGTCTATGATGACCTTGCAGCATTTCCCCTTACTTTTACATGTGGTTCTAAATAAAATTTTCCTTTGAGGTGGTTCTACAACTTCTTTATTTGGCTTTAACAAAATTCTTTTCATTAAAAGAGACTCACCTTCTTCTGGGGTATCTTCATAAGCTGCTGCAACTTTTGCATTTTGTTCTTCCCCTTGGGTCATATGTACACCCCTCTCATGGCTGATAGAAGGGTTCTCTAGACACTCATATGCCCTGTGTCCTGCATACTTGTTGCACTTAAAGCATTGGCCCATGAATCTTCCTCTTCCTCTTTGATATCCTTGGTATGGTCTTCTTCCTCTTGGTGTATAGCTACCTCTTGAGCTTTGTGAGCTGCTGGCCTCTTCATGAGATGTTTGCAGCTATATTCTACCTCCTTGAAATCCTCTACCTCTATTGGATCTGCCCCTTCCTCTTGAGAAGGATGTTTGTTTCCTTCCAATCTTCTCCTCAGCTTTCAAGGCAAATTGATATGCCTCCTCAATTGTCTTAGGAATGAGAAGACTAATTTCATCTTGAATGGCAAATTTCAAACCATTGGTGTATCTGGCTACCTTCTCTGTGTCATCCTCAAGATGACCTGATCTTATAGTCAACTTGTAAAACTCTTCAGTGTACTCTTTTACAGACATCTCTTTTTGCTTCAAATTCTGTAATTGCTTAAAAAGATTAGCTTGACAAGCTTTAGGCATAAACTTACCTTTCATTTTTGCTACCATTCTGTCTTAGCTTCTGATCTTTGGCTTCCCTTTCCTTCTTCTTTCTTCTTGCACTCCATCCCACCATAGGGATGCATGTTTCTTTAGCCTTGTCATGGCATACTTGACTTTCTTATCATCTTTTTCAATTCTTTCATACTCAAAGTATTTGTCTAATGCATTAATCCAATCAATTAATTCTTCCACATTCAAATTACCTTCATACATTGGAACCTCCATTTTTGGCTTTGTGTTCACCTTCATAATGGCTCTGATCAACCTATCTTCAGCTGTTTCTTCTTCTACCACCAATTCATCTTATGGTGGCTTCTCTTCTCTATCACTGACTTCACCCATGTCAGTGCCTCTTCTTTGAGCCATCTGTAGGTCTTGTAGCCTAGCTATCAGGTTCCTAATCTCGTCTACCAGTGTAACTTGTCCTCCAAGTCCTCCAGGTCTCCTTCCTCTAGATCTACCTCTGTTCCTAATCCTCATGGCCATCTTGCTTCTTCTTCTCTTGGATCTTTAGATTGTGCACAATCCCTTGTGCTCTGATACTAAATGATGCACAGCTCTGAACTGCAACCAGGGACTCAATTTGTGAAACCTGCAGAGTCCATAGTTTTTCCTTCTTCTCTACACAGTCCGTAGATTTACGCCTATAGAGTCCATAGTTTTAAACTCTTGGACTGTAGAGTCCATAGATTCAAGTAGTCACAATCCTGAAGGACACCAATGGATTAAACATATGGATCGAAGAGCTGGCAAAAATACACTTAACAACTTGTATATTAACTCATTAAGGAATTACACAACATGATGGCTTTATAGACCTGGACAGGGCTGTCTTAGTGCTCGTCATTCACAATTAAATAGATTTCAATGAGCTACCATGATGACTGAAAAACAAACTTAAGAGAATATATGTATGTTATGGGGCTGCATTTCCTTATACCTTACTAACATTCATACAAGGCTGCATTTGGGTCGATGCATCCAATGACGGATTGAATTAATTAGGCGACTCACCATTTGACTCTTGACCAAATTATGGCATGACCAATGGTGGTATGCGACCCAAATGCAATTAGTAAATCATTAATATTGCATATCGAACCAACAGTCAGATGCAACCCAACATAGTATTGCGTATCAATCAGTGTAACAGCTAGCAGACAATCAACAACATTGATTTGTGGAACACCAGAATCATGTTAAATAAATAAACAACACATAGCTTGTTTTTAAATACTTGTTCTCAGAGGCGATTACACACAGAAAGAATACACCGCCTTTATTAATATTAATGGAACATATATATATCTGGTGTAATGTATATATCCTCCAGATCTCCCTTCTACACCCATATTCATACACCAACATTTGCCTCCCCTATTTTCATGAAAATCCTCTACACTAAAACCGTATTTCTAAACTTGGACACTTAAGTCTATCTTGGGCGTTACATAACAACCTCCTAGAATGAACAAAATGGTTTCCTAATATAGGAAGAATCAGTTCGCCAACTATCTCACCCAACAGACTTAAAATCCGTAGAGGCAAGATATTAGTTTTGTTTTATTTGAAAATAGACAAATTAGAAAACTTTGAAAAATAAGGAAATAGCGGGAAACTAAAAATGTGATGGGTGCATATACTTGGATGAATTCCCTTCATATCTCTATAGTCCCAAGTAAAAGCTTTAGTATGATTCTTCAGAACATTAAAAAGTTTGGCTTCTTCATCGTTCTTTAACCAGCTATTAATATTCAAAATTTTACCTGGTTGAATCTCAACATGTTTGGTTCCAATATATGATGAACTGATTTGTTGAATGGGTTACATTAATGTGTTTAGTGGACATGCATGTGGTAACAACATATGATATGTAGCAACATCTTCAAAAGTTCCTTGAGATAGAATGTTGGACAAAGGATAGCAGGAAGAGTTATGATACTTATCTTGTTGTAGGTCAAACTTCTTGTTACTACTATTTTCTAGAAATTATTCAACATCTCCTTATATCTGTAAATCTAAAGCTATAGATCCTTCCTTTCTCCAAGAGAAATCTTGTTCCTCTGGAGTGAAATTATCTTCATTTGTAGGAAATTATTGTTGGTGTGGTTCCAGAACTAACTATGATGTTTTCAGAACAGGTTCTGGAACTAATCCTGGCTACTCCAATGACAATTGGTGTACATTCAATGGAGGATGAACTATATCTTCTATTTCCCTTACATGATCTTGCAATGTTATCATAGCCAAAGAAGACATATTTTGATTATTAATATCAAGATTATCAACCCATAATTTCTCTGGATTATCAATAAATGGTCATGCAGAGGGATATAATGAAATTTTCTTAGAATTCTTTCCATTTGAAATAGTCATATCACCTAACCTACAGTCAATTAAGGTAACAATTGTAGCTAACCATGGTCTACCCAAAATAATGGGACAACCAAGTGTTTTACCTTTTGGCTGCAATATAAGGAAGTCAATTGGATATTCCCATGACTCCACCATTACTAACACATCTTCAATAACTCCTAGTTTTGCTACAGATTGATCTGCCATCTGCAATATGGTATTAGTAGGTTGGATGCCTTGTAATGGTAATGTTTTCAATGTGTCCACTGTCATTACATTGATAACTACTCCCAAATCAATCAAAATGTTATGTATATATTTATTCCCTATAGAGACAAAAAAAATAGGGCTTCTAAGATCTCCATATTTGGGAAGTAGGAGTTTTCTTGCTAATAAATCAACAAGTTTCCCATCTACCTTAATAGTCCTGGGGTACTGCTTCTTTCTTCCAGGTTTTTTAAAACATAACAGTTTGATTAACTTGTTCAACTCTAGAATATCCTTGATTGCTTGTAACAATAGTATTTCAATATTCAATCTTCTTAGTTCCTGCACCAATTTAGATTTCTTAATTTCTATAGCTTCTTTAAATCTTTTTGAAAATGGAATCTCAGTAGAGTTTTTTTCCTAGTTCCTTATCTTTTTATTTTTCATCTTCCTTAGGTGCAACCGGACTAGGGGTTTCAGCTTCTTCTGTCATCTCAGTGATTATAATAGGTGGACTGCTAACTATTTTTCTAGATTTGGTTTGAATGTCTTTACAATCCATTGCATTTAGATCAACTAATTTTTCTAGTTCTGTTTCGTATATAGGATTTGTTTGTTTATTTCTTGGGTTTGCTACTAGTTGTGCTGACATTTGTGTTTAGACTACATTTTCAGCTTGTGGATTTTATGCTGGAGATCCCATTATGGCTTGTTTGTTATGATTTTGATATGTTTTTCTGTGCACATAATTATTAGGGCCCCATTTAGGTTGTGGCCAAACATAAGGATTTCCTTGACCAGCCTAAGGTTTTTGATGTCCTTGAGTATACCAAGATTGACTTGCCCAATCCTGAGGATGCCATGTTGGTTGAGGGGCCCAAGGTGGCTATCCCCAACTTTGTGGTACTATTTGAGCTGCCCATGGCATATTCAAGGATTAGGAGCTGGTCTTGGCATAAACTATCCTTGGTTGGGTTATCTCTGAACACAATTTAATTCTTCTATGGTGGATGATGTACTGGTTTGTTTGAGCTGATTTTTTATGAGTGTAAGAAGAGAACAAGCATGAGTATCATGTTATTTAGATTCACAGACAAGCCATACTTCTATTTTATCTAAAGGACATTCCCTTATTGCACGCTTCATCCTGCATCTAGGACAATACATGGCTAATGGTTCAGTTTTTGCATTTGCTTTAGCTTGCAATCCATCCATAATAGAGGTTAATTGAACTAATATGTCTATTTTAGAGTTTGCCAATTCATCCATCAGTTTATTCATATCTGGATTGGATTTTTTAACCATTTTTCCCATTCTAGGTCCACCCCTTGTCCTTGAATAGTTTCTACAAATTTTTATGATTTCGTTCATTCTTAATTGAGCAATGTTTCCACTGCCAATTAAATCAAGGGTTTCCCTAGATTCATCATCCAGACCTTTAAGAAAGATGGTTTTAATTAACTCTTCTTGAAGTATAAATCCACATCTTTTACTCACAAAGAGGAATCTATCCAAATAATCTTCCATATTTTCATCCTCTTCTTGTTTGATTTTGAAAAATTCTTCCTTTTAATTTCTTCCTCTACAATAATCTTGATATTTTTTTAGGAAGACAGTTTCCATTTGTTCCCAATTGGTAATAGAATTATATGTTAATCCCATGAACCACCTCATTGCTGCATCCGTCATAGTAGATGGAAACAACTTGAGTTTTTGATTATTTGTCTTGTAATCATAAGTTTGACATAATACTTTAAACTCAAACAAAAATTGGTCAAGATCCTCAGATGACATTCCTCTAAATATGGGCAAGTGTGTAGGTGAAATGTTCTTCATAGTGGTTTCATCATCTTCTAACTGAATGGGATAGGTAAAGGTTCTCTCAGGTTCTCTTCCAGATTCTCATGCCATCTCTCCAGTATTTTCTAGTCCCTTCTCCTAGTCAATGTGGTATGTGATCTGATCTGGGGATGGTGAAAAGTCAGGAGTAGGCGGTTGAATACTCAATTGAGAATCAAAACTTTCCCTTAATGGATCTTGAGAAATAATCCTCCTCTTGAAAGTTCTACTTACTTCTGGTGACTGATCCCAAAATTCTAAAGATGGCAACTTTGCTTCTTGTCTTGTAGGAAATAATAGTGCCTCTAATTCTTGGTCAACTTCCTTATTTAAACTAGAGGATGATGGAGATTCTTGTTCAGATATTTTTGGGAGAAATCTACCCTTGGAGTCTCTTGGTCTACTCATAAATTTTATGATAACTTAGGGAAGATTTCTTGAATTACTCTTGTTGACACCTAATTAGAAAATTCCAACTAGTTAGTTCCCGGCAACGGTGCCAAAAATGATTGGTGTCATTATTCCCTTCATTTAATCAACTCTCTGTTGATGTCATATTCAACCAAGGGTGTGTCTAAAGCTATATGCAACAAGAAGAATCTTAGCGATTTAGTAATTGATTAAGTATTTGTATATTTTCTTTTATTTTGGGGGATCTTTAATGTCTTAAGGACTTCTTGGTTAAAACCTTATTGGAATCAAATTATGAAAATCTACTGGAAATAAACACTCTTTGTAGAAATGAATTTGCTGAAAATAAACACACTTTGCAGAAAAAAATTTGCTGGAAATAAACACACTTTGCAGAAAAATTTTGCTGGAAATAAACACACTTTGTAGAAATAAATTTGCTAGAAATAAACACACAATTTAGAATGCTTGGAAAATGATTGCAAGAAATGAAAATTTAATCTAGAACACCTGCAAGGACAAATATACAATAAATTTTAACTTAAAGAATTGAAAGCATTTATAAATTTAACAGAGCTACCTATTTTCTTTTTAAAATAAAATATAAATACTGACAAAATGAAGATCCTGGTTCTTGGAGTGGGCCCTTGCTCCGCCTAGAAACAGGATTAAACAACTTAATTCTCTCTCAAAATAGAAATGGCTATTTTATTGATAAACTATTCTATATTACAAAAATGTACTAATCTATCCTTATCCCTCTATTCTTCAATTATTACCCTCCTTTTTATATTCTTCCAGGTCTCTATATATATATTCTTCTTCTTGTGGTGCATTGATAGCCGTAACTATTTTATGGATACGATGGAACTGAATCATGCCCATAATAGATGCTGAATTAAAACATGGCTGGATGCCTAGCTATGTGATAAGTGTCTTGGATCTAAAAGTATGAAAATCATAAATCTGCTCCTGATTAATGGGATCATTGATTTGATAGATCACCGACCGTTTGGAATAGATCGTTATCAGTTCTGAAACTTTAGAAGAGTTTTGAAACTAAAGGAAATCATTTCATATATAACCACAAAAGTTACGGAGCTTATCTGCAGGAGTACCAAAACTAATTTAGATAATTTTGGAGCTAAATATAGAGTTTCAGAACTTAGTCCAAAAATGTGATAGAACTTGTAATAGCGTGGTGGAGTTCTAGAACTAAGCTGTATTTATTCCAATACTTCCAAAAACATGCAATCTGCTTCATATTTGTTCTTCAACCTAATAATGACCTATTTTATAACAAAATCTTGAATTTTCTAAAACACTTGTTAGGAATTATAGAGCTTTTAAATGTTAGAATCACAATCAACAAAAGATGGACAATTACATCCTAACTCATATCAGATTAAAATAAAAGTCTCAAAATGTGGTCAAACTTAATAGAAAGAGAGAGTAAGATGAGGTCATTTATTGTACATTTAATGGGCATATCTTGACCTCATCAATACCCATAGGTCAGGGCTATTCCCATTTTATAGCGCGACTGGGGGAAGCCTTAAAACCACTTCTCCCAATGGTGTGAGTTGAATCTATAATATTTTTTGGCATGCCTAATGGGAATCAAGTATAAAGTAACATAAAGAATTTTGGTGTTATCCTTTTGCACATCAACCTTTGGAGGTGTTCAAAAAACATCAATGGTGACTTTAAGCATTTATTGTACGGTTTAAGAAGTCCAAGTGCATGACCCTCATTATCTGATATATACAATCAACCACATTTTGGTTAGTATGCTTATTCTATGTCTTAGTATTCTTCTTATCAAATGGATAATATTTATCTATTCTCCCTAATCAGCCCTTAGAAATCCTACCAACCCTATCATGACCTTTATCCTTCTCCTACCCCTCACCAAGACCAGGCTTACCATGTTACATATTTATCAAGGGTCAAGCAAGAATTATCAGTCTCTATGGGGTTGATAAGAGAGATTGGTATAGGTTTAGATTTTTCTCTATTCATCTCTATCCATGTCCTATAGAAAGCAAGGAATGATTTCTAGTCAGTCGAATACAGGTGGTTTGTTCTTGAAGGTCGATAATGGGCAGTTGGTGAGAATGAAGACATAGTAGTAATACAGAGTTTGATTCAAGATGTGGGAAATATATTAGTATCATTTGAAGAACAATAGGATCACTTAAATCAGTCTTACATAGAGCCTCAAACCCAACTCCCAAAGATCTTGAAACAACCCCCTAGTCTACCTAGTCAAATCCCATCTTCACCAAGAACTGAGTCAGTTTCGATAGAACAAGAGTCAATCACATGAGGAATGGATCAAACAAATATAACTCAGCTCAATGAGCATGGTTTTCAAGATTTTAAAGACTCTTTGCCCTTCCCTTAAGGTCTATTAAAAAGATATTTTAGAACCCCAGAATGGAAGGATACTTTCATAAGTTGTAAGCAAGGAAAACTTCTTCACCCTCCCACCATATCCCTTTGGTGATAGAATCCCATTGTACAAAAGATGTAGGAAGGAAGATTAAGTTTAGACCAACCCTCTTGGCATGGTTTTGACATCGATGAGCTATATATTGATGAAGGCAATCCTTAGGTCAAAACTTTGAGTAAGGTTGATGAGCAAGACATCTTAGGCACTCAAGAGATGCAGCTTGAGGGACCATCACCTTGCATGATAAAGAGGGACCTTAAAGATAGATAGAGATTTACATAAGAGCATATAGTATAATCATAATATGGGAAATAGTAAGTATTCCTCTCCAATAATACTTAGATCTAATTATCCCTGAGGAATATGATGATGAAATGGTAAAGCACAAAAGCAAGGCAAAATCTAATTGCTCAATGTTTGTGTTGATAAGAGGATGCCATATTAGGTACCTGGCTCGATTGAAAGATGCCAAGGAGGAGCCATCATGGGTTATTCTCAGTTCAAAGCATAAATTTGAGCTTAAATAAGAACAAGATCAACTTACTCAGTCACCCCATGAAACTTGCACAACCAAGCAATTAGACTGGAAGGGTGAGTTCATTATTGTTCTTATTCTAAGAGAAACATAGCATCAATTTTTTGAAAATATAGTACTTGTCCATACTTGTTTGATAGTCTTCAAGCATGTAAAATATAATGTATTATTGAGAAAAGGCAATTAATTTTCACAAACAATTAATGGTTTTGTATATCTATGTTCTATTCAGTTAGTTTAGGATATGTTAGATTTCATGCTTTTCTCCAAAGTGCCTTAGTTTACAATTGTTTAGTAGGTTAGTTGACTTGTTTTTTCCTTCTATCCTTCTATTTTAAGAGAGTTTCCATATCAACTTAGTTATAGAGAGGTGACTCCATGCCTAATAGATTAGACTGGCAAATGGATTGGGTTCTCAAGCATAATAGGCATGCTTCCTTGTGAGTCACTAGAAATGTTGGCCATGTTTGGTCCACATACCAAACTGTGCTTACTTATAGAGTCCCTAATTAAGTGATCGATTCAATTTTTTTGGACAACCTTTGGATGGTGTGGGTAGAGTGAAGAGATCATGGAGCTCAAAAAACTTTAAAAACCTTACAAAATGCTCATGACAAATTGGGGAGTGTGATCCAAGGTTCAGTTTGGAAAAAGTTTCCAACTCATGATGAAACCAATTTCACAGCATAGAGCTTGTTAAGATCTTTCCATCACTTTTTGCGGTTTTCAAAATGGACACCGTATGCTCAAGTTATAGGCCATTGAAGTTCTAATGCAACAGGGAAAAATGTGGGGTCGCAAGATGATGTGGGGCAATGTGGACACGCCAAGTGGACCAATCAAGGGGTAACACATGGTAGTCAATGGGAGTCCATAGATTTGAAATCAAAAAGTCCATAGATTTGAAAATACAAAGTCTGTAGAATTGAAATTGCAAGTCCATAGATTTGAAATTGCAAGTCTGTAGATTTGAATTGCAAGTCCGTAGATTTGAATTTGCAAGTCCATAGAAATCCCAAAAAAAGAGGGATAATTGTTTTAAAAAAAAATAATAAAAAAGTTTGTAATTATTACTTGGTAATATTTTTAAATTACCAAGTGAGCCCCAACGACATGTGAGAAACCAACTTGCCACATGCCACGCATTGAAAACTGTGAGAAATACCAGGTCTTATGCCAACATTGGAGACTAAAATGTTTTCCACATCCACCTACCTCATGGAACGTGAGAAGGGGACATAAAACTTACCCATACTAGATTAGCACATTAACTAACATACCATGCTATGTTTGGCACATTAATCAACAAACTATGCTTAGTTTGGCACCTCAAGCCCACCAAAAGGGGCGTTGGCAGTGATTAAGGAATCCACCAAACTTTTTAAAGTCTTGAAACCCATTCCCATTTACCAATGTGGGACAAATGATAAGCTAAGCTACAGACTGTCAAGTGATATAAAAGCTACGAACTTGTATTTAAACAGGGTCATTCAGCCGACTGTGTATGAAAATATATACCAGTTTGCTGTATTTCATCATTTTGGAGCCCTTAGAGGCTGAACCAAAGCTCGGAGTAAACTAAAAAGTTGTTTATAATTCTGATATGATCTATGAATTATATTTATTTAACCATTTTGGAGAATTAGTGATTCCATTTTGAGCTATAAAAGTTTCCAATTTTGATTTGGAGAAGCCTTTGCTTGTGATTCAGGAAGGTGAAGGACGTGCTGAGTCAGCCAAGGTCTTTTGAAGGTCTAAAACACTATTTTTGCAAAGAGATATGATCTTTTGTTCTTTTTAAGTATTATTTTATCTTGCAAAATATAGCAACATTAATGGATTAGTTCGATAAGAACCTGGGGACGTAGGAATTCTGAACCCCATAAACATTTTTTGTGTTTTGATCTTTGGATTCATTTTTGCATTTCAGTTTTAGTTATTATTCAGATTATAAATTCAGATTTTTAATCAAAATAC
The DNA here is from genome assembly GCA_037957365.1 of Torreya grandis. Taxonomy (NCBI): domain Eukaryota; kingdom Viridiplantae; phylum Streptophyta; class Pinopsida; order Cupressales; family Taxaceae; genus Torreya; species Torreya grandis. Next base: position 1,457,948 of record JARHVA010003237.1, read on the forward strand.
AAAATTTAATGAATTGATCATTTATGGGAAATTGGATGAAATCGAGAATTTGAAAAATCTGACGGTTTCAATGGAAAATTGATGTGATCTATCAATTCACCTTTATTTCACTTTTGAAACTTGATTTGGATCAGATTTTAATCAGGTTTAATCATTCTAACATCTTAAAAGTTGAGAAATTTTCGCTTCCAATTCAGTGTAAATTTTGGATTGAGAATTTAAAATATCCATTTAATTTTTTTTATAAAATTAGTGAAGTTCCTACTGGTGTTTACGGATTAGAGTGCATAACATTCATTTAATCCACTCACTCCATTCATATTTTGTCCAGACATTTGGTATTAGTAGTAGGAAAAGCTCACATGATGAGGATTGAGTATGCCATCCAACTTGTGCATCTAATATCTCCATTCAAGAAGCCTTCTAGACCAATAGATCAAATGGGTTTGCTCCTTGTAGCATTAAGGATGTCTCCTAAAATTTTGATGCCTTCACAAGTTTTGTGCTTCAAGTTATAAGTCTACAAAGTTAGCCAAAAAATGAAGGATGTCTACACAAGTTTCAACCTTCTTCTCGAGAAAAATCCATATGAGTTTAAATTTGATAGACTATAAGATGTCAAAAAATGTTCTCATAAATTTCAAATGACATTCATGCGAATCTCAAATTTAAAGCTCCATGAACTAGCCTTTCGGGTTCAAAATCCTTGGTAGAGACCTAAATAAAAGCACACAGTAGACAAGTGGAAAGTCCATAGGATCTTGGATCAAGTCAAATGGTCAATATATCCCAAATGCCAATGAGAAATAGAGGTCAATGTGATGGGTCCCAAATATCTATGGCCTATGATTAACTAAGTCCCAAGGTCTGATGGTACATGGTGATCAAGACAATGGACAAAGGAATGAGCCAGGACATTTTAGCAAAGGATGGTCAAGCAAGATGAACCCAAATTAGTAGGCTAGTAAGAGAATTTGAACTTGATCTTGACCTAAGTTGGTGAAAGAAGAAAAAGAAAGAGGGCTCAATATAAACTCAGATTGGACCAGTTATCAGGCAAAGTGCTATAATCTATAAGAAAAACAATATCCTTAGATTAGTTTTCATCTATAGATAATTTGGTCTAAGATCCAATATAGAAGGGGATACGTGGACAACAAAAGATCATTTCAAGCCATGTCTCGATAAGCCACTAATTTAGAGCAGACATGACATGCCATTGGCATTCAAAGACACAAAATCTTACCTTCATGAAAATATTTGGTGGAGGATCAACATATAAGAGCTTGGGGATTTGATAAGTAGTTGGAGAATTCACTTTTGGCTTGCCACCTTTGATAAAATCTTGTTTTCTAGTATAACTCGCCAAAATTAGAATGATTTGTAGGCTATCTAAGAAAATGATTAAGATCCCATTCATATTGACTTGATTGAATAAAAGCATGGTTTGAAAGCTTATAGCTCATTTGTTATCAAAAGCAACAAGATTTATAAATTTACCCCATCTTTCTCTTTCTTTGCTATAAATAGAGGCCTTAGGGCTAGGAACATATATCTCTCACATCTTTTGATAGATCATTAGATCTCTCTATCTTTCTCTCAGTTTCCTCCCTTAGTTAGACCAGACTCTACCAAGAAGGAATTTGTAACCTCTTGAAGTAAATATAAGGCCATGGCTTGATTTCATTATTATAGTATTATGTGCTTATCTCACTTAGCTACTTGTTCATCTGATCATATATGTTATGTCCTCTATCTTTTGATCGAAGCCCTATGTGGCTACTGTGACTAGTTAGTGTCTTATTTTAGACCTCTCCTTTCGTTTCCCTTAGCTTAGATCATTTGTTTGGCCTCTACACAGATGTATAATAGATAGTTAGATTCTGAACTCAACCTCTACTCTATTCATTAGTGTTTTTCAGGTCAAGTAGGGAAGATCACCTGCAATTTTGATGCATCACCTGTTAGCTTTCTTACGAGCCTTTATCCCCTTATAACCCTTTTCCTTTGAAGTGCTAGTCTTATTTTTAATTTAGGTGAGCATCAAGGATAAATTGGCCTACTTCAAAGGTTTAACCCCATCTTAGGATACCCACAACCCAAGGTTGTTCCCATTTGATAGCTCGACTAGGGGAAGCCTTAAAATCACTTCTCCCAAGGGTGCGAGTTGAAGCTATAAAAATTTATGGAATACCCAGTGGGGCTCAAGCCTAAAGTAATAAAAGGAATTTTGGTGTTGTCCTTCTGTATATCAAAATTTGGAGGCATTCAACAAGCATCAATGGTAACTATAAGCATCTATCATCTAGTTTAAATAGTCCAAGTACATAACCCTCATTCTCTAATATGTACAATCAACCACATTTCAGTCAGTTTCCTTATTCTATGTCTCAGTATCCTTCTTATAAAATGGATTATATTTATCTATTCTCCCTAAGTGGCCCTCAGAAATCCTACTAGCCATATCATGACCTTCATCATCCTCCTACCCCTCACCAAGACTAGGCTTACCCTGTTACATCCTTATTAGGGGTCAAGAAAGAATTATTAGTCTATATGGGGATGATAACAAAGATTGGTAGGTGTTTAGAGTTTTCTCCAATCATCCCTACCTATGTCTTACAAAAATCTATGAGTGTTTTCCAGTCAATCAAATATGAGTGGTCTATTCTCAAAGGTCAATAATGGGAAACTAGTGAGAATGAAGACATAATAGTAATAGGGATTTTGATTCAAGATGTGGGAAGTATATTAGTATCCTTTGAAGACCAACATGCCCACTTAAATCATTCTTACATAGAGCCTCAAATGTAAACCTTAAATATCCCAAAACAATCCCCTAGTCTACCTGGTCAAGTCCCATCTTCACCAAGAACCAAGTCAGTTTTGATAGAAGAAGAGTCAATCAAACGAGGAATGTATCAAGAAAATATAACTCAGCTTAATGAGATTGGTATTCAAGAGTTCATAGGCTCTTTGTCCTTCCCTCAAAGGCCATTAAAGAGATCTATCAAAACCCCAAAATGGAAGGAAACTTTCATAAGCTGTGAGCAAGGAGACCTTCTTCACCCTCTTACCATCTCCCTTTGGGGATAAAAGCCTATTGTAAAAAAGATGGAGGAAGAAGGATCAAGTTTAAACAAACCCTCTTAGCACAATTTTGACACTGATGAGATGGATCTCGATGAACACAATTCTTAGGTCAAAAATTTGAGTGAGGTTGATGAACAAGACATCTTAGGCACTCAAGAGATGTAGCTTGAGGAACCATCACCTTGCATGATAAAGAGGGACCTTGAAGATGGACAAAGATTTCCATAAGAGCATGAGTATCATGAAAAAGGGTTGGGAGACTTATTCAAGATTTGAGAAATAGGCAGTACTCCTCTCTAAGGATACTATGATTTGATTGTGCCCAAGGAGCATAATGATGATTCAGTAAAGCATAAAAGTGAGGCAAAATCTGATTGCTCAATGTTTTTGTTGATAAGAGGATGCCCTATTAGGTACCTAGATCGATTAGAAGATGCCAAGGAGGATACATCATGGGTTTTACTCAGTTTAGAGCACAAATTTGAGCTTTAACAAGAACAAGATCAACTTACTCGATCACTCCATGGAGCTTGCACAACCAAAAAATTTGATTGGAAGGGTGAGTTTATTTTTATTCTTATTCTAGGAGAAACATACCATCAATTTTTTGAAAATATAGTACTTCTCCATATTTGTTTAGTAGTCCTCAAGTATATAAAATATCATGTATTATTGAGAAAATGTAGTTACTTTGTACAACCAATTAATGATTTTGTATAGCTCTATTCTATTTGGTTAGTTTAGGATAGGTTAGATTTCATGCTTTTATCCAAAGTGCCTTAGTGCACATTTTTTTAGTAGTTTAGTTTCCTTATTTTGTTCCTTCTATCCTTCTGTTTCAAGAGAGTTTCTAGATCAACTCAGTTACAAAGAGGTGACTCCATGCCCATTGGATCAAACTAGAAAATGGACTGGGTTCTCAAGCATAGTAGGCATGCTTCCCTATGAGTCATCATAAATGTTAGCCATGTTTAGCCCACACACCAAACTGTGCCTACTTACAAATTTATTGATTAAGTAATCAATTCAAATTGTCTAGACAAGCTCTGGATGGTGTGGGTAAGGTGAAGAGATCATGGAGCTCACAAAACTATAAAAAACCTTATAGAATGCTCAAGATAAAATGGGGAGTGCGTGGAAATCATCTACTCTACTCACTCCATCCATATTTTATCCACAAATTTGGTCATAATAGAAGGAAAAGCTTACATGATGAGGATAGAGTAGGCCATCCAACTTGTGCATCTAATATCTCCATTCAGGAAGCTTTTTAGGTCGACACATCAAATGGGTTTGATCCTGATAACGTTAAATATGTCTCTTACAAGTTTGATGCCTTCACAAGTTTTATGCTTCAAGTTACAAGTCTATAAATTTAGCCAAAAATTGAAGGACATCTGCGTAAGTGTCAACCTTCTACCTAGGAAAAATCTATGAGTTTAAATTTGATAGTCTATAGGATGTCAAAAAATGTTCTCACTAATATCAAATGATGTTCACGTAAATGTCAAATTTAAAGCTCCATGAACTACCCATTGGGGTTCAAAAATCCTTGTTGGAGACCTAAGGAAAAGTGCATAGCTAACAAGTGTAAAGTCCATGAGAGATTGGATCAAGTTAAAAGGCCAATGGATCCCAAAGGCCAATGAGAAATAAAGCTTGAGGTGATGGGTCCCAAGTATCTATGACTCATGATTAATTAGGTCTTAAGATCTCATAGTGCATGGTGATCAAGACAACTAACAAAAGAATGAGCCAAGACATTTCAACAAAGTATGGTCAAGAAGGATGAACCCAACTTGATAGGATAGTAAGAGAATTTAAACTTGATTCTGACCTTAGTAGGTTGAAGAAGCAAAAGGATAAGGGCTCGATATGGACTTAGATTGGTCTATTTATTAGGCAAAGCACTATAATATATAATAAAACTAATATCCATAGATTAGTTTTCCTCTATAGATAATTTGGTCTAAGATACAAGATAGAAGGGGATACATGGCCAACAAAATCTCATTTTGAGCCATGCTTTGACAAGCCACTAATTTAGAGTAGACATGACATGTCCTTGGCATCCAAAGACCCAAAATCTTACCTTCATGATAAGATCTGGTGGAATATCATTAGATAAGAGCTTGGGGATTTATTAAGTAGTTGGAGAATTCACTTTCGGCTTTACACCTTTGATAAACTCTTATCTTCTAGTAGATATCACCAAAATTAGAATGATTCATAGGCTATCTAAGAAAATGATGAAGATCCCATTCATAATGATTTGACTAGAAAAAATCATGGTTTGAAAGATTACATCTCATTAGTTATTAAAAGCAACAAGATTTCTAACTTTCCCCCCCTTTCTCTTTCTCTGATATAAATAGAGGCCTTAGGGCTAGGAATAGATATCTCTCACTTCTTTTGATAGATCATTAGATCTCTCTCTATCTTTCTCTCGGTTCCCTCCCTTGTTTAGACCAAAATATACCAAGAAGGAATTTGTAACCTTTTGAAGTAAATAAAAGGCCATGGTTTGATTTAATTGTTCTTGTATTGTGTACTTATCTCATCTAGCTACTAGTTCATTTTCTCATATATGTCATGTCCTCTATCTCTTGATCAAAGCTCGTATGTGGATACTACAACTAATTAGTGTCTTATTTTAGACCTCTCATTTCCTTTCCCTTAACTTAAGATAATTTTTCAACCTCTATATGGATGTATAATAGATAGATGGATTCTAAACTCAGCCTCTACCCATTTACCCATTTCATTAGTGTTCTTTAGGTGAAGTAGGGAGGATCACCTATAATTTTGGTGCATTACCTGTTAGCTTTCTTAAGAGCCCTTATCCCCTTCTAACCCTTTTCTTGTGAAGTGATAGGCTTAGTTTTAGTTTAGGTGAGCATCAAGGAGGAACTAACCTACTCCAGAGGTTTAATTCCATCATGGGATACCCACATCTCAGGGTTGTTCTCATTTGATAGCTCAATTGTAGGAAGCCTTAAAACCACTTCTCCCAAGGGTGCGAGTTAAAGCTATAACAATTTTTGGAATGCCCAGTGGGACTCAAGTATAAATCAATAGAAGGAATTTTGGTGTTGTCCTTATGCATATCAACATTTAGAGGCATTCAACAAGCATCAATGATGACTCCAAGCATCTATCATCTAGTTTAAATAGTCCAAGTGCATAACCCTCATTATCCGATATGCACAATCAACCATATTTTGGTTAGTATGCTTATTCTATGTCTTAGTATCCTTATTATAAAATGGATAATATTTATATATTCTCCCCAATCAGCCCTTAAAAATCCTACTAGCCCTATCATGACCTTCATCCTCTTCCTACCCCTCACCAGGACTAGGCTTACCCTGTTACATCCTTATCAAGGGTCAAGCAAGCATTATCAATCTATATGGGGTTGATAAGAGAGATTGGTAGAGGTTTAGATTTTTTCCAGTCATCTCTACCCATGTCCTACAGAAATCAAGGAGTGCTTTCTAGTCGATTGAATATGAGTGGTCTATTCTCGAAGGTCGATAATGGGCAACTAGTGAAAATGAAGACATAACAGTAATAGGGATTTTGATTCAAGATGTGGGTAATATATTAGTATCATTTGAATACTAATAGGCCCAATTAAATCATTATTACATATAGCCTCAAATGTAACTCTTGAAGATCTCAAAACAACCCCCTAGTCCACCTGGTCAAGTCCCATCTTCACCAAAAACCAAGTTGGTTTTGATAGAAGAAGAGTCAATCACATGAGGAATGGATTGAGAAAATATAACTTAGCTCAGTGAGCTTGGTGTTTAAGAGTTCATAGAATCTCTATCCTTCCCTCAAAGGCCATTAAAGATATCTTTTAGAACCCCAAAATAGAAGGACACTTTCATAAGATGTGAGCAAGGAGACCTTCTTCACCCTTCTGCCATCTCCCTTTGGGGCCATAAGCCTATTATAGAAAATATGGAGAAAGGAGGATCAATTTTAGACCAACCCTCTTGGCATGGTTTTGACACTGATGAGCTAGATCTCGATGAAGGAAATCCTTAGGTTGAAACTCTGAGTGAGGTTGATGAAAAAGACATCTTAGGTACTCAAGAGATGCAACTTGAGGAACCATCACCTTGCATGATAAAGAGGGACCTTGAAGATGGACAGAACTTTCCATAAGATCATGAGTATCAAGAATAAGGGCTGGGAGACTTATTCAAGATTTGGGATATAGGTAATATTCCTCTCCAAGGATATTATGATCTAATTGTGCCTAAGGAGCATGATGATGAAGCAACAAAGCACAAAAGTGAGGTAAAATATGACTACTCAATGTTTGTGTTAACAAGAGGATATCCTATTAGGTACTCAACTTGATTGGTAGATGCAAAGAAGGAGCCATCATGGGTTGTGCTCAGTTCATAGCACACATTCAAGATTCAACAAGAATAATATTAGCTTACTCGATCACTCCATGAAGCTTGCACAACCAACCAATTAGACTAGAAGGGTGAGTTCATTGTTGTTCTTATTTTAGGAGAATCATACCATAAATTTGTTGAAAATATAGTACTTATCCATATTTTTTTGGTAGCCCTAAAACATGTAAAATATCTTATATTATTGAGAAAAGGTAGCTACTTTTTACAACCAATTAATGGTTTGGAATAGCTCTCTTCTATTCAGTTAGTTTAGGATAGGTTAGATTTCATGCTTTTATCCAAAGTGCCTTAGTGCACATTTGTTTAGTAGGTTAGTTTCCTTGTTTTTTTCTTTCTATCCTTATGTTTCAAGAGAGTTTCTAGATCAACTTAGTTGCATAAAGGTGATTCCATGCCCAATAGATTAGAATAGAAAACAGACTGGGTTCTCAAGCATAATAATCACGTTTCCCTATGAGTTGCTAAAAATGTTGGCCATGTTTGGCCTACATACCAAAATATGCCTACTTGTAGAGGTTCTAATTAAACGATCGATTCAAATTGTCTAGATGAGCTTTAGATGGTGTGGGTAGAGTGAAGAGATCACTGAGCTCACAAAATTATAGATAACATTATAAAATGCTTAGGACAAATTGGGGAGCACATAGAACTCATCTACTCTGCTCACTCCATTTAGATTTTGTCCACACATTTGGTCGCAGTAGTAGGAAAAGCTCACACAAAGTGGATTGAGTAGGCCAACTAACTTGTGCATCTAATATCTCCATTCAAGATGCCTTCTAAGACATTAGATCAAATGGGTTTGCTCCTTGTAGCACTAAGGACATATCTTGAAAGTTTAATAGCTTTGTGAGTTCTACACTTCAATTTACAAGTCTATAAAGTTGACCAAAAAATGAAGGATGTCCATGTAGGTGTCAACCTTATACCTATGAAAAATCCATATGAGTTTAAATTTGATGGTCTATAAAACATCAAAAAATGTTCTCATAAACGTTAAAATATGTTTGTATGAACATCAAATTTAAAGCTCTATGAACTAGCCATTAGGGTTCAAAAGTCCTTGGTAGAGACGTAAAGAGAAGTGCACGACTAATAAGTGGGAAGTATATGTGTGCTTGGATCAAGTCAAATGGTCAGTAGATCCTAAAGGCCAATGGGAAGTAGAGCTTAAGGTTATGTGTCCCAAAGATATATGGCCCATGATTAACTAGGTCTCAAGATCCTATGGTGCATGGCAATCAAGAAAATTGACAAAGGAATGAGCTGAGACATTTTGATAAAGGATGGTCATGTAAGATAAACCCAACTTGGTAGTTTAGTAAGAGAATTTGAATTCAATCCCAACCTATGTTAGAAAAATAAACAAAAGGATGAGGGCTCAGTATATATTTAGATTGGACCAGTTATCGATCAAAGCACTATAATTTATAAAAAACCATTATCCTTAGATTAGTTTTCCTCTATAGATAATTTGGTCCAAGATCTAAGATAAAAGGGGATACATGGCCAAAAAAATATCATTTTGATCCATGCCTTGATAAGCCACAAATTCAAATTAGACATGACAAGTCCTTGGCATTCAAAAACCCAAAATATTGCCTTCATGATAATATTTGGTGGAAGATCAATGGATCAGAGTTTGAGGATTCAGGAAGTAATTGGAGAATTCACTTTTGGCTTGCCACCTTTGACAAAATCTTGTCTTCTAGTACAACTCACCAAAATTATAACGACTTATAAGCTATTTGAGAAAATGATGAAGATCCCATTCATAACGACTTGATTCGACAAAATCATGGTTTAAAAGATTACAACTCATTGGTTATCAAAAGCAATGGGATTTATAAATTTATCCCCTCTTTCTCTTTCTCTTTTATAAATAGAGGCCTTAGGGCCATGAATATATATATCTCACTTATTTTGATAGATCATTAGATCTCTCTCTATCTTTCTCTCGATTCCCTCCCTTGGTTAGACCAGACTTTACCAAGAAGGAATTTATAACCTCTTGAAGTAAATAGAAGGCTGTGGTTTGATTTAATTGATATGGTATTGTGTACTTATCTCACCTAGCTACTAGTTCATGCACTCATATATGTTATGTCCTATATCTCTTGATCAAAGCCTGTATGTGGATACTATGACTAGTTATTATCTTATTTTATACCTCTCCTTTTGTTTACCTTAGATTAGATCATTTGGTAAGCCTCTAGAAAAATGTATAATAGATAGTTGGATTTTGAACTCAACCTCTACTCATTTCATTTGTGTTCTTTGGGTCAAGCAAGGAGGATCACTTGTAATTTTGGTGCATCACCTGTTAGCTTTTTTAGGATCCCTTATTCCCTTCTAACCTTTTTCCAGTGAAGTATTAGGATTAGTTTTAGTTTAGGTGATCATCAGGAAGGAACTGGCCTAATCCAGAGGTTCAACCCTATCACGGGGTACCCATAGCCTAGGGTTGTTCCCATTTTATAGCTCGATTGGGGGAAGCCTTAAAACCACTTCTCCCATGGGTGTGAGTTGAAGCTATAACAATTTTTAGAATGCTTGATGGGACTCAAGTCTAAAGAAACATAAGGAATTTTGGTGTCATCCTTTTACATTTAAATCTTTGGAGGCATTCAATAAGCATCAATGGTGACTCCAAGCATTTATCATCTATTTTAAATAGTCCAAGTGCATAACCCTCAATATTTGATATGTAAACTTAACCACATTTTGGTCAGTATGCTTATTTTATGTCTCATTATACTTATTATTAGATGGATAATATTCATCTACCCCAAGAAGCCCTCAGAAATCCTATCAACCCTATCATGATCTTCATCCTCCTCCTACCCCTCACCAAGACTAGGCTTACCCTGTTACATCCTTATTAGGGGTCAAGTAAGCATCATTAGTCTATATGAGGTTGATAAGAGAGATTGGTAGAGGTTTAGAGTTTTATCCAGTCATCCCTACTTATGTCTTATAGAAAGTAAGAAGTGATTTCTAGTCAATCAAATACAAGTGATCTGTTGTAAAAGGTAGATAACGGGCAACTGGTGAGAACAAAGACTTAACAGTAATAGGGAGTATGATTCAAGATGTGGGTAGTATATTAGTATCATTTGAAGACCAACAAGACCACTTAAATATTTCTTACATAGAGACTCAGACATAACTCTCAAAGATCTTGAAACAACCCCCTATTCCACATAGTCAAGTCCCATCTTCACCAAGAACCAAGTTGGTTCTGATAGAAGAAGAGCCAATCACATGAGGAATGGATCAAAATATAAATCAACTAGTGAGCTTCATGTTCAAGATTTTAGAGACTCTCTGTCCTTCCCTCAAGGGCCATTAAAGAGATCTTTTAGAACCCTAGAATGGAAGGATAATCTCATAAGTTGTGAGCAAGGAGAAATTCTTCACCCTCCCGTCATCTCCCTTTGCACCCAGAATCCTATTGTAAAAAATATGGAGGAAGGAGGAACAAGTTTAGACCAATCCTCTTGGCATGTTTTTGACACTGATGAGTTGGATCTTGATGAAGACAATCCTCAAGTTGAAAATCTAAGTGAGGTTGATGAGCAAGACATCTTAGGCACTCAAGAAATGTAACTTGAGGGACCATCACGTTGTGTGATAAAGAAGGACCTTGAAGATGGATAGATATTTACAAAGGATCATGAGTATTAGGGATAAGGGATAGGAGACTTATTCAAGATATAGGAAATAGGCAGTATTCCTCTCCAAGGATACTATGATTTGATTATGCCTGATGAACATGATGATGAAGCGACAAAGCATAAAAGTGAGGCAAAATATGATTTTTAAATGTTTGTGTTAATAAGAGGATGCCTTATGAGGTACCTAACTCAATTGGAAGATGCCTAAGAGGAGCCATCACAGGGTGTGTTTAGTTTAGAGCATAAATTTGAGCTTTAATAAGAACAAGATTAGCTTACTCAGTCACTCCATGAAGCTTTCACAATCAAGCAATTAGACTGGAAGGGTGAGTTTATTTTTGTTCTTATTCTAGGAGAAGAATACCATCAATTTGTTATATATATAATACTTCTCCATATCTTTTAGTATCCCTCAAACATGTAAAATATCATGTATTATTGAGAAAAGGGCTGCTTTATACAACCAATTAATTGTTTTGTATATCTCTCTTCTATTCAGTTAGTTTAGGATAGGTTATATTTCATAATTTTATCCAAAGTTACTTAGTACAAATTTTTTTATTAGGTTAGTTGCCTTTTTGGTTCTTTCTATCTTTATTTTTCAAGAGATTTTCCAGATCAGATCAATTACATAGTGGTGATTCTATGCCCAATAGATCAGACTGGCAACTGGATTAGGTTCTCAAGCATGGCAGACATGATTCCCTATGAGTCACTAGAAATGTTGGTCATGTTTAGCCCACATAAAAAATTGTGCCTACTTGTAGAGTTCTTAATTAAATGATCAATTCAAATTGTTTGGACAAGCTCTAGATGGTGTGGGTAGAATGAAGAGATCATGGAACACATAAAACTATAGAAAACCTTACATAATGGTTGAGACAAATTAGGGAGCATGTGGAAATCATTTTCTCTACTCACTCCATCCAAAATTTGTCCACACATTTGATCTTAGTAGCAGGAAAAGCTCACACAATGAGGATTAAGTAGGCCAACCAACTTGTGCATCTAATATATCCATTCAAGAAGCCTTCTAATCCAACGGATCAAATGGGTTTTCTATTTGTAGCATTAAGGATGTCTCTAAAATGTTTAATGGCTTTGTAATTTCTGCACTTCGATTTAAAGATCTACAAAGTTAGCCAAAAAATGGAGGATATGCACGCAAGTGTCAACCTTATACCTGGGCAAAATCCATATGAGTTTGAATTTGATGGTCTAAAAGATGTAAAAAAATGTTCTCACAAATGTCAAATTATGTTTTTATGAACATCGAATTTAAATCTCTATGAACTAGCCATTGGGGTTGAAAAATCCTTGGCAAAGACTTAAGGAAAAACACATGACCAATAAGTGGCAAGTCTATGGGAGCTTAGATCAAGTCAAACGATCAGCAGATCCCAAAGGCTAATGAGAAGTAGAGATCAAGGTGATGGGTCCCAAAGTTCTACGACCCATGATTAACTAGGTCTCAATATCCTACGGTGCATGGTAATCAAGATAGCTGACAAAGGAATGAGCTGAGACATTTCGACAAAAGATGATCAAGAAAGACAAACCCAACTCGACAGGCTAGTAAGAAAATTTGATCTCAATCCTAACTTGAGTTGGTGAAAGAAGAAAAGGATGAGGGATTGGTATGGAATTAGATTGGACTAATTATCTATCAAAGCATTATAATCTATAAGAAAACCAATATCCTTAGATTGGTTTTCTTCTATAAATAATTCAGTCTAAGATCCATGACAAAAGGGGATACATGGCCAATAAAATATCTATTTGAGCCATACCTTGAGAAGCCACTGATTTAGAGTAGACATGATATGTCCTTGGCTTTTAAAGACACAAAATATTGCCTTCATGATAATATCTAGTAGAAGATCAATGGATAAGATCTTTGGGAATTGGGAAGTAGTTGGAGAATCGACTTTTGGCTTGCTAGCTTTGGAAAACTCTTGTCTTCTAGTACAACTTGCCAAAATTAGAATGACTCATAGGCTATCTGAGAAAATGATGAAGATCCCATTTATAATGACATGATTAGACAAAATTATGTTTTTAAAGCTTACAACTCATTGGTTATCAAAATCAATAGGCTTTCTAACTTTCTCCCCTCATTCTCTTTATCTTCTATGAATATAGGCCTTAGGGCCAAAAACATATAATTATCACTTCTTTTGATAGATCATTAGATCTCTCTCTATATTTCTCTCATTTCCCTCCCCTGGTTAGACCAAACTCCATGAAGAATGAATTTGTAACCTCTTGAAGTAAATAGAAGGCCATGCCTTGATTTCATTGTTTTGGTATAGTGTGTACTTATCTCACCTATCTACTAGTTCATCTGCTCAAATATGTTGTGTCTTGTATCTCTTGATCGAATCTTGTATGTGGATACTGTGACTAGTTAGTGTCTTATTTTAAACATCTCCTTTCATTTCCCTTAGCTTAGATCATTTGGTCAGCCTCTACACAGATGTATAGTGGATAGTTGGATTTTGAACTTAGCCTCTACTCATTTAATTAGTGTTCTTTGGGTCAAGTAGGGAATATCACCTGTAATTTTGGTGCATCACCAGTTAAATTTATTAGGAGCCTTTATCCCCTTCTAAACCTTTTCTTTTGAAGTGCTAGGCTTAGTTTTAGTTTAGGTGAGTATCAAGGAGGAATCAACCTACTCCAGAGGTTCAAGCCCATCATGAGATATCCACATCTCAGGGTTGTTCCTATTTTATTGAATATATTCATCCTCGTTTTGAGTTAAGGATTAAAAATGGTCCAATGGTAGCTTGGGTAATTTATGTTTATGGAAATAAAATAAAAATATATCCTCAATATTTTTAAAGGTTGTTAGAGAACCATTTGGGAGGTTTTAGAACCAATCTATAACTTATTGCTCTAAATTTATATGTAAGGCTTTGAGTAACAAATATCCATCCTTAGCCCAATGGTTAAAGGAGTGTAGATATTGTTTCAAATGACAAGTAGGATTTCCTTGACCATCGATGGAATAAATCATAGACATGATAAAATTACAAGGATAAGGATGATTAAAAACATATTATGTAAGGGGTTGGTGCTTCAAGATATTATCATTAAGAGTAACTTCATGGGAAAACACTTGCAACTTAAGAATAGTCATTTTTCATTGGAGATTTCCTATAGTAGTCATCATAGATAAAATGTCAGTAGGAGGTATTGGTAAAGAGGTTGAAGAGGTGTTGATCACCATACATATTAAACATAGGGATAATATAATACAATATTTGAAAAAATTCATTCAAGCATGTGAAATAAATATAAAAATGATTGTATAACTAAGGGTTAAGAGAAACATATCTTATTTATTATTATGTTCTGGACTACCACTGTTGTCTAAATTCATCTCAATTACACTACTTATCTCTATTTTTCATTCATTTAGGTATTTGAATTTTTTTAATTCCCTAAGCACTATCATCAAACCACTATCAACATTAGTGTTCTCCTCTTGACATTTGTCTTGCCCAAAATACAAAATATTTTCTAGATTTGTTAGTTGTGATTTTATGGGTAATTTTGCCTGATGTCTTCATATATTATGCATAGGCTATTGATATGTGCATATAGATCAAAACCCTAGCTATTAACCCTTAGGTCATGCTTAAAAAAATGGGTTAGCGGGCTCATGGTGTTGAGTTGACCTCAAATATCCATCTGTCAATGAGTGATGCCTACATAACCAATACTCCAAGGAGGGCCTCAACGTATGTAGTTCTCCATTATGTGTGGGTGTGTGTGTGAATAATGGTGTAATATGATATATGTATATACATGAAATGATCTATCTTATAACTTGAGTAAATAATGCTCATGGGCTATTATTTGGATACTTCAGACCTTTTGTATGACTACTTCTATGATTGATAAATAAATAGGTATGAATGGGGTATAATAACTTAATTGTGCGATTTATTGAATAAGCCTTAGTAGATGCTTTATTGATATTTGTTCAATGATTAATGCAAAGGATTAGAATTGTATTTATACCACAATTTTTGAAAATATCTCATGGTAGGGTTCACTAAGCCAAATAGGCCAACTCGTAGGTTTCAAATAATTTTCAATTTGAATGACTTTTGAGTATTAAACACTAGATACTAATTTGGACATTAGTAGTGATGCTAGTATCTCTATGTGGATAGTAATGTCCAGAATGATAGAAAATAGGCATGAGTCTATAACTAATAATGAAGGATATATATCAAGTTTTGAACTTTCTACAGTGTATAGGTTGTCTGGGTCATCAAAATGATACGTGTCCAACTATAGGATAAGTATTTAATCATTGTGAGATGGAGAATTCAAGCCTTTTGGTAGAGAGAAGGTCCATATTTTTAGGGTAGAGCCTTGATTGGTATTTTTCAAATGTAAAAGAATGAGATATTATAAATATTTTATTTTAGTATGTACAACATCAATGATGTTCTCATCTATCAAGTCTTGAATGTTATGCCATAAATTGATGCATATGTTGATAATATGCTCTGTTGCTTTATGAAACTCATAAAAATGTTATGATAAAATAATTTTGAGATAGGTTTACTCACATCAACCTCTTTAATGAGAGGGAGTGATATGAGATTGTATTCCAATAAATTTTGTAATATCTTTTATGGAGCTTCTAGTAGATTGGTAAATTGTCTCCTTAGAGGTGCTGATAATACAATGCATGGAGTAGGTTCATAAATGACATTCATTATTTCCTTTTTATCACTCTTACATTTAGTTGGTCTCACCTTATATGGTAACATACTTGGATTATTTTCATGATAATTAGAAATTAGGTTGGTTTCATACTTTATATTATTCATTACTAGTAATTTAACCTTTGTTTCCATGATGGTGTAATAAAATATGTGAATGAGAGAAACTTATTAAACATAATGGATTCACATAGAGGTGGAAGTAAGCTCTATTTGAAGATGCATTGAAATTATTTATCTTCCATAGGATTTGTCATCTTAGATATCATTGTATTATATTGTAATACATTCTATGATAGGCTCATTGGATCTTATTTGATATGAGAAATATGAGCATATACTATATTTTCACTTATGTTAATTGATAATGTGTAAGGAACAAAGTTTTTAAAGGATTGAATGCATGAGCTAACTGATGAGGTAAATCATAAAACCATCTTAGTAAATAGTTTTTTAAGTTTTTAGGAAATAACTTGGTCAACAACTAATCATTGGACACATAATACAAACATACTATATGAAATGCTTTCAAGTGTTGTTTTATGTCACCTTTTCCATTATATAATCTAAGATTAGGTGCCACAAAAACAATTGGTAAAGGATATGTTTAAATATACCGAGCCAATGAAGTATTCAATAGAGTTTGAGAATCAAGTGCATGGTTAGGTTTCAAACACTTTGTTCCATTTGAAACACCTTAGTTTCCAGAGCTAGAACAATTTACATAAGGGACTATGTATCAGGAATAGAATGTGTGCTAACCAAAGGTGTGCCTCCAATGACTATGTAGGAATTGGCATACCAATGTGTTGAAACCCTTGGGGTTCCCCTATAGTAGATGTTTCTATATAAGTTATATCTGGTGATATTGGGAAAGGCAAAAAACCCATAGTAAGTATTTAATGATTGAGACATGCTTGCACTTTTTATGTCCACAAGAGTTAAAAATTATATGATAATCCTAAGATTGATCACAGATTCCTTCTCAAAATTTATTAATAAGTATCACTTTATTAATATTTTGTTGTTCATCATCTATAGGTGTAAGTACCTATTGATGCCCATATTAATATTTAAGGTTATCTTGATTATACTATTCATGCTCTGATGTATTGTCATACACTCCTACATATTTAGTTGTGCATTGATATCTAAAGGGTTTGATATAACCTTGTTCTTATCCATATTAGGTGACTTATCAAGAGAAATCTAAGTATGTTCAAATTGAGTATCACTTAATCTATCACTTCTTCTTATAGAGGTAGAAACAACTTTCTTAGATTGCATAAAAAATCAAATATAAACTTGAAAGATTTTTGCTAACAAAGAATTTTCCAAATATGAAAACACTAATACAATAATTCAAAAAAACAAAAAGGAGAGAAACCCTAACAAACATTATGGTTAACATTTGTTAAATTCAATCAATAGATAGGCTCACCAATATTATCAATATTGGGGAAATAAATACACTTAGATCATAATTATGACTAATGAATACATAAAATTAGAGTGTACAAGGTATGTAATAAATTACACAAACTATTTTGTAAATTTTTAAATTTAAAAGTATGTTAAAAAGAGAAAGTGATAAATAAGAATGATCTAGCTGGAAAATCAAGAGTGCATAATTGTGACTGAGATTGTGGAACTAACTATAGGGATATGGGAGGTCCCTGTGAATTAGGGACAAGGATTCACTTGATCCCTAGATAAGGCCACACTAATTAGATATGAACACTCTATGTTGGAATCTATAGGGTGTGCCAATGTCTAGTAGGGTTGTAGATTTATGTGAAAATTTGGGTCATGTGCCTTCACCTCTTGGTCATGTGTGTGTGATAAAATTTATGTGATTCATTATGGAAGATTTTGTGTGCCTTATTCTTCATTTGGAACCTATCTCAATAGGTCATGAGGAAAAAAAAACATAAGGGTAAAAGGGGTTATTGGGTGAAGTGGTACTTGACATCAACACCCCCTGTGTTGAGTATTAGATACATACCAATACTACAAAGAGGGATTAAAATCTATGTAGTTATCCCATGTTAAGGTGGTGTGTGTGAGATATTAGTGTAATACGATATGATAGTGTGATCCTAGTGTGACTAAGTGATACATTAATGACTTGTGACCTTGGACATGTATTCAAGATTAGCTTAAGGCTACTAGGGTTGTGCAAACTTAGAATTTGGAAGAATAGGTGATTTCCTCTTAATGTGTAGTTAGATATTCTGGTGGCTTTATTTGATATGATCATATAAAGAGAAAATAGATTGATACTGTGGATTTATAGTGATCATCATGGAATTCCTTCAGATGGGACTTGTTAAACATGTAAGATGACTTATTTGGTGAATTTGAATTTGATAAAATATATGTTATTTGGTGGGAAGATGCAACTAGCAAATTCAAACACTATTTATGAGTAGGATGGTCCTAAAGGAGTGGCCTTATTTGAGGAATAGAGATAACTAAAGTGGAAGTGTGGACCAGTTTGATAATAAACTTATGCTACTTAGAATGGTGAACAAGTATATTCATAATCAATGTTTTTTAAGAGGTAAGGGTTCTCCACATAGAAGTGAAGGAATGGCGGTCAAGGACCATGGAATTGGGCATGAACTAAGTGTGTATGAGTGGTTATAAGTGAATTATTTTAGCAATAAATTTTAATTTATGTTTCTACAGTAAGTAATCAAATGTTTTGAAGGAATTTTAAATAAATGAGGGAAAAAGTGAACAATAACTATCACTTTTTTTTCCCATTTTTGATGACAATGATTTTTTTCATGATAACAACTCCTTGTTACTTATATAAGTGACATGTACTAATAGTCACATGCTTCTAAATATTTTATAGTACTTCCCCATAAAATATTATAAATCTATGATTCATATAAATGGTTGTATAATGTAAATCATATATAATATTATTAATTATAAAATAATAAGCTTGCCATGCATCTTCTGGGCATTTGGAAGGCATAGTTTTGTGCAAATTGGGCCGTTTTGTGTCATTAACACTAAGCACGCAAAATAGAGTTAGAGAACCTAATTAATCAATCATGTCAATTAACTCAAAATGAAATTTTATCCAATATGGTTTTTTCCCTACAAAATAGATATGAACCACATTATGTCTTATTCAATATTTTTCTTAATAAAAAAATCAATTTTTCATTGGGTGTGATGGCACATCATCAGGTTAAGAAAAAACATATGAATCTTGGATGGACACCATGATAACACATCAAATGCAATGCATATTCATGCATTTGAATGTTTTTGAAGCAAGGTTGTTTTAACATAGCTTGACATATAGGAAACAATGTAGGAAATGCCATATCAAATAAACCTTATGTATTGTATTCATTGATAGTTGTCATGCCAAGAATTGACCATGGAAAGTCATATGATGTTTCTTGATTTGTTTATTTTAATTATTTTTGTATTTTTTATATTTATGTTATTATACTGGGGAGTCTTGGTACAAATTAGGAAGGAGATTATGATATATAGTAAAAAAGTCTAGTTTATACTACATTAAAAGTTGATTTTATTTGTTGGGATTCTAGAATGTTAATAGATACATATGGAATCATGATCAAGATAACTTTAGGCTCAATAGGTATTAATGCAACATGTTTTCATCAATAAGTACATCCTTGTAAAATGGATCAGAAGCTATTTTTTATTTTAAAGCTTTTTGAACATGTGATCAACTAACAAAAAAATCATATGTTTTTTTATTAATGAGCTTATATTTTGATAAATATTATATACAATTGATCAATTCTTTCTAGATTTTTATTTGCAATGACACTAACGTCTTGGGGAAAACTAATAATATCTCCATTGTATTTATACAAGCCTTAAAAATAAGTTGCACTTGTAAAATTGGATTGAATCACACTATAATAACTTACTCAACTTGGATAAGATCTTTTTAAACTATAGGTTATTATTGAAGGTCCATATAGTTCCACTTGGAGAAATGATGACTATTTCATTAAAAAAAATATACAAGAAATTAAGGCTCTGTTTGATAATTGAGTTTTCATGCTATGATAATTTTCCATTCATATAAAACATGTTTGAACAGATGATAATAGACCTACCCTTTGGCATAATCTCTTATGCATGTTAGAAAAAAAATTGTAACTAGTATCAATAAGTGGGTTGTTTGTATTTTTTTTAATAGAAGGCATTATAAAATTTGTAGGCCTTTCCTTTGATAAAATATGGAATCTTTGAGATGATAAAGATTTAACATTATAAAAAAATTATTTGTAGTTATGGTTTATTTATTTATGGTTTTGAGAGTGATGTGTGTACATTTACAAGGCAAAGGTTTGACACTTTTTGAAGGATCACATATATCATTTTGAGTAATGCCTTAAAAAATTATAGATTGTAACATGGTATTTTCATATTGATTTTCAAGAAGTATCGCTTGATTTGTGACAACCATAGGCAATTTTTTATTGAAATAATGTCTCTTTTCTCTTTTATGTTTATTTATTATGTCTTTATGGATTTGGTGTCAATGACATTATCATTCCTTTATATATTATTTATTATTTTCATAATACTCATGTGATTGTTGTCTACTTTATGAAGTTGTCATCTACAAGTTCAATTTAAAAAAATATATACAATATTAAAAATAATGTATAATCCACAATAGCTGGAAATTAATAGTAAAAAAATAAAGGTTAAAAAGGCATAATTATAAATATAAATAGAACAATTGCAAATACAAAAATTTGAGTAACAAAGGCTAAAAAAGGAACAAGATGAAGAAAAAAGGTACCATAAAGAAAAAATACAAAGGAAAAAATTTGACAAGGAGAAGTTACTACAAGAGCAAGCACAAAAAGAGAAGTTTAAAAAATAAAATAAAGATAAGCAAGAAAATATCCTCAATAAAGGGTTTCTCATAAATAAAATTCAAAAGCAAGACATGCAAAATAGGGTTGATGTGGTTCCAAAAAAGTTAACTACAAATCATTCTTCATAATAAAGCCTTTGATTCTTGGTATTGACATTGACAAAAATAAATTTATCAAGGTCAATATTTCATCTTTTCATGAGGCCAATATATAAATCATGACACTTATCCAACATCTTGGATATGACAGTCACACTTGGGCTAAAAATATGTAATGTCATATTTCATATCGACCCTAAATTGGATCATGCAATGCAAAAAAATCATGGTTGAGAGAAATGAGAGAAACAATGGGTAAAGATAATAACTATGTCACATTTGAGCATGAAGCTAAAATGGTTAATATATCAAAAGAGGATGAATTTATCAAGCAAAAATAGAAAAAATAAAACACTTATTCAACTATCATTACAACAAAGACAACTAACATAATCAAAATAGAAACACATGATACAACACATTTAGAAAATTAAAAGCAATCAGAAAATTCAATAACACACTATGGTTCACTTGGATTTTCATATATAGATAAAAAAAATGATAAGAGTGGAATACCAAAATTTCAAGAGCAAGAGCAAAAATATGATATGATCATGATTATGATTATGTAGAGGATTAGTATGACACTCTCAATGACACAAGACCTACACATTAACATTCCACATTAATTGGTTGCTTAACATAGAATTTAGATGGTGATTACATATGTAATTTAAGAACCCCTTGGGAATGTCCTATAGAAAAAATCAATGGTTAAGTTATAATAAATTCCACTTCACATTGCTTCCTCATATCTACTCATTCTCTTTATTCTTCTATTTTGGCACACATATATACATATGATATTACATGATCCATTCTTCTAGACCTTATCCTTATTTCATTTGGCACTTGAATTTTTATTGTATATCCCAATTCAAACATCCAAAACACTCATCCTATAGTGAATTTAGTACACATTTTTATGGTATGCTACTTGCTCATTCCTACATATTGACTATCTACACATACTTTAGATTCTATTTGAGGATTACATGATTTCATACTCTTACTTATACATACTAAATAAGTGCACATTAATTAATTCCCATTGAGGGCATGCATATTATTATCTCCACATAACATATTAAATGACATTATTATGATACACACATTCAGTGATGGCATATTGTTTGCTTGCACTTTCCCCACATTGCAATTTATTACATCTAGTGTAAACTATCTCTTGACACATGTTGCATATTGTTTATCAATTCCTTTATTCTATTTTAAAAGCCTTAATACTTATCTTTACACATATGTAAAAAAAAATATAAAACTTTTAAAAATGTCAAAAAGCCATAAGTATTCAAAAATTTCAAAATACAAAAATGTCTAAAATATTATAAAAAATAAATGAGCATGACATGAGTTTCTAGTTATATTATTTACATATGTTATTTATCACTTATTTTGGTAGATAGTATATTAATTTTCTAACACACATGTATTTCACGAGGTATACGAATATGATGTAGGACATACATATTCATATGGATTCTTAGATGCTAGATTCCCTTCTACATAATGGCCATGGTTATTATAGACACTAAAAAATTGCACACTTGCAATTATAGATATCTGAATGCCTTGGGCCCACCCAACCCTTCTTGACCCTTAACCCAACCCCTCTTAACCTAACCAAGTCACTATTTTGAATCACTATTCAAAATTACTATTCTAAAAGTACTATTTGAAATCACTATTCCAAGTCACTATTCAAAATCACTATCCATTATCACTATTCATTGGGGGACCAACTGTCACTATTCATGGTAACATGGCATGTGACATGGCTAGTGACATGGTATGTCAGAGCAAGGTGACTTGATAGTGATATGGCAAGTGACATGGCTTGAAAGTGAGGTGGCTTGAGGTGGGATATCATACCCCACTTGAGACCCTCATCTAAGGTGCCTATGACATCATTAAACATTACAAGGGTCCCCCTTCAAAGTGTGGAGAATTTCTCCTCATGGGGCCATCATTCAACATGTATTTTTGTCCCCATGCATGAAAATGGCCTTCAAAGTGATGTTTCCACTTGTTGGGTGCTTTGGGAAAAGATAAAAGTGAGTGGTGGAAGGTATTTTGGACCCATATGGACACATGGACATGATATCCACTCATTTTGGACACACTTTCAAAGTCGGAGACACACTTATAAAGTGGGAGTCCCACTATCTTTGTCCTTCATGACCACTTATCCACCCATAGGGAAAAGACATAAGTGGGTGGTGGAAAATTTTTTGGACTCATTTGGGTCCATAGGCATTATCTCCACCCATTTTTGGACACATTAGGAAAGTGGGAGGCACTTTATCAAAGTGGAAGACACACTTTGTGAAGTGAGAATCCCACCACCCTTATCCCATGACTCATTTATGAACCCACTTGGAAAATGGCACCATATTTCACTATTCACTTCTTTTGGCATGCTTCTTAACATCAAATGCTATAAATATGACCCTTCCCCTTCACTCATGGGTGAATTTGGTTTTTAGTTATATCATTTCATCTTATAGGTCATCCACTTGTGAAGGAGGTCATCATATTGGAAAAAATAATTTAAAGTAACAAAGCTCTGTAGGAATTGATATAGGATTCCATCTTCAACATCATCAACAATATCAACAACAACAAATCTCCAAGTTAATTTTATTTATTTTGTATTTCAATTATTCCCTTGGTATTTCATTTTTATTACCTTGACTTTTACCCATTTTACCTTTGCCAGCTTTACCATCTTTATCCATTTACACCTTTTCCATCTTTACCCTCTTTATCCCCTTACCTTTTTGCCATCTTGACTAATTACCTTATCACCTTCTCAACCATTCACCCATTTACATTTTACCATCTCAACCATTTACCAACCAACTAAACAAAACACATTTTCTCAATCACTTATCACATTACCAAACTAAGACCACAATCTTTAACTTGATCAATTTCAACATTAGTATTAATCAAACTATTGCTTTATTTTAGTCACTTGTTTTAGTAAAGCATCTATCTTTCTTGTATTTAATTTTAGTTTTAATGTTATTTAATGCAATTTCATTCTTTTATCATTTTCAACTTAAGTGTTTAAATCAGGTGGATTGACAGCCTCCTAAGAAGCTCACGCTTCTAGGTTCTAGCTCATGCTAGGCAATCTACCCAAATACTTATCTAAAAACATGTTTTGTGGTAGTGCTTTCTTATTTGTAGGTTATTCCTTCCTAGCCAAAGATGATTTCTCACATCAATTTTGGATTCAATGTGTGCATTTATAATAAGTGTTTCTACACACCCTTTTTGATAGTTTTATCTCTTTCTTTATCAAACTAAGAAAAGTGAAAAAATAGAGTAAAACATTTAGGCATGCCTGGTGGGACCCTAGAGTTTTCTTGGGTTCATAGTTGCCTTAGTGAAAATTAATTTAGTTGCATTAGTAAAAATTCATTTAGTTGCATTATTTTAAAATTAAGTGTTCTTTCTTACATTCTTAGTTGCATTCCTAGTTTCAGTTTCATTCTTAGTTGGATTCTTATTTGCATTCTTAGACGCAAGTTTTAGTTGCATTCTTAGAAAAGGTTAACTAATCAAAAGACAATCATCTTATGATTAGGAATTGCATTCTCATCTTGAACTTAGGTTGTATTTAGAGCTTTTGTATTCATTAAAAGAATTTTGAAAATTTTATTTTGGGTTTAAAATTAACTTGCATACATTATTTGTTTACTTGTCTTAGTTCACCTAGATTAATTAATCAAATCAAATTAATAATATCATCACTTATGTTACACAAAACAAACCACATTAATAATAAAACATCAAAACATACTTGAGAAAAGGCCCAAATGGGATTTCATCACCTAGTGAATGACCTTACCCCTTCCTGGCTATCGTACTTGGATTTAATCACCAAGGGGATAACCAACTCAGCTCTTTGGTTGAGTATAAACACTAGATAAATAGTATAAAAGCTAAGTGCCCACACTACCTACAGGATCATGAAGTGAGGAGAGAAATCCTTAAGTACCAAGCCATATACCTGATCCTATACAAATTCTCTCTCGACCACCTAAACATAACCCAAAACCAAATGTAGACTTCTTTCTAGGACCTGTTCTACAAGCCAATTTCATCTTCACACACTCTAAGGCATAAGCCAAAATCAATCTAAAAATAATCTTAGGACTTAACACACTCTTAGTGAATGCATTTTTTTCCTTGAATATTTTTTGATTTCTATTTATTTGAGGTGTGAGTTGGTATCAATCCTTCACTTATTTCTCACATGGTCTTCACTAGACAACAGTTGAGAAACCAAACCAATCAACCACCACATTCTTCTTTCTCCGTGGAATACAATTCTAATGATGAGGGTTCACCTCATTTTCCTCCTCCTCCTACCAGAGTCCTAGTTTTTTCTGAGGATGATTCAGATTTCAATGCCTTCCTTGAAAATTACCTGGTATCCCTATAACATTATCTTGACAACCCTATGGACCCTTTTTGTGGGATGCCTCCCCATCTCATGGTGAGTGTCACCTCAACCCAACCCTTGTTGACCGAATTCTCTTCCAACATCCCATCTACTACCACTACCTAAACCCAATCCAATATCCCAACCTCTAACCAAACACCTCCTACCATGCCCCACACTTCCCATATAGGTTCAAATTTACCTCTAGTTACCTATACTTCACCAACCATGGGCCTATATTCCACCCCTATTTCCACCCTTCCCCTTGTCTCAACCAATCCACTAACTTCTACACCATTTCAAAACTTGGTGCTTCCTATACCCCAAACACTTCCACCCATTATCACTAGAATTACCATTCTACCCCAACCTACCCACCCTCAACCCACTACCTTAGCCATACCTCTAAGTCAACCCACATATATCCCTCAAAATGTATCCATAACAACCTATCAATATGTCCCTAACCCACAAGGGTACATACCACCTTCCACCCAATCATTTGTGCCACTCAACCCTTATGTGATACCATCTCAACCTCTTGCCACTATTTACCAATACCTAGCTTCTTTAACACCTCTTATTACCCATCCATACATAGAAGACGATAAACCTCAAAAACATTTACCACTTAATTATGTAGCTTCCAAACCCTAACCAGATTTGATCAATATATTAATGGATAAAATCACCAAGTTGGAGTCATCTATCTTTGGGTCCCCTAACCTTTTATCTTATAATCAAATTTGTAATGAACCAATTCATCCATCAATGCCTATCCATGCTTATCCTCCTCAATGAGAATTGCCAAAGTTTTCCAAATTCTAAGGAAAGGAGGATCCCCAACAACATTTGAGAGCCTTTCATCATTCTTGTTATTTAATTGCCTATGATGATGCTATCTTTCTTTGAACCTTCCATGTGTCCTTATCCAAACCAACCCTTGAGTGGTATAGTTTTCTCACCCATCACTCCTTTTAATTCTCCCAATTGGCCAAAATATTTTTAGAACACTTTTATGTGAACATATATAAAAAGGTATCTACCATAGATCTCTATTCCATTAAGAAATTTGATGATGAGTCAATTGTGGATTTTGTGGCTAGATGGAAAGGCCTTATCAACCAGATTTATTTTTCATTACCCCAACTTGAATTAATTGAGCTCTTATCTCAGGGTTATGTCAAACATATTGCCCCCACTCTTCAAGTTCAAACTTTCAAGACTTTTGATGAGGCATTCATCATGGCACACAAATTGGAAAATTGGGCCATTGATGAAGGAAAATTGAAACTATAGAATAAAAATTCTAGTTTTAAATCCAATGACCCTTCCTCCACAAAAACCACTAACTAACCTAACACCAAATCAAAATCATCCACAAACTCAATTTTTATAAAAACTACTCCACCTCTAAATGTCAACCAACCCCCTTGAACCAACCCTTTCAACCTTCCTATCCACAAAATTAGAACCAAAACTAAGTTCCTCCAAAACAATATGCTCCCATTGGAGAATCTTATGTATCAATTTTGGAAAAATTGCTCAAAACCAACCTCATCCAACTCCCACCAATTAAACCACCCCCAAAATTTGATTCTTCTCACCCCGTACTTGGGTGGTATAGTGAAAATGACCATTGTTCCTTTCATTGAGTTATAGAACATGACATTAATCAATGTAGCACCTTCAAAAGTCTTGTCCAAAACTTGATTGATAGTGGAAAAATTTCATTTGACAATCCTAATGCACCTCCTAATCAATCCCTCAACATATTTTGCAAACCTTTTCCTAATCATGCTCTTACTACCCAACACCATGATAATACACCCAAATCATCTCATTCCCATGAGGCACACAAAATCAATGTTATTAGTAACGAGCTCATTATTGAGGAGACCATCACCTCAATCACCCAAGTGGAAACAATAAACTCACCTCCTATTCTTTCAATATACCCAAATGGAAGAATCACTTACCCCTCCCTCTTCACTTGATGAGACCTTATCTTTATCTACCTCTCCTTTGGTGGAGACACCGAAGGAGGTAACCATGGATTTAACCATACCTTCCTCTCCTATTCCACATAGTCAAGTGGTAGAGCTACCCTCCATTCCTTTGGATGCCCAAACAAAGGAAGTAACCATGTACACTCTTTCACTTGAGGACACCACACCAATCTCCCTTATTATAGAACCCTCCACTCTCCCTTTGGAAACCATCCCAAAAGTGGAGATTACCCCATCTATCCAACCATCAATTGTGAAACCTTCCATCTAAAACAACCATGAAGAAACTAGTCCCTCTTCTCCACCAAAGGACTTAATCTTTGAAACCAATAACCAAGGAACTAAACCCATTTACAAGCCCTTTTATAGACTTTTCCAAAGCCTAGAATTCACTTCTCAAACCAACTTTGATAGAGCCACTTTTTTGCATTATCTTGGAATCCCTTATTAGAACAAATCAAAATCCTAAACTTCACTTGAATCCACCCTTAAACCCATAATTATCTCTTCATTGAATATTGTTAGGGGATCTGTAGCTCTACCAATTAGAGCACAATTGATTACTTTCTTATATGCAATTAAACATGAAATTATACCAGAATGATAAAGTAGCTAGAAACTTGAGACAACAAAGAATTTGAGAGACAATACACACCCTTTGTATTAGATATTACTAGAAGAAAATACAATAAGGAAGATGCCACTTCTTCCTCCACCTCAAAGGCTTGCCACACCTCAAGAACTTCTTCCCTCTCTCTCTTGCTCAACACAACAACTCTAAATCCTGAGTTGCTATCCCTCCTTGAATGCTTCAGCTGATCTCCTTGACCTTACACCTGTAGATCTCCTTGACCTTGCTAGCTTCAATGCTTTTACTTGCCTTAGAATAATTACAATACATGCCTTATGGGTCTATAAATAAGATCCCATACTTACAAAAATAGAACTCTAATTACAATAATTAGACACGCAGCTCGTGACTATAATTAGTCGCTTATCATGCAAACACTCGCTTCACTTAACTGACTATTCGTCAACACCAGTTCCAAAAATACACAGGCGATCAACGCCGGTCCCTACTGGTCTGGTGCTGCCGACATCGGCTGACTCCCTACCGTCGCCGATCTCCTTCTCCACTGCATCTGACCGACATCGGTCATACTGCCGACGCCGGTGGCTCTGGTTCTTCAGCATCCTTCCTTGTGTGTCTACAAGCAGTTGAAGCTTTTAGCTCCACACCTTAACAATCTCCCACTTGGAGATAAACAACTGCAACTTGTACCTGTACTTGTACACCATCTATTTTGTTCCTTAGGCTCTGTATCCCTCTTCAATGTCACTCTTGAAGACCAACCACCACGTAAACCTGTGATGCAATATCTGTATCTTATGCCACAAGAATTTTGCTGCTCCCAAATTCTCCATGACATACTTCTGAACCAACTCTACCCTTAGCTCAGAAAACTCCCTGTATATGAAACCCTGCAACAAGTAACACAATATAGTAACAGGATAATATAGCTAATATTATACAACCTGGTAAAGATAAAATACAATGGTCAAACCTCCATTGTTCTGTAGCATAATCAAGACCATATACCATAGCCTTCTGTCTCATGTGTCCATCCACTCTCTTCTCTAAAACGGGAATCCATCCTTCTATCCAGTGCTTCCTTCTAGTTGACAACACTACCAAAAAATACCTGTTTGGTTCTCCAAGGACTCACACTCCTCATCCATGCCAAGCTCCCACTATTTCTGGATTCTACCTGCATTGCTTCTTCCATCTTCCTAGTTCATGACTATCAGTAAGCAATATAAAGAAGCTGAACAATGAATATGAGGTTCACATACCTTTCCTGACCTCCACATGGGTGTTTGAGACTTATTAATTCACCCAACATCCATTCCAGTGATCGATCTAGGCCATCTCCCAGTCTGCTCCCAACCAATGTCGGTTCCCTGCATTGATCCTGACTACCGACATCATTTCCCTGGCCGACGCCGGTGTCCCTCCTCCCGACGTCGGTCCTTATGACCGACGTCAGACTTCTCCTGTCTGACCTACCGACCCTGCTGGTCTGCACATGACCAATGTCAGTATCTGGATGACTAACGTCGGTGCCAAGCTACCAACATCGGTGTCTGTGTGTTCCTGTAAGTGATGAAATTTTCATCCGTGAGCTCTTCTTGGATCAAACCTCTATCCATACTGCCCTGCTCAGACTTATTCAGCCCTTGTGATTGGTCTCTGTCCTTCATCTCCTCCATAAACACCAAGGCTTCTTTGTTCCTATCAAAAGCATCAAATTTCCTCTTTCTGCAATGAACTGTATCTATGCTTTCCAAATTTAAACACATACCTTTTGAATCAAGAACTTCCATTCCCTTCCTGTTCTTGTGACCAAGCCTATTAGGCCACATCTTTGAATCTACACCAGAAGTGGAATCAGTAATACAAGTAGACAGATAAAGAGTATCTACTTTCTTACCTCTTGATAGAACAAGTGCTCCCTTGGTAACCTTCCAAGAATCCACTGTGAGGGTTATTGTGCATCCCTCATCTCCCAACCTTCCTACAGAAATTAGACTCTGCTTCAGAATTGGAACATGCATGACCTCTTTTAACACCCACGTGTTGTCAATCTGCAATCTCAGTTGCACTTTCCCTTTGCCAACTATCTGACAAGGCATACCATCCCCTAAATAAAGAACTCCAAAGTCTCCCTATTCATACTCATAGAACAAATCTCTGTTTGGGGATGCATGAAAAGATGAACCATAATCTAAAATCCATGATCCTACCTGACTATCTGAAGAAAGTATGAGAGCATCCTGCATCACAATATTTGCATCCTTTGTTCTTCCATACCTGCATGTTGATTCTCTTTATCTCTCAACCAACACTCCTTCTTTGTATGTCCTTTCTTTCCACAAAACTAGCAGGTAATACCTTTGGACTCGGATCTCCTTCCCGACCTTGATTTCCCTTGCTCGACCTTCTCCCTTTACCTTTCCCTACTTTTTGCACTTAGAGCATTCCCTGATGATTCACCTGTGCTTCTCCTGCATATTTCTTCATTCAAGATCACACTCACAACATCATCAACTTTTAAGATTTTAGAAGCAGATGAGAATTACTTACTGCCATAACCAACTGTCCCAACTTTCAGGCAAAGAACATAAAATCAAGAGAGCCTTTACCTCACCATCAAAAACAATATTGATTGAAGCTAATTGGTTTACCAAACCATGGAAATCACTGAGATGAGTATGTACCGATCCACCTTCCTGCATTTGCAAAGTAAATAGCTGCTTCATAAGATATACCTTAGTAGAAGCCGAGGGCTTTTTGTATAAATTCACCAAGGATTTTATCAACTCTTCCGTTGTCTTGCACTGTGATAAGCTGGAAATCACATATGATGCAAGGCTCAACCTTATGGAACCGAGAGCCTTCTGATCAAGAACGTTCCATTCTTCATCCTTCATATCTGTGGGCTTGCATGCAACCCCACCCAACGGTAAGTACAAATCCTTCTGATACAAATAGTCCTCAATCTGCATCTTCCAATGTTGATAATTCTTGCCGTTAAACTTCTCCATTCGTAGCCTGCTTTCTTTTGCCATTGCTGAACTCCCACTCAATCAGAAAACCCTGTGAATGACCTGTAATAAAAAACAATAGCCTGATTTTTGCAAACCATAGCTCTGATACCACTTGTCAGGGGATCTGTAGCTCTACCAATTAGAGCACAATTGATTACTTTCTTATATGCAATTAAACACGAAATTATACCAGAATGATAAAGTAGCTAGAAACTTGATACAGTAAAGAATTTGAGAGACAATACACACCCTTTGTATTAGATATTACTAGAAGAAAATACAATAAGGAAGATGCCACTTCTTCCTCCACCTCAAAGGCTTGCCACACCTCAATAACTTCTTCCCTCTCTCTCTTGCTCAACACAACAACTCTAAAGCCTGAGTTGCTATCCCTCCTTGAATGCTTCAATTGATCTCCTTGACCTTACACCTGTAGATCTCCTTGACCTTGCTAGCTTCAATGCTTTTACTTGCCTTAGAATAATTATAATACATGCCTTATGGGTCTATAAATAAGATCCCATACTTACAAAAATAGAACTCTAGTTACAATAATTAGACACGTAGCTCGTGACTATAATTAGTCGCTTATCATGCAAACACTCGCTTCACTTAACTGACTGTTCATCAACAACAGTTCCAAAAATACACAGGCGACCGATGCCAGTCCCTGGTGGTCTGGTGCTATCGACGTCAGCCGACTCCCTACCGTCGCCAGTCTCCTTCTCCACTGCATCTGACCGACGTCGGTCATACTGCTGACGCCGGTGGCTCTGGTTCTTCAGCATCCTTCCTTGTGTGTCTGCAAGCAGTTGAAGCTTTTAGCTCCACACCTTAACAAATATCTCTTCCAAAACCATAAGTGAACCATCCCAACTACCTCTACCTAAAATTTCCAAATCATCTTATGTCCTTCTCACTAAGCCAATTAGGACCCTAGGAATTTTACCTATGCCTAGTCACACTCACCTCCCTTTAAGGTTAAACTTAACCCCATCTAGTCCACTAAAGAAACCTCCAACTAAATTGACTAAGAAAGTAGAGTTGCCTAAACCTCCACCCTAAACTAGACCCATACCACCTCCTTCCCATCTACCTTTCATCTTAAGTCCCCATCCTTCAAAGATTTGAGTTACCTATTCTTCCTCTAAGAAACCACCCCCTTTTTCTCCACCTACACCCATCAAACTCTCTAGTTTTCCATCATTTCTAACCAACCTATCCACCTCTAATTTCCCACCTATAGCTAAAACTTCATCATCCAAAACCTCCACATCAAAATATACAACCCCCAAACCAAACCTTAACCAAGGATCAACTAAAACCATTCTTCCAAATACCACTTATATAATAAATCATCCACCCTAAAAGGTTATCACTCCCAAAACCAAAAACCCATCACCCCCAACACCTTTACTTGAATCCTAATCCACCGTATTACAAAGGTTGTTGTAAACTTCCTCCATTGTCTTACCTCCAATCAAACATTTTGACCCTTCACATCCTAAACCAACATGGTTTAATGATAGTTTGATTTTCCTTTACCATAGGACTCCTAGACATGATACCAAACTTTTTAAATCCATACAAACACTTGTCCACAATATTTTATTCAAAGACAATCTATTAGAGGAACCCTTATTACCCCCGCAATCAATCTTACCATAAACCCAACCTACTAAACCTTTACCTATTATCCCACTCCTATCCAAGGATGAGAAGGAGGAACGAAATAAAGCATCAAACCCAGTGAACCCCCTTGTCCACACCATTCATGTGGTGACCTGATCTCAAGCCCAATAAAAGGATAAGGGGAAAACCGAGGTAACCATCCCATGGACGTACCCTTTGAACCCTCAATCCTCCATCCAAACCAAACATCTCTACCCTCACCTTCACAACACTAAAACCTAAATTATCCATTATAGGAACTTCTCCCTCCAAACCTTCTATTTTCATATAACTCTTAGTGTTGAAATAGCTTCACCAAACATCAATAAAAATGAGCCTCTATGAACTAATCAACACTTCACCCCACCATCGCTAGGAATTGATTGAGGCTCTAGAATCCATAAAAGTTTAACCAGATGATCCTTAACCTCTTGCACCCTTGGTTAGATCCCTACAAATTTCTACCTTCATCACCTTTTAGGATTCTAAAATACCACCTATTAATCCTGAGGACTCTGATCCTCCCCTTTTCATTACTATATACATCAATCAAACCCTCATAAAAAAAGTTATGATTGATGGAGGAGATAACATCAACATTATCTCCTCCCATGCATATTACCAACTTCATATACCTAAGAACATCATCTTAGAAAGTATAGTAGTCCTTCATTCCTTTAATGACACCATGGCCACTACCCTAGGGACCGTTGTCCTCCATATTCATTTATGATTTCATACCATTCTCAAACTATTCTACATTATAGAGGGTGAGTTCCAATAAAATATATTACTCAAACACCCTTAGATTCATGTTATGAGT
The DNA here is from genome assembly GCA_037957365.1 of Torreya grandis. Lineage (NCBI taxonomy): Eukaryota > Viridiplantae > Streptophyta > Pinopsida > Cupressales > Taxaceae > Torreya > Torreya grandis. The sequence continues at coordinate 1,491,481 of JARHVA010003237.1, forward strand.
TGCATCCCTTCCACCTTACACCAATGTGTCAAATTTGAATGTGAGGGATAAGTAGTTACCATCAAAGATAATCCTAGTCCCTTCGCTTCTTGTTACCTGAGCTACTGGCCTAATGATGTCCTTCTACCTCCCTCATCTACCTCATAACTAGCTTCCAATAAAGCCACCCAACCAACCATAACCATCAAAAATTTAACTCACAATAATAATCAAGCATCAACTAGCTCATCCATTCCTTCTTCATATATCCCCATATAAGAGCCCTTAGAATCTATGTTCCAATATCTCTCATTAAGGGAGTATCACCTTCTATCTTTAGATGCTTTCCCTACTCCTCAAGAATATGGGAACCTCAAATATGACCCTTCCTATGACCCTAACATTGGAACCATTGTCCCTGTTGATCCTCCCAACCATTAAATGAACTTCATCTATGGGGGACTTGATCAACCACTTCTTGCTTCCATTATTACCTCTTCCATCCGACCATTACATTTGACTTTTACTACCTTGGAAAACCAACATTCACTAAATTATACCTTTCGAGGTGTGCCTGGAAGGGATTTGGTCTTGGTTGATATGAATAAGGACCTCATAAGTTTCCTTTAATCAAAACCAAAAACCTCATGAGTCATTTAGCCTTGGGTTTGTACCACTTGAAGAACCCACCAATCTACCCAAACCAATTAACACCATTAGGGAAAACATCCCCTCCTCACCAACCCAACCTCCTTCAAAGTCTGAGGATTTTGACATTATTCCTCCTAACTTTTTTTTAGTCAATACTATTAGTTTGGGCCCTCTGATCTATAAAAAGGATGACCAAACTAAAAATATTCCTCTCATCCATCCTGAAATGGTAGGAAATGATTCTCCTACCATCAACGCCATCCAACATCAATATGATGATTCCATACTTACCTATCTTGATGTGGGGGATTCTGCTATCCACAAATACCTTCCTCCTAAGAACCAAACCATCTTGAATGAATCCACTATCAATGCCAACTTAGGTACTTAGGATAACACCCACATTGTCAAAAAAGGTCAATCTTTGAATACCATAGAAAAACAAGATTATCCTTCTCTCCTTCATGACCAAAGCATAACATTTGCTTGGTCTTATCAAGATATTCCCAAAATTGATCCTACTATTGACCTCCACAACATTGTCACTCATCCTAATGCCAGGTCTATTCAGTATAAACCTTGCAGGATGCACCCTCTCAGAGCCCTTCTAGTCAAAGAATAACTTTAACGTCTCCTATCTATTGAATTCCTTCAACCCATTGACTATCCACAATAGATTTTTAACATCATTCCCATTACCAAATCTATTAAGGGAGTTCACCACTATATCAATTTTCATGACCTTAACCTTGCTAATCCAAAGGATGACTTCCCTTTACCGAACATCAACCAACTTGTTGATCTTATAGCTGGCCACAAAATGTTATCTCAAGGATGGTTTCTCAGGATATAATTAGATCTTGATTTCTCCCAAATATCAACATAAAACTTATTTCATTATTCCATGGGGAACCTTATTCTATAGGGTCATGCCTTTTGTTCTAAAGAATGCTAGTGTAACCTACCAATGAGCCATGACCTACATCTTCCATGACCTCATCCACACCATCATAGAGGAATATGTCGATGATCTCTTGGGAAAATCCAAATCTTGCAAAGATCATCTAAAAGTTCTCACCATTATCTTCAAATCCTAATCCAATTCTATGTTAGACTCAACCCCAAGAAATATATTTTTATGGTCTTTTAAGGAAAGCTTCTTGGCTTTATCATCTCTCTGTGAGGAATCAAAGTGGACCCTACTAAGGTTAAATGAATCCTAGAGATGCCTCCTCCTACCAACATTAAGCAACTCTATAGCCTACAAAGAAAGCTCCAATCCATCCATTGCTTCATCTCCCAATTATCAGATAGATGTCAGCCCTTCTGCCATCTCCTTAAGAAGGATACCTCATTTAGGTGGACCAAGGACTGCCAATAAGCCTTTGATTCCCTCAATGAGTACCTCCTTTCTTCACCTATTCTTTTCCCTCCTAAAGAGGATCAACCCTTTTACCTTTACATATCCACCACTAACCATTCCCTAGGGACAATGATAGGTCACCGTGATGAACAAAATAAAGATCAATATGCTTATTATATAAGTTGAAAATGTATAGAGTACAAAACTTAGTACATCTATACCGATAAGATTTTCTTAGCTTTGGTCTTCATGGCCACCAAAATCTAACACTATCTCCTCAATCATAAAACCTTGGTCATCATTAACATCAACCCACTCAATTATATTCAGTCTAAACCATACCAAAACCAATGTATGGCTAAGTGGCTCATGTTATTAGCTGAGTTTAACTTTGAGTTCCTTTAGTAGAAGTTGATCAAAGGGAAAGTCATTACCAACCAATTGGCCAAAGCTCCTTTACCAGATAACCAACCACTTCCTCTTACTTTTATAGACAAGTTTATCATGACTTTTTTAAAAGAGGATGACATAACCTACCAAATGACTATGTTATTTGATGGTTTAAAGTGCCAAAAAGGTGGTGGTGCTAGATTTATTCTCATTCCTCTTGATGGCGAACCCATTCCTCTCTCCTTCAAACTTGACTTTGAATGCACCAATAATATGGTTGAGTATGAAGCCCTAGTCATAGGTCTCCAAACTGCTCTAGCCTTGGGAATTAAGATAATCAATGTCTTTGGTGATTCCCAGATCATGGTCAACTAGGTTAATGGATCCTATCAATGTAAGAATGATGTCTTACAAAAATAAAAAACTTAGTTGAAAAAATTTTAGCATCATTTGAATGTTATCTAGTCTAATTTATTCCTTGATCTACCAACAAAATTATAGATATAATGGTTTTCCTTTCTTTCTAGATCCCTTATTAGCCTTCCAATACCAAAATATTTGTCACCATTCATCATTTCACCACACCCTCTTATAACCAATTTGACTTCCCTACCATTTATAGCATGGAGGAATCCCCATTCGATATTTGGTATGACCAAAATTTAATTACATCAACCTTGGCATCATTTCTCACAACCTCTCTAAGAATGATCAAAGAGCCTTTGTTAAGAGTACCTCTCATTACACCATGCTAGGGGGAATCCTTTACAAATGTAGTTTTGACGGTCTCCTTCTACATTACCTACGTAGCCATGAAGCTTCCCATGCTATCAGGGAAACACATGATGGGATATGTGGAGGACACTTGGCCCATGCTCAACCAAGACTAGTGTGATTATGTAAAGAAGTGTGTTAAATTTCAAAAACATGCTAATATACATTATGTGCCAACCAATGGCCTCCAAGTATCCAAAGAATTTAACCTTTCTCATAATGGGGCTTAGATCTTATTGGTGAGATCAACCCTCATTCTTCATAGTGGCATAGCTCCATCATCACAACCATTGAATATTTCACAAAGTGGGTAGAGGCTATTCCTCTAGTCTCAACCAAAGTAGAGAAGATTATCAGCTTTATCAACCATCAAATCATTTGCCACTTTGGTGTTCCTCATAAAATTATCACTAATAATGGAAAATATTTCAAAAACAAGCAAGCTTAGGGTTTATGTGATGCGTTCAACATTGACCTAAGTTTTTCCTCGCCTTACCATCCATAAGAAAATAGAAATGCAAAAACCTCTAACAAAATCCTCAATAGAATGCTGACCAAAGTAGTCAGTTCTTCAGGTCAAGATTAGCATTTGCACATCCCCTTCACTTTATGAGCCTATCACACTAGCATTCAAATCTCTATAGGTGCTACCCCTTTCTCTCTAGTCTTTGAAGTAGAGGCTGTCTTACCTCTTGAAGTCTAAATCCTATCTCTTTGTATATCTTTGAAAGAAATCATCTATAAGGATGATTATCATCAACACCTTTTGGCTCAGCTTGAACTACTCTATGAACGTCATCTAGCCACCCTTAACCATCTTCATGTCTATCAAGAATGCATTAAACATGCTTATAAAAAACACGTCAAAGTGCAAGACTTCAATATTAGAGACCTCATCCTAAAATAAAACAACATGGAGAAAAGCAAAAGAGGTAAGTTTGATTTCAATTGGCTTGGACCCTATATCATAACCCATAAGTATGGAACAAGATCTTATCATTTTTACTCTTTTTAAGGCAAAAAAGAATGTGAGCCTCTCAATGATTTACATTTGTGTTCATTCTTCTGTTAAAAAATAATAATCAAGCTCACCTTGTTTGTCTAACTTAAGCTTATCCCTTGATTATGAGTTTTTCATCTTTACCCATCTTCCTCCTTTCATTTTAAGGATAACTGATTACAACATAAAACTATGTGATTAACCATTATAGTCATAGCCTAATTATAAATATGGGTACCATGGATCTACCCATAGCATGGTTCTCATGGATAATTTTCATCTCTAACAAGATGGAATCCCATGGTCATTGTCTCTCAAAACTACACCTTTTCACCTTTCATTAACCTTATTATGTTAAAGTTTTGCCCTCATATATGTAAATCTCTAAACCTAATTATACTTGTACATGTCTAAAAACATCACATCCAAATAAAATTTGGATACCAAAATATTACTTGGGTCAATATCTTAAGCATTGCAGATTGCTCCCTTGAAGGATAGTTGCCCAAAAACAAAATAAAAATTTCTTGAACTAAAGGTAAATTGCTCTCTTGAAGGACAACTATCAAAAGCATTAAATAGAACATATAAACTTAAACCACTCCCTTGAAGGATGGCTAAGTCAACTTTGTCAAAAGTAGAGCAATTTTTTGGAAGCTTCTCGCATCAATCAACTTCTCATATATAACAATAAAGCAAAAGACCCAATACCAAAATAAAATCTAAATCTATAATTGGCTCTCAAATAACATAATAAGGTGGAATCCATAATTGGATTTCATATGTAGACTTCTCATATTGATCAGTCTACATTTAACATATGACATGGACTTATCTGTTATCATTCTTCGATCACCTATAGAAGGGGCAAACTAACCCACATAAGGTTACCATACATATTACCCATTATCCTTCACACCACTTGTCACCCATCTTCCATTTATAATATCTATAAATCAAGGGATTTAGAGCTTACTTGACACATTATGATCAAGACACTTATTTTATCAACCAATGCACACTAATGTGAAGCATTTGAAAGGCTTATGTTCCTTAAGCCAATCCAACTTTAGGTTTTGTTTTGTTTTATCCTTGTCAACAAACATGCATTATACCTCATTTATTATTCTCTCATCATTGAGTCATGTATCTTATTGGACCTATGTCTCATGATTTTTCATGTCTTTTCCCACATCTAGTATGGTTATCTAACCTACTTATGTGCTACCACTATCATCCATCAAATCATCATAACCCTAACCACGAATAACATTAGAACAACATTAACGTCAAATCCCTATTTATGATCAATCAACCCACCTTTTAGAGATACCTTTATTTATAACCTCAATCCATCTTAGACACACACCCTTTTCCAACAAATCTTCAACAAAACTAGACCATATGGTCCATAAAATTGGGGCAACCCATTTGAGAACCATTCTTCAACCCTTGTTGAACTACAGTGGCCTGATGTTCATGGACTATGTAGGCATTGATTAAATTTTAAGGGTAGCTCGACCACTAACAACTAATTACCATCCCCTTTTTTTTCTCATAATTTCCATTGCTAATAGCACCCTCTTTCTTAGGCATCCTATGTCAGGGAAGCTTTGGATTTTTCCTAGCATCTTTGTATTTTAACATCATCTAATACTTCCTCTTTGTTTTTTCCCCATTGCTTGGAGAACTACATTGACCTAAGGTCTTTTTAGACTATGTAGGAAGTGCTTAATTACTGAGGTTGGCTCAACCACATCCTTTATTTTATTGGCCCTTCTCACCTAATATCTCTTCCTCCACTTCTCTACCTATCTCTTCACCATATCCCTCCCTTCAGCTTGTCAATCTCTTTTAACCAATTTTTTAGCTTGTCAATCTCTTTTAACACAAGGATTGACAACATTACTCATTAGCCCCTCATATCTCCCATAAATCCACCATCTACTTTGTTTCATTGGTCTCCCCATCACCTTTCCTTGTGCATGCATCATAGCTCATTCCCCCACCCACTTTTCATATTTTTGTCCCATTCTCCACTTCTTACCAACCTTGCCCTTTCTCCCCTTTGTCTTCTTTCACGGTCCTCATCATTTCCCCTTGCCCTTAGCAACCTGTCATAACCTCTTCCTCACTCTCTTTTCCTCACCAATTCCACATCATCCTGTACATCTTGTATGCTTTCTATTTCTTCTATTCTTTTAATGTATCCCCACTTTTTCTTTATGTGCCACCACTCTTCTTGCTTTTTCCACTTTCCATTCTTCTTTTTTTCCTCCACAACTAGCTTCTAACTAGTTCTTTATCCTTTGAGAAGCCTTCCATAATTGCCCTTTTAGTCTTATCTATTCTATCCTTTTGCACTTTGCATTCCCCTTTTCCTCTTTCTATCTCAGTACTCACTTATCTTTTGCATCTATGTGAGGGTCTGTGCTTTATATCCCTGCTTCAATTCTTCCTTTTTATTATTATCATCCCTGATCTTCATCTCTTATTTTCATCCCATTCCTTTTCTTTATGTTCCCCTATTTCTTCACCACATCACTATTTTTTAGCTTGTCAATCTCTTCTAATTACCCATTTAGCTTGTCAATCCCTTCCAACAAATGAATTGATACTTACCTTATCTGTTCACCTTTTTGTCCACCCATCCTTTACTTCCCCTCATTTTTCCTAACCCCTTTCTCATTTTCCATCCCATTCTCATCTCCAACACTGTGATTTTATCTAGTTCATTATTCCTCTCCTTACCTATAATCATCCCTGCTTTCTTGGTCACGTTACCACCTACTTATTCACTCTCCTATCATCCTTTTTATGTCCTCATTTTGATCTTTTTCCCTCATGTTTCCTTGTCTTTCATGTCTTTCTTTGTTTTTCATTCTCATCACCAAACTATTTTTTCCTTGGTCTCTTTTAGACCTCTTTTTAATTCTTTCATGGCCTCCCATATTCCTAATTATCCCCTTACCCTTCATGATGGTTACACTTATCTCCCCATCCTTTTCAATTCTCCAATCTATCACTCCTCACACCTCCATCTTCTACCATTTATTTTTCTTCTTATATCTCCATTTTATTCTATTTTTCTCATCCTCCTTGATGACATTCTTTGTTATTTAGGATATTTTTTTTCTCCATATCCATGTTTAGATTCTTCCATCCTTATCCAACTTCATCTTTATCTGTGACCTCATTTTCGTATCACTCCTACTTCATCCATCTCCTACTCCACCTTTGTATCAACATTTGTTGGATCCCCTTTATTTTCTCCCATTTCACCTCCAACTTTTCACTCATTAGAGTGTGGTCACTAGTTTGTATTGCTTGAACCTGTGTATCCATGATCATTTTCTCATGTCCTCCTCTCTCTTGATTTAATGAGAAAAATCTTATTAGGTTCGCAACTTAAAGTGCATCCATTTCTTCCTTTAGTGTCTTTGTCTATTTATCATGGGTCCTCCTTTTGTCCCTCTCTAACTATTCCCTTCACTTGACCTATTACCTATTTCCCCTTTAAACACTCTACACATTTTGAGCTTACTTGACACAGTCTGATCAAAACACCTTTTTATCCTTCAAAGCATGCTCATGTAATGCATTTGTAGGGCTTATTTTCATTAAGTAAATCTCACTTTGGGTCTATTTTTAGTCCTTGTTAAAGAAGAAACATCGTGCCCTCTTCTTATCTTAATGTGATTAGTTGATATTTTCATTACAACATTTATCTCTTGATTATATTCTTCACTTTACCATCCAATGTTGTTCATTGCCTTAGCTCATATGCTTTAATCATGACTATCTGCATAACCATAAGTATAAAAACATTCAACAACATAACATTTAACACATATTGTACATGTTTACAACAAATTATGTAATATTTTATTTAGGGTGTAAGGTGTCACATGCCATATTCAAATTCATCAGAATATACACACCTCACCTAAGGCACATACATACATTATTTTCCTACCTAAACATTGGGTTGATTATCTAGTGAATCTGGTTTGCATTCAACTATCCTTATATTGATTGCTCCCTGAACTAACATCCATAACATTCCATGTCTCAGTAGCCGCTAAAGGGTATATTTTTTTCTCATCTTCCGCATTCCTCCCCCATAGGGTGGGCATCATGTGCCACCCTAGGTCTTTCACCCTACTCCACTGTTGCAACCATTACATCCCTCTGCTGTAGTTGCTCTGCTTGCCTAGGTGTCACCTATTTTTGCCTCAATTGCATCCCCTTGGATAGTGAGGGTTCCCTCCATGGACAAGATAAAGGTCATGTTCTCCAGCCCTACATCTTGCACAACAAAATTCTTACCTTATTCACTACTAAGGAGGTAAGAGTTCAGGCTCAAGCTCAGGGTATGGATGCCTTTCCTCTTGCTATTGGTTTAACAATACTTCCATTATTTCCATTACATGTTGTACTATTCAGTATATACACACATTCACCATATTGATTATTTCAAGTCATGGGGGTTGTTTATCGTCTTTTCAATTATTCCTATTGTTCACCATCTTCAACCTTGTGTAGTTCTTTATACTATCTATAACCTTCAAAATGAAATAACTTCATGATAGACATTCATCCTTAGCATGATTATTTAAATATAATATGTGACCATTCTTCCTCATCGACATGATTATCCATTCTACCAATAGGAAGGGTCTTATGATGTCATTGATTCCCTTAAACAATCTTCCCACTTGAAATGAGCATGTCTACTTACCTTTTCATGTAGACATGTAGCCCTCGATCTAATTGGTCATCTTGATAACATCATTATGCACCATCATGATGTCTTTTTATCAGCCTTATCATCTGATCTATATCCAATGTCCTTACTTACTTTGTCATCTTACAATTTTTATGGGCCTGGTAGTCTTTTGAATCATTGTCACCTTTGCCCTGGTTGATGTAAATTGGCTTCTAGCTATGGGATACGATAATGATCATGCTTTCACAACTGCCACTATTACTGGTAGTGGTAGCTTCTAAATACATTTTGTAGTAGAATTTCCCCCATCTTATCCATCTATATACTAAATAACTTGGGCCACATGGATCCATACTAGTAGCACCTCTTTTAAGTGGATCCTAAAGTCATTGGTTTTGAGGTAATAAGATAGAGGATGTAGACATGGACACCTTTTGTCCATACTGGCTATATAACTCTTGAGTAAGGCACAGTCCATCCTCTATCACTCACCATGCTACTAATTTTTTAACTCATAGAATCTACTTAACCATCAAATAAATTCTTTGTAGGTCATCACTTTGATACCACCTTTAAAACTTAGCTCATAGTGATAATGACCTTTTGCTAACAAAACTATGTAGATCCTGATAGATGCCTATCTCCTAAAACTTAGCTTGTAGTGATAAAAGCCATCTCTATGCTTCTACCCTCACACAATTTTAAAAGGCATAACCTCCTCACAAAGGCACCTCTTCTTTGGCTTAGCTCCATTGATGGACATTTTATAGTATTTAACATTATGTTAAACATTTATTTATCCCACCTTACCAACCCATGATTTATCTTCCTAATGAGTGTGGGATCATTATGGTGACTATTCATTATTCACTAATAATTACCCTCATCATTATACGAGCACCTTTCCCTATGCCCTCACTATTATGTGATCACCTTTCCCTACAATCTCCTCATTTTGTGAGAAATCTATGCTAAATAACCACCCTATCCACCTCATCACCTTTCCATTGGTCCCTTTTGGCCCTACTTGTGCATGATTTATGACAAATTTTACTTGGTCTCTTAACCACTATGATAACATTGCCATGTTGACCATTTTGAATTTGTACCACCTCACACTTACTTGACCAACTTGTGTTTTCCATATAATCAATTTCAAATTCAAATACCCACAAAAACATTGACCCTATCTCAGAGACTAACAGGTGTATCCATCCATAATTATGGTCACATGATACACTAGTCACTTGTCCCTTAACACTACCCTTTATTTTTATCCATCATGGTAACCTTATCTTTGTACGATCTTGGCTGTCACACTTTTTATTGCACTTTATGCACCTATTTGTGATTTAGTGCCTGACCTTTCTTCTACCCTTGTCATCACCTTCTCCACCCTTTGGAGCTTCCCTTTCTTTGCATACCTTTAACCCAACCTAAACCATGTGGTGCATCGAATTGGGGAAACCCATTTAAACACCATTAACTAGTCATAGCATGAACTACATTTGGCATAACATTTGTTTTGGATATCACATCCAAGAAACTATGTAGGTAGTGTCCACTTGCCTAGTGCATATGTAGTCAACTCAACTACCCCCTACCTAAACCTTTATTGACCACTCTTTTTGATAATCTTGACCCAAATTATTTGCATATTTTGTGATAATCTTGCGTTGGTATTTTTCACCACACTAACCAACTTTACCATGTTGACCATTTATATTTTCACCACTTAGTGCCCAAGTAGACCATTTGTGTTTTTCATGAAGCACTTTCTACCTTAGATACCTATGAAAATACTGACCTTTGTCTAAAAGACTAACACATGTATCTAATCATAGCTATGATCATGTGGTACATTGGTCACTTGTCCCTTAAATTAGACCCTTATTTTTACCAATATTAGCAACTTTAGTTTGTGTGTGATATTAACTATTGCACTTAGTCACATTTTGTGCACATATTTATGTTTCAACTACCCACCCCTTTTTGTCACCACCTAGTGACTCCCCATCAACTACTTATCAAACTTGTACCTAATTTTGCTTTCCCTCATCACCTCCCAGTTTGAGGGGGAACACCTCCTTCCACACTCAAGGCACCTTGAACTTTGACCAAGCAATCTATTTTTATTTTGTAGCTTGTTAATTCAAAGCCACATAATAAAAAGGGGCAAAATGTAGACACTAGAAAAATACACACTTATAATTATAGATGTTTGAATGCCTTGGGCCCACCTAACCCTTCTTGACCCTTAACCCAATCCCTCTTAACCTAACCAAGTCACTATCGTGAATCACTATTCAAAAATACTATTTTAAAAGTACTATTTGAACTCACTATTCTAAGTCACTATTCAAAATCACTATTCACAATCACTATTCACTATGGAACCCACTATCACTATTCATGGTGATATGGTATATGATAGGGTAAGGTGATGTGACAGTGATATGGCAAGTGATATGACAAGTGACATGGCTTAAAAGTGAGGTGGCTTGAGATGGGGCATCATACCCCTCTTGGGACCCTCATCCAAGGTGCCTAATGACATCATTAAACATCACAAGGCCCCCCCTTCAAAGCATGGTTAATTTCTCCTCATGGGGCCATTATCCAACATGTATTTTTGTCCCCATGCATGAAAATGGCCTTGAAAGTGGTGCTTCCACTTGTTGGGTGCTTTGGGAAAAGATAGAAGTGGGTGGTGGAAGGTATTTTAGACCCATATGGACACATGGGCATGATATCCACTTATTTTGGACACAATTAAAAAGTGGGAGACACACTAATGAAGTGGGAATCCCACCATCTTCGTCTTTCATGACCACTTATCCACCCATGGGGAAAAGATATAAGTAGGTGGTAGAAGTATTTTGGACTCATTTGGGTCCATGAGCATTAACTCCACCTATTTTTGGACACATTAAAAAAATGGGAGGCACTTTATCAAAGTGTAAGACACACTTGTGAAGTGAAAATCCCACCACCCTTATCCCATGACTCATTTATGAGCCCACTTGGAAAATGGTACCATTTTTCACTATTCCCTTCTTTTGGCATGTTTCTTAACATTAAATGCTATAAATATGATCCTCCCCCTTCACCCATGGGTTAATTTGGTTTTTGGTTAGATCATTTCATCTTGAAGGTCATCCACTTGTGAAGGAGGTCACCATCTTGGAGAAAAAAATTCAAAGCAACAAAGCTCTGCCGAAATTGCTATAGGATTCCATCTTCAACATCATCAACAACATCAACAACAACAAATATCCAAGGTAATTTTATTTATTTTGTATTTCGATTATTCCCTTGGTATTTCCTTTTCATTACCTTTACCTTTAACCTTTTTACCTTTACCATCTTGATCTATTTACTCCCTTTTCCATCTTTACCATCTTTATTCATTTACACCTTTGCCATCTTTACCCTCTTTATCCCCTTACCTTTTTGCCATCTTGATTACTTACCTTATCACCTTCTCAACCATTCACCCATTTACCTTTTACCATCTCAACCATTTAACAACCAACCAACCAAACCACCTTTTCTCAATCACTTATCACATTACCAAACCAAGACCACAATCTTTAACTTGACCAATTTCAGCATTAGTATTAATCAAACTATTGCTTTATTTTAGTCATTTTTTAGTAGAGCATCTATATTTCTTATATTTAATTTTAGTTTTGATGTTATTTAATGAAATTTCATTATTTTATCATTTCCAATTTAGTGTTTAAAATAGGTGGATTGACATCCTCCTAAGAAGCTCACTCGTCTAGGATCTAGCTCATGCTAGGCAATCCACCCAACTACTTGTCTAACAAACAAGTTTTGTGGTAGTGATTTATTATTTGAAGATTATTATTTCCTAGAAAAAGAGGATTCTCACATCAATTATAGATTCAATGTGCACATTTATAATAGGTTTTTATACACACCCTTTTTGATAGTTTTATCTCTTTCTTTATCAAACAAAGAAAAGCAAAAAAAATAGAGTAAAACAATTATGTTTGGGAAATCTTATCCTATAAGTTACATTACCAACATGTTATATATTTATATGACCTCTTTACCATATCAAGCTACATATATGACAAGTGACTTGCTAATTATTCACATATTACATTGTGCTACATAGATATGTTACTTTACTATGATATGAAATAAATATGTATGGATGGAATAGACTAGTTTTCATTTATTCTATACTTATTCAATGTTATTAATTTCATGCATGATAGGATATATATTGCTTTTTAATTATGTGTGGCCCTTAGCTCTTGTGTGAAATTGATTATCTCTATAATATTTTTTCTTGGTATATGAAACATTTGAACATGTTCATTGCTTGTGGCCATTAGCCCTATATTTACTTGTGTGTGCAACATTTGAACATGTATCTTATTTGTGACATTATTAATGTCATTTGTGTGTGGCCCTTGACCTTTCTTGTTGAGACATATTCATGTGCATTGTATGTAGAACTTAGCCTTATTATGTGTTATGTTTGTTGCACTTATTGAGCTTGATTAGTTATGCCATGATTGTTGGGCCCCAAATCCATCTAAGTATTGGATCCTCCCAACATAGTATATATACACTTGGGCATGAGGCAATCACTTGTTATGATTACTATTTTGTCATATTATGGCATCAAATAACATACAACTATCAAACTACCTTCTAGCTCAATCATCATCAAGAAGTAAGCATATAAGACAATCACAACTCATTGGAAGAAAGGTAGTAGATCTGACAGAATGATTACATCTATCACTAGCTCAAAAACTAGTGTGCTCTATTTACCATGGCATTAAGATGATCCAAATCAATTAATGTGGAGCTAAATCCAATTAGTGAGGAGGAACAAGTTAGAATAGCGAAGTCTTGTAGGATTGGTTCTAGATGTTGTGTTCACCATTACAACTTAGAGTTTAGTTTGGGATGTCTTTGAGGCTCCCCATTGTAATGCCCAAACTTTCCTGTGAGCCTCTAGGCCTTTAGTAGCTATAAGGAGCACTTGTTTAATTTCTATATATATATATATAATGTGTTTGAACCCTATTAATGATGGATAGTTTTGAGCCTAATGAATGTTAACTTGGTTTACATGGCTATAACCATAGGTTTAGAATGAGAATGGGTTACACAATGTTTTAATATATTGAATGCTTAGGTTTATAATATGTATATTGGGATCTTGTAAGTATTTAACCTATCCCATTAATGGCATTACTATAGCTCATGATGACATCATCACCCTATATAGAAAATACTCTAAGTATAAGAAAGACCATGCACCTCACAATGATACCTTCACCATAGTGCAAGCCCAAGCATAAGTTCCTCATCTAAGTACCCATTTAAACCCTCCATTACATGACTGGTGTTAGTTAATGAAACCAAAGGCTTACACCCATGATGCTTTATAATTGCATGTCATTGTCTTGTACCTAACAAACAGTTAGATTGTCCTTAGAATGGCTTCCACATAAGAATACACCACTGCCATTACACTAACCAAAGCCCCTAGAGGATAGAATTACACCATGGCACAACTAGACCAACACAGGCCCCAATCCTTTCTCCACTATGCTTTAGGTGAGTACATAAGGCTAACGCCTTATGTGAAGCGATGGCAATGTGATTGAGTGATAGATGTTGAGTGCTATAGGATTAGTCAAGGCTTGTGCCACATAATAACAAGTCTAGGTCTAACTTGGACAATGAGATAAGTGCTTGATAAAGCCCATGACTAAGACCCCTACTTTTCTACAACATTTTGGTTTCATACCTAAGACCCATTAAATTTTGTTGCTGTAATGGTGTATGAGAATGATGCTCTAAATCTCCCTCAAGAATATTGAGCACTGGCTATAATGAGTGGAGGAAAAATTTGCACTAAGGCATCTGACTTGTAAAGGATAAAAACTAAGGAGGTGGGTCTAGACCCACCTGTATGATGCCCTATATGAGGTTTTATTTTACAAATTACTAGAGCAAATATACCAATGGTTAGTTGTTTATGTAACACATAGAAGTCAAAGTTATATATAGTGCCTTGAGTGGTCAAAAGAGAATCTAGAAAGGCTTGAGAATGCAAATGCCACTTGGAATAGAGCCATAAATAAATGGTAGTAAGGTGCACTGAATAGATATCTGATTGAATTTGTAGTATTGACATACTCCTACCCTGAAGAAGTAGAGCATCAGTTCTTACATGAACCCAGAGGCATATTAATGAGAGAGTTTGGCATTGAAATCAAAAGGCTGATGGTGGATTATAGCTTTAAAACCATGAGGATGGAAGGCTAAAGTCATCTCATGTATGAGCAATGCAATAGGGAAGAAGAGGACATGTAGGTGAGGTGTAATGGAAGGGAATGAGAAATTTGACACCTGAGAGCTTAGGAGACATGCTTATAACAAGAGGAGCATAGGTTGATGGGAGATATAGAACTTGGAAGTGCTAAGAGGACCCATAGTGAGTGGGAAGGTCATGGGGAAAGACCTCTTGAATATCAACATCACCTAGAGGAAAGAAATGTTGAATCCATAAAATAAGCTCCATAGTTGATAGGTGAAGAATACTTAGGGTCCTCTCAAAATTGACCATTGGAGATGCATCAGATACACCTACCCCCTTTGGACCTACAATGTGAGATCATGCATTGTATCCCTCATAGGAAGATAGAATATTGATAACTAACCTGATTGTCAACCTAGACTTTGACCATTTTATAGACATAGACCATAATTTTGTGATTAAATAAGTTGTTACTAATGAAGATCTAAGTGAGGATACCTCTAGTTCTTGGGGCACTATCCAAACTAGATAGAACGTAAGAACAAACATTCTAGTCCAACCAATGTCAGTTGTGTAGCCCAATTAATAGCCTAGAGGAAGTGGCCCCATGATACTAGTTGGTAGTATAATGCCATCATCATTTATGGCACCAACGATAATAATAAGATCAGTGCCTGGCCCAGTAGTTAGAGGCATTGGAGGACCACCACTAGGATAAATACTAGGGGGAACTACCTCACATATTGGCTACTCCCCCACACTAAATTTATTATGAGATGGCCATGTGTCTACCTAAGTATCAAGGTGTAGATAATGCCATAGAGCATGTGCTCAAGTGTGAGCTATAATGGTGCATTTGGGGAATAACCCAGTTTGAATGCAAGGCAACCTACTTCACAACAACCTTGCTTGATCATGCCCATACTTGGTATAGTATTTTGATCTTAAATAAACTATGGTTGATTATGACACCCTGAGGGAAGCCTTCTTGAAAGAGTTTGATATACCTGAGTTTGAGCAGTAAAGCATCATTATGATCATGGAGATGAACTAAGGACTATCAAAGAGCATGTGCCTATATGATGCTAGATTCAAGACTCTTGTCTCCAAGATCCCTTATGATATTCACCCCTCTCATCATGCATAATGGTTCATTAGGGGATTGATAGTACCATTCATAAGGGTAATATCCATGAAAAGATTTACAGACCTTTAAGAAGCACTTGAATATGTGCTTAGAGTCAAGGTAGTCATGAGTGATGACATAAGAATTAGCCCTTTCATGGAGGCAAAAATTGCATCTATGGCCTCCTAAATACAAAATTTGACTACTAGTTCATCAAAAGATGATCAAAGTGGGTTATGGTACATCGATTATGAGATTAAAGGCCATAAAAAGAAGAATTTCCCTTGAAGGAATGTGCATACATTGCTTCTTAGCTATGTAGTTTGTCATGAGGTGCTTGATGTTTGTAACTTCCATTTGTTGCAGTGCACTAGTTAGGTCAACACAACCACCTAATTCCAATTATGCCATGCCTATACTCATACTATATCTGATTATTGCATAATCAATGAGATGTATGATAGCATGAGAAGAGGCACATGATAGGCAATGGTAAAATCAGAAAGGCAAGGAACCCAAGGAAATGAGGGCTATGGCTAGTAGAACATAGGCTATGGGATGCAAAGAGGCACTTGAGGGTAAGGAGGTGGATGTAGTGGAGGGAGGTTCCCACCACAATCATGTTACAAGTATAGTTTGATTGAGCACTATTAGCATGACTACCCTATACATCTAACATGTGGGTATTGTTGAGGAGAACACAAGTTGAGGAATGCTTTGACTTGTACAAAAAAATGACCCAAGGCAGGCCCAACATAGATAAGGGCATAAAGATGATCATGGGTGAGTGTAAATAATAAAAATAGACTCCAAAGGTGTAACCAATCTACACAGAGCTAATCAAAGTGCAGACAAATACTTGGAGTGGACTCACTACTCAACCACCAGTTATACCATTACTAGAGCTGCACCTATAATATGGGAAATTGAGCCACACAGAGTGAAGAATGCAGACTAAACCCAAAGCTACACCTAATCTAGACACTATGCATCAAAAAGACATGTTAAAATAGGCTATGAGTGTGATCCAAAACCTACAAGGAGAATTCCAACTGGCATGAGACATAGAGGCGTAGGCTACTACCTGTTGTAAGCAATAAGATGGTCATGAGGATGAAGTTTAAGAACTAATGGAGATATTGTGCCTCCTATAAATAGAGTGGATGTTTCCCCTATTAAATAATTTTCTTTTATAAAATGCAAGGAAATAGTCAATTAAAGTTTCTATGTTGTGCATGGAAAGGGTACAAGAGGTCATGCATACCTAAAATTTGGAGTACGACCAAGAATTCCTAGTGAATGCCACCTATTGGTTCTCAATTATACACTTCATACACTTAGCTTTGTACACTTAAAGAAAGTAACAAACACATATGAAAAACCCACTAGTATGTCATTATATCTGGGGGAGGGTTTGGCATCTAAAATGGATTGGATGGAGAAAATGATCGAGAGACACTAATAGAGGGTATGGTTAGCTCCATGCTACTTCTAACTCTGCTTGAACTAAGGTGAGAGGACCTACAGGGTCGCTTGTTCACATAAAGATAATTTGAAATTCAACTTCCATGGGGATTATTGGCATAAGGAGACAAGAATGCAACCAGGGCATAACCAAAGTTATTCAATCCACTCAGGAAGGGTTATCACACAAAATGAACAAATGCTCTAGATCACATACAAGCTACTGTAGATAGATATGAAGGTGACTGCAATCTTCATTCTAAGGAATTTTCAACAACATGGGTTGAAAGGAAAACTATAGTGCTAGGTCTTTAAAGCACAAACTACAAACACATGTTAACTATGAAATATTTATGTATCTATAGGGAAAATAACACTTATAATATGCAAAGGGTGTATTATCTGTAAGGTAGGATAGGGTAGGATAGTTAGACAATAATAAAAAGGGGTGGTGTGCTAGTGGTTTTCAAACAATAGGGTTTTTTTCAACATACATGACATCACCTATTGCAAAGATGTAGGAAAACTAAAATGCAAGCCATGGAAGCGATAAAGAGAAATTTGCATCTATTGGTGCTAATAGAATTTAAATGCCTAGATGATCCCTAAAACCCTAGAACATACATTAAAACTAGAATCTCAAGTACTTTTTCCTACTAAATTCATGAACCTAGGATGCTCTAATGAGGTATTCAACAAAATATTTCCAAATCTCTATGCAAAAAAAGGTTTATGACCCATATCTATGCCTAAGATGACAACCATACATAAGCACAAAGCTAGATATCCAATCAACATAGCATGTAAAACATCTCATTGCATTTAATTAACATGATACAATAAAGAACCACAAGTATTTTCCATTAACTTGAAAGAAAATATTACATACACCAATGTTTTAAAATGATGCCATGGGGACAAACATGGTGGATTTGCTCCATGTTGGACAAGGGAGACATATAGAGACGCTCTCAAATCTTGCTAATGGCTATACAACTACAACCACCTTAGCAAGAGAGGAAAAATACACACAACCAGGATCCCAAAAAAATTAAAAAGCTTGGACATGGAGAGAAATAAAGACAAAAAATAACCCATACACAATGACCAACACAATGGTCAACCAACCCCTTGAATAGAGGATAAGTCCTTTATTGATCATTTTTTTTACCCATTTCAAATCTAGGGTTTTAAGCTCTAATTTGTAAAATTGCATAAAAATCCTCCTTATTCCACCAAGATGCTCCTAGTTGGAAAATATTCCCTTTCCATGCCTAAAATCTTCATGTATTTACAAGGAAAATCATTATTGCAACTATCTCTACAAATAATGATGTAGATTTGCAGCATATGTTTTGATCTCTTGGCTGGGAGTGCATTTCACACAAGCTGGAAGGAGGGTGTTCATGATGGAGGCCAAAAAGACTTTGTCATTATGTGCAACTACTTAGAGATGCTTTTTGACCATTTGTTTGCACAGCTAGAACATCTTGGACAACTGGCCTTCCCTCATGCACACCATGGAACAACTTGCTCTTACAATGATGGCTTGAGAATATTCTTGATTCATGGCTACTTGGAGATATTCCTTACACTAGCCTAGTTGGAGCTTGTAAACCTCTAATATCTTTCCTATGGAAGAGATCAGACAAGTAAAGTAGATGAAAAATGCAAAACTTAGGTTATATTATCTTTTTTACCCTTTTGGTTCCAACATTCCTTTTCACACTTTAAAATTTGTATCTTTGCTTCTTGCAAATTTGCCTTTTTAGGGTTCCCCCCTTATTTCCTTTTTTAATGCATAAATGTATTATTTTAATTTTGACTTACTAGGGAAATTTTGACCCAACTTGGCAATTTGTAATTTATGTAATTGGCACTTATAATCCCCTTGGGATCTTTACCCTAACTTCATACCTTAATAAATGTGCTTTATCTCCTTACTTGCAAAAAGCTAGTGCCATCTAAATGTTCAACTTCTATGCCCTTTACAACATCCTTAGGAGCTAAATCATGAGCTTCTAAATAAAGGGACCATGGCTATTAAATCAAAGTTATAATCGCTTCTAAAACCCTAGAATTCCTACACAACTACCATGACTCATCTACAATTTGTCTAGTCTACTTGTTATTAATGGCCAAAGCTCCATGAACTCACTTTACATAAGATCTTCAGTCATAATGTGTATGCCTATGTGGCATTACAATGGTCACTTTGTTTATTAACTTATCATGTGATCATTACCCATAAGATACGTGCCAATATGTTATTGGGTCCATATCTTCAAAAATTCCACCTAGGACTAGCACTGCGAAATCCTTATCTTCATGATGAACGCTAGCATGTCACTTGGCAACTCTTTAGGATCTCAACATCCATTTAACATTGAATTTTATTATGAGCTGTTAGATCTCCACCAAGACCCTTGAGATCATGCCATTTGGAGAATTCATGGGATTTTTATGCTCTACACAATCAATCTCTATTGGGATAATACCCTTCCATCATATGGTAGCTTCTTACTTAACCTAAATCTTTGACAAGTCAGCTCTCACTTGTGACATTGATTTTGATTTTCATAATCAACCATGGACCATTGATCTTGTTTGCCATAGATAAAATGCCACTAACTATCCACTATGGCTTACATTTTATATTCACACACCCATCATTTGACATCCACATGAACATCTTTGATGTTTGCATGATCATCAAATTTAAGCTCTGATTGGTAGTCACCATGGATTAAATTTGATGTATGTATGCTTTTCATTTGACATCCATGTGACTATTAATGACATCTGTATGACCATAAAATTTAAGCCCCTAATAGATAATTATTGTTAATTAAATTTGACATCTGCATGCCCATCATTTGACTGTCAAAGACATCTACATAACCATTAAATTTAAGCCCTAATAGATAATGGCTGAGCTTAATTTTGACATCCATGTGACTGTCAATGACATCTATGCAGCTGCCAATGACATTTGTGAGACTGTCATTGGGAATTTTGTATTTAGCATTTGGTCTTCAACATTTTTGTCTCAAGATTTTTGTGAGGACAATTATTTTAGACATTTTATCTGAAACAATTTCCCCAAAGCAAATTAGACTTTACACTTTTATAATAACAATGAAATTTTGTCAAGATTTTTGTGTGAACAAAATGCCCCCAAGAATTTGGATTTTAGACTTTTTGTAGAAGATAAAATGTACAAAATAAATAGGTCTTTGGGATTTTCATGAACACTTTGGTCAAAACATAGAATTTTCTCATACTTTTTGCACAGGCAAAATGCTCAAAGGAAATAAAGCCTTAGAATATGCTTAACAAAGACTGAATTAAGACTTAGTCAATCTAACATGAAACTTGACATTGGAGTGAACATTTGAAGACAAAAATTGGGATAAGGACATGGGCATCTATACTCAACTCGGGTTGGGCTTAGGCATTTACACTTGACAAGGGCTCAATTACTTTAATGTAATTTTGGGTACTAACACTAGCTCTCACCCAAGGATGCATACCCTTTGTGGTTGTGTAAACAACCTTAACACATAAAACTAGGTGGCAATACATTAGGTCATAGAGTCAAGACTTAGCAGATTACCAACAAACACTCATAATAACTCAATAAAACATGGTAGACTTAACAAAAATAGATCAAGGGGATTGAGAAATGAAAACAAAACAAAAACACAAAGGTAAATTATACAAATCAAGCCCTAAATAGAGGGGAAACAAAGCAAAAAAACACTATACAACTATGTACATAGTTGTAGACGGACTTAATCTAGGAAGTACTTTAGGTGTTTGCCATTGACTAGTAGTTCTAGTATTTCACCATCTAGGTCTCTAAAAAATAAAGTATGTTCCCCAATCTAGCAGTCCATGAAACATCTATAAGGCATCAAATTTTCCATGCTTACCTTTTTCTTCATGCCTGCTATCCCAGTAGAACTAGATTACCTACTTGGAAGGTTCTTGGAGTGACCTTCATATCAAATATATTTTTCAAATTTTCCTTGAGATTAAGGTGTCTCTCATGAGCTTATCTTTGAATCTCATTAAGCTCAATAATATGGTTCATCCTGCTCCCATAGTGGTTGATTTGATCATCATCCTCTATTTGTTGCATGAGATGATAGGTTGACAACTATAAATTCATAGGCAAAACTAATTGAGCTCCATAGAAAATCTCAAAGTGGATTTTACCTATAGCTCTCTTAGCCATAATCCTATCATCCCATAAGGAAAACTTCATTTGTTCATCCCACTTGTTTTTGTTTGCTTCCAAAGTATGTCTAATGATTTTGAGCAAGTTCTTGTTATTGGATTCTGCTTTCCCATTCCCTTGAGGGTTATAATTGGAAGCATAGGTCAATTCAATCCCATACCATTTGCACAATGCCACTAAAGGTTTAGCTTTAAAACTCATATAATTATCAACAATAACTTTAACAGGCACACTAAATCTATAAATAATCTATTTTAACTAAAAATCCATAACTACTTGGTGTGTTTCTTTTCAGTAGGGACTGCTTCAACCCATTTTATGAAGTAGTCAGTTGCAACTAGTATCCATCTATGTACAGTGCTTGATGAATCAATAATTTCTTTAATGAAATTCATTCCCCATTGTCTAAATGGGTCTTTAATCATCATAGGTTGTAAGGGAAGAGAACCTAAAGAGTTCATCCTCCCAACAAGTGCTGACATTTCTTGCACTTTCTAAATTTTTGAACATCTTTGAACAATGATAGACACCAATAGCTAGCTCTCAAAATTTTATGAGATGTAACTTTAGGTGTAAAATGGACACCACATACTCCACTATGGAATTCTTCAATCAGGTCAATAGTTTGTTCTTCTAGGACACATCTTAAGAGAACCCCATCTTGATTCTTCTATGCTAATCCATTTTTAGTCAAGAGGTATTTTTGAGAAGCAAGCTTGAGTTCTTATTTGACTCTTATCTAAGTCAGGGGGACTATTCATATTTTTTAAGTAGTAAACAATATCTCTATAGCATGGAGACATGTTAAATTGACTCAAAGAATCATCAATATTAAGAACAATAGTGTTTACCTCAACAACTTATAAATTGATCTCATTAATAATCTTGGTTAGACCCATCCCTCTTACTAATTTGGTGGTTTGAATATCCATGTCATACTCTTGTAACTTGTTGACCCACCTACATCTCTTGCTAGATATTTTAGTTTGAGCCAAGATGTCTTTCACCCTGGTATGTGAGACATAAGAACCAATATTTAAACTTAGAATATAAGGCTTGAATATTTTAATAGCCTTCAAAAGAGTGAAATATTATTCCTCCATGATGGTATAATTTAGTTCAGCACCTTACATAAATTTGATAAAGAAATCTATGAGATGCTCGTCTGTCTTCATTTTTTTGCAACAAGACAAAAACAATAGTATTGTATGATGCAAAAGAGAATATCTGAAATGGCTTGGTTTAATTAGGGCTCACCAAAATAGGGGTAGACTTTAAAGCTCCCTTGATGTCATTTAATGCTTTTAAAGCCTTTTCCTCCCATGTGATGGTCTGGTCCTTCTTTAGCATTGAAGTGATAGGCAAAGTGATCTCTACAAAATTAGACACAAACTTCCTTATAAAATTGTTTTATCGAAAGAAGGACTAAATTCCCTTATTAGACTATAGGATAGGCTCTTTATCAATGGTTTCTATCCTCTCAGGGTCAATCATGACACCATTTTTAGACACTATATATCCAAACAACTTGGCCTTTTGTACTCTAAAGTGGCACTTCTTGGGATTAAGCAAAATGCCAAAGTCCCTGCATCTAATAAACACTTTCTCTAGATGCTCCAAATGTTCTTTTCTAGTCTAGGAGTACATAATAATGCCATCCTAATACACAACTATGAACTAATTAATTATCCTTATAAAATCAACATCCATAACTCACTATAATGTTGCACCAACATTCATTAACCTGAAATGCATCCTCATCTATACATACATGCCCCAAGGAATAGTTAATGTGGTCTTGGGTCTCTCAGATTTTTTTACCACAACTTGGTTATACCTTGAGAAACCATCTAATGTGGACACCATCTCTAATCCATTAATACTTTCAACCAGTTTTCCCATATTGGGTGGAGATAATTATCTTTCAAAGAAGATTTATTCAAATTTTAGAAATCCACACACAAGCAGATGCCATCATTTTTCATTCGCATAGGGACTAAGTTCACCACCCATGATGAATACCTGATGGGTTCAATGATTCCACCATCTCTTAACTTCTTTAACTCTTCCCTCATCTTGGTGGCCAAGATGGGGTTAATAGGCCTCTATTTCTACCTAAAAGGCTTGCTATTAAGTTAGAATGGGATGACATACTAGAACAGGTCTTCTATATATGATTTTATCTTAGAATAAGACCATGCTAAATAATCATGGTATTTTTAAGCAATTGCATGTAAACTTGCTTCTAAACCACACTTAGGTGAGTACCCAACCAAACCTTTCTTGGATTCTCATGAGAACCCAAATCGCGCTCAATCACATCTTTTGAAATGAATGAGTCTTGATATTTAATTCTATCAGCTCCATCAAAATATAATTCTAAACTTACCAATCCTCTTGAGGGTCTACTTGTCTTTAGCTAAATAATGTCCTTCCCAAACAAGGTTTCCTTTCCATCACAAAACTGAATCATAGATTCCAAGTCTATGCGCTGATCATGAAACTCAACCTCATAATTTAGAAACCTTCTAATCTGATCATCATCATCATCAAACACCTACTAATGATGAACATTATCTAGAAATAAAGGCCTACAGGTACATCCACTTGGTATTGACAATAAGGGCTCATATTTGCAATATCAAATTGAACACCTAACCCTAAAAGTTTGTTAGATTCTTCATTGAACCTTTTATCATGATAATAAATATTGAATGGATAAAAAAATTCAAACAAATCTCAAACAACATTATGATATTGTTTCATCCTTTTATTTTTGGTGGTGTAAGCACTACGGACCTGCTTAACTACTAGCTCAGAATCACCCTTACAATCATTTTTTTAATTCTATATTCATGGGCAATCCATAAACCAAGAAAGAGTGCCTCATACTCAGTAGTATTATTCATGCACTCAAAGGACAACTAAGAAGAAAACATGAAACATTTACCATTGGGGGCATAGAAAATAACCCTAGCTCCATTTCTAAGATTGGAACAAGCCCCATCAAAACACATATTCCAAACTACATGTTATTTGTCAAGTTCAACATTAAGAACAATAGGCTGTTCACTGGTATCAACACTCCTAACAAAGTTTTCCAATTCAACACACACAGACACACACACACATAAAATACTTCATTCATAGCATGTTTTGGATCTTTAATTACATGCAACATATTTGACTCTCTATAAATCTTGACCATCTTACCCTCCAATGAAATAGTGGCATAATACAAGTCTATCTGTACACTTCCACCCATGATAACATCCCATTTTCATGAAAATAATATCCCCCACTTACATGGGTAGTCTACAACTACCACATCTATATTCAAATACTTACCATAATGAACTACCAACTATACAACTAACCCCTTGACTTGTTCAACAACTAGAACTTCTCATAAGTTTATGGCATAACAATTGTCAAAGGCTAATGTGATCTTCACCCCAAGATGATTTAGGACACCTAAGGGCATCGCATTGTAGGAAGCACCAGAATCAAACATACAATTATGAATAATCAAACCATTAATCAATAAGGTTATATAAAATGGATCCACATTCAACTAACTCTCCACTAATGCAATCCCCAAATACACTGCTAGAGAAGATTTAAAAACCTCTTTGGATTCTTCATCATTTTCTAGAGGTATTTGGGGTATATCAATCTCATTTGTAGCTAACTTCTCACCAAAATCTAACTATTTGAATGCTCTCTTCCTATGTTCAGATATTTCTAACAATTCAAAAAGTATCACGGTGATTTTTAGTTGGCTCAACACTTAGGCCATATCACATATGCATACTGAGGAAGGGGAGTATTTGGTGGAAGGGTAACAACACCTTCAATTAGGATACTATCACTTAAGGTTTGAAGTGGAGTAGCTTGGGGGTGAAATAACATTTTTAACAACAACCTTCAAAGGTGGACTTTGTTTAACATCATTTTCACCCTTAGCAATATTGGATAATAAAGGTACTTTATTTTATTAGGAGGACCTCTAGGTCTAGCATCTTGGGAAACATGTGATATTTTAGAAGCATTTGGGACTGCTATAGTTTTCTTGGCTTCCTTGCTTATATCCCCTACCTTTGGATTTGCAATGGTAGTGACTTAAGGGGAAGCATCTAGTTGCCTACTTCTCAAGTTATTTTTTCTCTTGGGAAACTATTGCATTAATTAGTAGCTACCTATCCTCAATTGACAAAATTCCCCTATCATATTTTTTGATCATCATTAATCTTAAAAAATCAAAATCATGAATGGAAAATTCATTTTCTTGTGCCATATTAACATCACAAGAAAATTCAAGAGTTGGGACAATTACCTTTTCAACTACACTACAAAATTGATTAACAGTAGTAGTAATCAACAATTCTATGGAAGCAATCATCTCACTTTAGGAGCTTTGACAATTGAACATCAAAATCTCATCATCGAATGATGCAGATTCAAGTTCATCCACATCTTCATCGATCAGCTTAGTTGTATCACATGGGGGATGTGAAAGGAAGCACCTATCATACCAATCAATATCAATGTCAAAATATACAAAATTCACTTTGACATTCAATGGATTAAGCACTTCTTTACCAGTCCCTCTATCCTAGTTTCTATCTATTCTTTCTTCACGAGTAGGCCTCTTCCCTATATCATTATCTAAATGGTGGAAATCAGGCCTTCCTTGTGCTTGATTCAGATTTAGATCCCTCTCTTGACTGGAAAACATATGAGGGATTCCCTTTTTAGCTCTATCTAATTCATATGACATTTATTTCACAATAGAGGCCAAAGTTTTAATAGTCTCCTCAAGGTTGGCTATCTTTGTGGATTGTCTTTTTTGGGTTGACCAATTTCAAATCAGCCCACTTGTTCATAGGATTTCTCATAGCCTTTATGTTTTTTTTGATTTGCATAGCCATATTAAATGCCAACCATAGGTTCATGTGAGCCTTGTCCCCCAAGTAGTACACAACGTTCTTGTTAAAGGCATCACAATACTTTATCAAGCATGCTATATCACTGGGCTTGATGTTTTTAGGTAGTCACATCATAGTTTTATTAAAACATGTATTGAAGTCTTGAACACACTCATTAGGGTTTTTCTTGATGTTTTCAAATTCAACCAAAAGGAACCTTGGATCAATTCTATAACCACATTAAATTATGAAAACATTCCTCATTTCTTCCCATGAATCAATGCATCCACTATGAAGAGAATTAAACCATTAATGAGCATCTTCGTCTAACTTGTGAAAAAATAAGTTAATGCACACATCCTCATGCTCAACCTCATAATATTCAATAATATTATGAAAAGCCTTCAGTTACTGATCACCACTCATTGCATTATTCCCTTGGAATTTTGGAAGGCATTTCCTTACTTTATTTGGGACTTCATTAGGATAACCTTCCATGTTAACAAAATTTATAGGCCTAAATATGGGAACATGGAATGTAGGATGTTCATTCTCATATAGGTCCCTATGAATCATGATTGGTTCAATTGGAGGTTTAAGAACAATAGGAAAAGGGATGTGAGGGGGTGAATGAGGTAGAATTTGTAGTTCATGGTTGGGAGGGGATTCAACTGGTTGAGAAGGAGCTAGGTAATAAACAAGACTATAGGTTTCCAAATTTATAGGAGAGATATGATAGTCCTCAATAATGAGAGGGTCAACAAAGATTTAAAGATTATTAGAATCTTGACAACCCTTAATAGCTAAGCTTTGCCCTTTAGTAGGCTTCTAAACTTGTCTCTTTCATCTTTGATATAAACTAAAGGGTGGGATAAGTTGTTTGGATGAGTCACCTTTGAAGGATGATCTCAATCCTTCTAGATTTGCAAATAGGAAAATACTCAAAGCTGAAGGTTAATAGAATAATATTTAAAACACACATTGATCTTTCTTGAAACTAGGTGACAAAAATCAGAGTCACCATTAGAATCATAATTCTAGACTATAACAGTTAACAAATTGACAATGATACATGCCAAAATTAAACTTGTTAAAGCTTAATGATATAGAAAAAAAAGATAATAAAATTTTCAAAATAATGTTCAAAAGGGAAAAACACCTTCCAAAATGCAGTCTTAATTGGTTCTTTACAATGAACACAACATAAGTCAATTATCACGCCTTAAAAAAACTCCTGATACATCCCCAGTGGAGTATTGTGGCATTGAAGGCCAAGATAGTCACATTAGTGTAGTAACAACAAAGAAATTCATGACATGATACACTTACAGCTCTTTTCAAGAGTCCCTGACAACACAAGTGCCCTGGACTTTAGTTTAGTCCTTGATAATGATGTCAGATGGGTTTTGGTTCCTAGTTATACACCTCGTATGCTCAGGCTTGCACACTTGAATAAAATGGAAAATAAAGATGAAAAACCTACTAGTATGTCATTGTAGTTGGGGGAGGGTTTAACATTTAAAATAGAATGGACAAAAAAAAATGATTGAGAGGCACCAATAGAGGGTATGGTCAATTCTGTGCTACTTTTGGCTCTACTTGAACCAAGGTGAGATGACCTATGAGGTAGCATGCTCACATGGAGAGATTATAAATATCAACCTCCATGGGGATTATTGGCATAAGGAGACATGAATACAGCCAAGACACAACCAAACTTGTTCAATCCACCCAAGAAGGTTTGTCACATGAAATAAACAAATGCTCTAGATCACATACAAACTACTAAAGACAAATGAAGGTGACTGCAATCTTCATTCTAAATAATTTTCAACAACATGGGCCAAATGGAAAACTTCAGTACTGGGTATTTGAAGCATAAACTAAAAACACATGTTAATTATGCAATATTTATGCATCTACAAGGCAATTAACACTTATAATATGTAAATGGTGTATAATCTACAGGGTCAGACATGCTAGGATATACAATAATAAAAAGGGGTGGTGTGCTGGTGGTTTTTAAACAATAGGGTTTCTTTCAACATACATGACATCACCTATTGCAAATATGTAGGAAAAATAAAATGCAAGCCATAGAAACTACAAGGATAATTTGCATCTATTGGTGTCAATAAAATGCAAATGCCCAGATGATCCCTAAAACCCTAGAACATACACTAAAACTAGAATCTCAAATACTTTCTCTTGTTAAATTCAATATCCTAGGGTGCTTTAATGAGGTATTCAACAAAATATTTCCAAATCTCTATGCAAAAAGGGGTTTATAACCTAGATTTATGCCCAAGATGAAAACCATACAAAATCATAAAGCTGGATATCCAATCAACATAACATGTAAAACATCTCATTGCATTTCATTAACAAGATACAAGAAAGAACCACAAGTATTTTACACTAACTTGAAAGAAAATATTACATATACCAATGTTTCAAAATGTTTCCATGGGGAAAAACATGGTGGATTTTCTCCATGTTAGACAAGCGAGATATATAAAGATGCTCTCATATCTTGCTAATGGTTGTATAACTGCAACCACCTTAGCTAGAGAGATAAAATACACACATAGCCATGATTCCAATTTTTTTGAAGAGCTTGGACTGGGAGAGAAATAAAGACCAACAATAACCCACACATAATGACCAACATAATTGTCAACTAGCCCCTTGAATAGAGGAGAATCCCTCTATTTATATATATTTTTTACCCATTTCAAATCTGAGATTTTGAGCTACAATTTGAAAAATTGCATAACCCTCTCAATTCTACCAAGATGCTCCTAGCTAGAAAATATTCCCTTACCATGCATGAAATATTCATGTATGTACAAGGAAAATCATTGTTAGAACTACCTCTACAAGGAATGATGAAGATTTGGAGCATATCTTTTGATATCTTGGCTAGAAGTGCCTTTCACATGAGCTATAATAAAGGTATTCATGATGGAGGCCAAACAGACATTGTCATTATGTGCAACTACCTAGAGATACTTTTTGACCATTTTCTTACGTAGTTGGAACCTTTTGGATAACTATCCTTCCCTCATGCATGCCATGGAACAACCTGCTCTTGCAATGATGGCTTGAGAATATTCTTGATTCATAGCTACTTGGAGATCTTCCTTGGAGTGTCCCACTTGGATCTTGTAAATATACAATATCTTTCGCATGGAGGAACTCAGACAAGTGAAGTAGATGAAAAATACAAAATTTAGGTTATATTACCTTTTTTTACCCTTTTGGCTCCAACTTGCCTTTTTTCATTTTAAAATTTGTATCTTTGCTTCAAATTTGACTTTTTAGGGTTCCCCCCTTATTTCCTTTTTTAATGTATAAATGTATTATTTTAATTTTGACTTACTAGGGAAATTTTAACCCCACTTGGAATTTACAATTTATGTTTTTGGCACTTATAGTTCCCCTTGGATCTTTACCTTGACTTCATACCTTAATAAATGTGCTTTATCTCCTTATCTGTAGAAATCCAGTGACGTCTAAATG
This sequence comes from Torreya grandis, assembly GCA_037957365.1. NCBI lineage: Eukaryota > Viridiplantae > Streptophyta > Pinopsida > Cupressales > Taxaceae > Torreya > Torreya grandis. The sequence goes on from JARHVA010003237.1 coordinate 1,521,966, forward strand.
TTTGACTACTATGCCCTTTACAAGATCCCTAGGATCTAAATCATGAGCTTCTAGATAAAGGGACTTGTGGCTATTCAATCAAAGTTACAATTGCTTCTAAAATCCTAGACTTCTTGTGCAGATACCATGACTCATCTATAATTTGCCTAGTCAAAATGCTATCAATGGCGAAAGCTCCATGAACTCACTTTGCATAGGATCTTGGATCACGACATGTATGCCTATGTGGCGTCACCATGGTCACTTTTTTTATTAACTTGACATGTGACCATTTCCCTTAGGACATGTGTCAACATGTCATTAGATCTATAACTTTGAAAAGTCCACCTGGGATTAGCACTACCAAATCCTTGTATTCATGATAAATGCTAGAGTGCCACTTGGAAAATCTATGGGCTATCAATGTCTATTTAGTAATAGATTTTATTATGAGCCATTAGATCTCTACCAAGACCCCCAAAATCATTCCACTTGGAGAATATATAGGCTTTTTATGCTTTACATAGTCAATATCTACTGGGCTAGTGCCCTTCCACCACATGGTAGCTTCTTAATTGGCCAAAATCTTTGACAAGTTATCTCTCACTTTTACCATGAATCTTGATTTGCATGTTCAAACATGGACCATCGATACCATTTGACATGGATCAAATGCCATTGGATATCTACTATGGCTTGAATTTGACATTCACATGCCCATCATTTGACATCTGCAAGAACATCTTTGATGTTCACATGACCATCAAATTTAAGCCCTGATTCATAGTCATCATGGCTTAAATTTGACATTTACATGCTCATCATTTGACATACGTATGATCCTTAATGATGTTTTTGAAACCATCAAATTTAAGCCCCTGATAGATAATTAATTTGGCTTAAATTTGACATCTACATGCCCATCATTTAACGTTCATGTGACCTTCAAATTTAAGCCCTAATGGATAATGGTTGAGCTTAATTTTGACATCTACATGACCATCAATGATGTCTTCATGGCTGTCAATGACATTTGTGAGACCATCATCAAGACTTTTATCTTTGGCATTTTGGTCTTCAACATTTTTGTCTCAAGATTTTATTAGGATAATTATTTCAAACATTTTGTCTGAAATAATTTCCCCAAAGTATATTGGAATTTACACTTTTCCCACAATAATGGAATTTTGTTAGGATTTTTATACAAACAAAATGCTTGCAAGAATTCAAATTTCTAAATTTTTTTAGTAGACAAATTTTTTGAAACAAAGAGGTCTTTAGGATTTTCATGAACACTTTGGCTAAAACATAGATTTTTTTTGGACTTTTTGCATGTGCAAAATACTTGAAATAAATAGAGCCTCAACATATGTTAAGTAAAGATTGAATTAAGACTTAGCCAATCTAACATGAAAATTGACATTAGAGTAAACATTTAAAGATAGAAATTGGGTTAAGGACTTAGGAATTTACACTTGACAAGGGCTCAATTAATTTAATGAAGTCTTAGGCACTAACACCACCATTGATCGATGGTCTATCTATGAGGTCCTTATAAACACAAGCATTGAGGTTAATATCCTTACCAAAAATTCATGAGAAGAGATGGTTAGGCCAGCCTTGAGGCCTTCCCCATTATACTCTTCATGGACAAAAAGCCCTGAGCACAACTAATTGAAATTATGAAGGGTGTTATTACTGATATTATGGGTGCCAAATTACATGCTGACTTTGAGGTAATCAAGTTGGCTGAACAAGATAACTATCCAACATTTCTAGGAAGGCCATGGTGCTACATAAACAATGCTAATATGCACTTGAAGAAGCTAGATATGACCTTCAAGAACAGTAAAGAAAGGGTAGTAATTCCCTTCTCAAGTGACCAATGACCCCCCTATGTGGAGAGTATTGATCTTGAGGATTAGATAAACCATATATATAACAACATGATGTAGGGCATCAAAAATCTCAACCCTATTGATCAAAGATTGATCTCTTGGGAAGATGGGCAGTTAGCCTCATATATCACTGATGTTTCTTGTGATCGATGGGTCGAAGAGGCTTATGAGGTCACTAGTCATAGTGACACATGGTACATGTAAAGGTGCTAAAGCCTATGAGGACTGAATGGGTCTAGATTAATCACACTCTAAAATGATGGGTCCCTTGCAATGGGAAAAAAGGTAAGAAGGTACTCATCTAAGCAAAGATAAGCTTACAGTGCTCCCAAAATTTTAAGGGAACAACTTGGTGGAAAAGTAAGTCCATGATCTTGAATAATGAATCCCTAAATAAATATATATAATGGGTATACTAGTGTATACCTTGAGAAACACTATCATGTATTGGTGGGTAGCACAAAAGTCTAACCTGCCAACCTAGAAAGAGGTGAAGGAAACCATTTGCACTATATTCAAGAGAAGTAACAATAACTTCGATATATAAACATATTCTATCAACTCTAATCCCATAGCACATGTGAACCTATGAAAAAAAAAATGGATGGACTATAATATGACTACCCCAAAGAACTTATGGGTACACACTTTTTATTAAACTCTGAATACATGGGCATGGTCATGGTATGTGGTCAATGAGATGTACCAAGAAATAACCAATTAGTATGCCCTTAAGGATAAATTTATGCACACCTTTCTTCTTTTCCTCACAAAACTTGGATTTGATTGAGCCACTATAATTAATTCAGAGGGTAGTGTTCGAGGACACTGCCATCCTCAAGGAGCACCTAAAAGACATGTTTGGGGAAAAAGGGTTGGTGTTCCTAAATTTATTTGAGGACCAAATGCTCAATAATAACTCATGTTAGGAAGATGATGGAACTTGTAAGGAGCGCTACTAGAAATCCCTAACAGGGAAAAGGAAACTTGTATGCCAAGTATATGATAGGGCTCCTAATGAAAAAGACCCCACTCATCTTCACATAGAGATAACTAAAGGAACTTGGCAAGTCAAAGACCCACACTAGGAAAATAATAAACCATACCATGTACCACTTAAGACCATAGAGGTGGACATAAGTGTAGAAGGAGAGCCAAATATGGCTACTCTGGGCACCTATTGATCTAACACAGAATTGGCACACATTATAGATCTCCTAAAGGATTTTCAAGATTTTTTCCTCAAGAATTATCAAGATATGAAGGGTACCCACCCATCCCTTTGGAAAATGAGCATAAAACTAATCAATGGTGTAAGACAAATCAAGAATTCCCCCTACATGATGAATCCCAACCTTCTTGTCAAGGTTAAGATAGAGATCAATGCAATGATAGTTACAAGGTTCATTTACCCTATTCATGAGTCTGAGTGGGTGAGCCCAATGGTAATTATCATCAATAAGGATGGATGAATTTTAATTTATGTTAATTATAAAATGATAAATTTTGCCTACATCACTGATCCCTTCCTGACTCCATTCATCGAAAAAGTCTTGATAGCATCACAGGTTGTGAAATCTACAACATCACTAATGGGTTCTCTGGATGCCACTAAGTCTAGATTGAGGAGGACAAGCCCAAAATAACCTTTGCAATTGAATGGGGATTTTTTTATTATAACATGATGCCTTTTATACTCAACAATGCACCAACCATGTTTACTAGAGTGGTGACCACCATGTTCAAAGACTTCATCTATAGGTTCCTCTAGGTTTACCTAGATGATTGGATGGTGTATGGCCTCATAAAGAACCATTGTGATAAACTGCACTTAATGTTTGAAAGGTATAGGTAGCTTCAAATATCTTTAAACCTAAATCTGTGCATCTTAATGATACCACTTGAAACTTTTCTTAGGCACATCATCTGTAAGGATGGTCTACTCATCGATTTCATGAAGATTATGATAATCATTAAACTATAGAATCCTTCCACATAGAAAAAAATTTGTGCCTTTATTAGCCACTATGGGTATTATAGAAATTTCATAAGAAGATATACAAATATTTTGGCACTGCTAAAATAACTCTTATGCAAGGATGGTCCATTCTATTGGGGCAAAGTGCCAGAGGATACCTTTGAGAGACTTTAAAGCTCAAGTTGGCTAACACACCTATTTTAAAATTTCTTGACTAGATGACCACATTTCACATCCATGTTGAGGCATCTAGATCTATGATTTTCACAATCTTAGCATAGCCTAAAAAAGGAAAACTAGATCACCCCATCTCCTTTGCTAGTAGAAAATTATTGAAGGCAAAGTAGAACTATACCAAAATTGAGCATGAGGCACTCGCCATGGTCTACACCCTAAAAAAATTAAGACAATATTTGTTGGTGAATCCATTCATCTTCTTCACATGCCACAAGGTGCTTAAGTACCTCATGAATAAGCTAATTCTCAATGGGTACATTTATAGATGGATTGTTCTATTTCAAGAATTATAGTTCTCAGTTGTCATCAATATTAGAAAATAGAACTTAGGTTTAGACCATTTATCCTATATAGATTTTAGAGATGTAAAAATACCTATTGAGGATGATATGCCAGATGCATAAATTTATAGAATACAATGTGCCCATAAGGACTTGGTAGAGATATCCACTTTTCTAACATTTAGATCTACATCCCAAACAATGACCACCAAAGAAAATAAATAACTCATGGTTTGTGCCTCCCCTCTTCAGCTCATTAGTGGGGAACTGTATAAACTCAGTCAAGATGAATTCATGTATCGATGTATCTTGAAACATGAAAGGGGCTCTATTTTATACAAAATTCATGAAGGTGTAGTAGGAGGCCATTACATGGGAGATGCAATAGTGTATAAGGTGTTAAAATTAGGCTTGTGGTGGCCAAGTCTATTTTAGGATGTGAAACATAATGCCAAGGCATGTGACATATGCCATTGCATAGGGAAGCCCAACTATTAGGATGGGATTCCTCTGTCATGTCCCCTTTTTAGTTGACATGTTCTGAGTTCATGGTTAGCCTATTATGCGACCCTCGTAGGCTGATAGGATGGTTAGAGGGTTTTGATGGAGATTGGCTTGGCTTCGTTTAGAAAAATTTTTCTAGTTGGCTTTCGTTTGGGCTCGATCGGACATGTATTGAGGAAGATATTAATATTTGATTGATTTAATCAAATATTAATTATTTGTTCTAATTTTAATTTAGAAAACCCTAATTCTAATTTAAGAAAACCCTAATTCTAATTTAAGAAAACCCTAATTAGGGCAAGCATATCTTTTGAGGGTATAAGGGTTTCTCATGGAGGCCATTATTGATTATGATTGATTATTGATATTGATTCTTGTTAAGAAATTCTTCTGTGAAGACTGAGCCAAGGGTTCCAGGATTCCATTTGCATTGAAGAACATCAACTCTTCATTGTGTGCGATTCAAAGGTTGTGAAAGATTAGCCGATATATTGCCAAATTAAGAGATAACTTCATACAAAAGTTATCATAGTGTTTTACAAGTTTGAGAGATAAGTTCATACAGAAGTTATCATAGAGATTTACAGGGTTGAGAGATAACTTCACACAGAAATTATCACAGATATTCCAGGTATTTCTTTATTTTTTGGGTTTGATTTAATTATTATCCAGATATAGATCTTTTGTATTAGCCCATAGTTCTTCAAATTAGGGTCAAGCATACAGGGTGTGCTATATTGGCAACCGTATGAAGTCTGTACAGTTTCATGAAAATCCATATGCATCCACAGAAAGATCAGACACCGACATCGGCTGGCAGAGACCTATAGAGACCGACATCGGCCAACTTATCACCAACATCGACAGGTTAATGACCCCAGTCGACTGATGACGGCAGTATAACTGACGTTGATGACTGTGTTTTTTACACAGCAAGCTGAGGCATACCAGATCTAGATTTATTTCCCAATTTTGTGGAATACTCAGGCTATTAAGGCCATATTTTCAATATTCATTATATATCTGATAGAGGTCCTCTATTGTAAGCATATGAGAAAATAAATAAGAGATTATACTATGATTTATTTATCTATTTGAAGATAATTTGTAGAAATACAGATAAGCAATTCAAAACTTTTGTTTTGGTATCTGAAGAATAGGGGATATTATAGTGGTATCAGAGCCAGGTTCTGCCATCCTGAGGGTGTGACAATCTTATGCAGCCATAAGAGTTGGGACCACATAGGTATAACACACACAGTAGAGCCTTGCTTGAAGGTACCCAATTGTTAGAACAGTAGCAGATTATCATGAGTGACAGACGTGAGGGTAGCCCACCCAGGGGCCATAGGTATGATGTTGATCAGGACACTAGAGAATTCCACCATTGTATGATGACAAGCCAATAGCAGATGAATTAGACACTACAAAGACTCACTACTATGATAAAGAGGATGAATGCACCTAATAGATAGAATGGGGACCAATGAGATGATAGGAGTGCTATAGTTAATTAGAGACCCCAGTAGGCCCATTCTAGAACAGTGAATAGACCTACACGTCCTACGTTTGTTCAAGAGGAACCAGAAGTTCCAGTAGAGGAAGAGGTAGGAGATTCCCCATTTGTAGATGTATACCTCACTGCACATGATGAGTGGGACTTATTGCCTCCTCATGTTTGAGAGAGGACATCCTTTGATCATTTTGTTAATCTGAGGAGAGAGCACTACAAATTGGTTAAACAAGATAGGAGACCTAGACACCAGAACAATGATCTAAAGCATGCTACGAGCAAGCTCACACTAGCAATGTTTGACGGTAGTGGTAAGGTGATATCACAGGCCTGGGTTAATAAGCTAGACACATTTCTCACATTGTAACCGATGGTTGAGGGAGATGCTATCAGATATGTGACATTGCATCTTGAGGGAGTAGCTCACGATTGGTGGCACCATGGGATGGTGACACTCCATCATGATCAGATCACATCATATCAGGAGTTTGTGGATAGGCTAGTAGAGCATTTTGACAGGAGGGATCCAGAGTCCTATTTTCGAGAGTTGGCATAGTTGCGCTAGAGTGGCAGTCTAGAGTCTTACATTTGTGACTTCCAGAAGTTATCAGTTATGGTTATTGACATTTCAGAGAGGTGACTTTTAGTACTCTTCATGGAGGGATTGACAAAACCATTGAGAGGTTGGATTAAAGGCTTTGATCCCCCTTCATTACAGGTAGCTATGAAGAAGGCACGTAGTATGGAGATGGTAGCCCCATCCAATAAATCTAACTCCAGAGGTACTTCTTCATCTAGAGACCATAAGTGCTCCAACAAAGATATAGAGAGATTGGATTTTAGCATAGATAAATTAGGTGTAAAGAATGATTCAAAGGCCAATCTAGCTGCACCACCTTTGGATTGTGAGGTGCTTAACGATCTACGCAGGAAGAAGCTTTGCTTCTGCTACAAAGGTCCATACGATATCCATCACGATTGCCCTTTGAGGCCTAAGGGCAAGGCGAATCATGTGATGTGGGCATATTATGAGGATTTAGATTTAGAGGATTCTAAATAGTAGAATAGTTCTGAGGGGGCAAAGGTAGAGGCTTTAGAGCTTAAGGCAGAGGTAGAGTTAGAGCTTCACATACAAGAGACATGCCTATCCAGAATTCAGTCAGATGAGTCATTCAGACTCTGTGGAGTTTTGGCAGGGCAGAAGGTCATCACCTTTCTTGATACAGGGGCCACACATAATTTCATAGATGTTAGATTTGTGGAGAAGCATGGACTCACTACCAAATATTTTGAGGGCATCAGAGTTAAGGTAGCCGATGGTCACACTCTTAGGTGTGAGTGTATGATTAGAGACCTCCCATTGCGCTTGAACAACTATGAGTTCAAGGCTGATTACTATGTGGTGAACATGGGGGATATAAACTTAGTCTTGGGTATGAAGTGGCTTCATTCATTTGAGGAAGTTACTCTTCATCTCAAGGACATGGAGGTTCACTTTGATGTTGATGGGAAGACACATATTCTTAAGGCAATATGGGGCAGTAGCTTCAGATATATGTTTTTTCATCGGATGGAGATGCTCATATGACATGACATGATAGAGTGCGATGACGAGTGTACATTGGCACCAACACAGCAGAGATATGAGGAGGAGCTTGGTCTTGAGGTGAGTGCAGTTTAGGAGTTATCACATGTGGTAGGGACTTAGCTTTTTGTTAAAGTCGGGTAACAGGTTGATGATGATATGACTCTTTCTAGCCTTCACAATCCAGATTTAGATATTATTTAGGTACGGAGTTTGCTTGAGTTGCTTGCTGATTTTCATTTATGGATTGGATGTTGGGGTGCTTATCTTAGTACTAGGGATGGAAATGGCATGGAGTTTGCATTGATTGATAGTAGGGTAGATCATGACTACATTTGGGATCCAGGTGGATTGATGGGTGTATCATTCAGTGATTGCTTGAGGGCAAGCAATTTTAGGAGGGGCAGATTGTCATGTCCCCTTTTTAGTTGACATGTTTTGAGTTCATGGTTAGCCTATTATGTGACCCTCGTAGGCTGATAGGATGGTTAGAGGGTCTTGATGGAGATTGGCTTGGCTTCATTTAGTAGAATTTTTCTAGTTGGCTTTTGTTTGGGCTCGATCAGACATGTATTGAGGAAGATATTAATATTTGATTGATTTAATCAAATATTAATTATTTGGTTTAATTTTAATTTAGAAACCCTAATTCTAATTTAAGAAAACCCTAATTAGGGCAAGCATATCTTTTGAGGGTATAAGGGTTTCTCATGGAGGCCATTATTGATTATGATTGATTATTGATATTGATTCTTGTTAAGAAATTCTTTTGTGAAGACTGAGCCAAGGGTTCCAGGATTCCATTTGCATTGAAGAACGTCAACTCTTCATTGTGTATGATTTAGAGGTTGTGAAAAATCAGCCGATCTATTGCCAAATTGAGAGATAACTTCATATAGAAGTTATCACAGTGTTTTACAAGTTTGAGAGATAACTTCATACAGAAGTTATCACAAAGATTTACAAGGTTGAGAGATAACTTCACACAGAAATTATCACAGATATTCCAGGTATTTATTTCTTTATGTTTTGATTCAAATAATTATACAGATAGATATTTTCAGATCAGGGACCCAAAATATAGGGCCGCCGCATATTATCTTGCTTTGGTATAGAATCCGTATCGATCTGTGTAATTTCGTATAGTTTGGCAATAGGTCAGAATAGCACCGTAGAGGACACGGGAACCGACATCGACACCCTAGTGACTGACATTAGCTAATTGAAGACTGACGTCGGTAGAGAAGCTGACTAAAAGTGACTGACATCAGCAGTATATCGACCAACGATGGCAACTGTGTGTCGACACAGTAACCCGAGCCATCCCAAAATTCAAGATTATTCCCAGATTTGTGAGAGCCCAGGTTTTCAAGGCTGTATTTTCATATTCTTTATATGCATAAGAGAGGACTGTAATTGTAATCATCTAAACAAGTGATTATATCTTTGATTTTATATTGAGAGATTATATTGTGGTTGATTTATTTTATTTGAAGATATTTTGAAAAAACCGCAATTTGTTCTTATTTCATACCAAATTCAAAATAATCAGAAAAGAAATCAGAGCTATTTGTGTTTCTATATTCCCTATTGATTGGGGATATTACATCCTCTCATACCCATTCTTTCCCAGGCACCATTCAAAAAATGGTCCATTGACTTTGTTGGACCAATTACTCCCACATCATGGTACACATGCATGAGATATATTCTAGTAACCACTAGCTATTTCACCAAGTGGGCTAAAGGCACACCAACCAAAAAGTACACAACCACCATAGCTACAAGGTTCATATGGGAGAACATCATAAGCCTTTATGGGTGCCCACTCATCTTGACTAGCGATAAGGGTACACACTTCATTAATGAAACTATTCAGATCCTACTAATAGAATACATGGTGTCTCACCATAAGATAATGCCTTATCATCACCAAGAAAATGGCATAGCTGAGGAATTTAAAAAGATCTTAGGGATGTGCCTCACAAATATATGAGATGTTGGTCACAAATATTGGGATGATTGAGTGTTGCTAGTGCTATGGGCATATCACACAACTTACAAGCACCTAAACAAGGCTATGCCATTTCAACTATTGTTTGGCACCAAGGTGATTATAATGATGGATTTATTGGTGCCATAATTCTACATTACACAAATTATTCAATTAGATGAACAAGAATCATTGAATGCAAGGTTGGAAGATTAGAGTGCTTAGATGAGGTGTGTGCCTAGGTAAGGTAGAGATAGTAGATAGAAATGATGTGCCAAAAGCTTTGGCATGACAAGAGTATCAAGAAAAAGGTACTAACTAAAGGAGAATTAGTTTTACTCTATGAATCTAAGTACCTTAAGCACCCAGTCAAGTTTTAGATAAGGTGGATGGGTCCATATTTCATCCACGACATATTGGAGACTGATGCATGCAAACTACACATGTTGTTGGGTGAAATGCTCCTTGGGCATTTCAATACCAACTAATTAAATTAAAAAAAAAAATAGGGTGGTGCTTGTGCCATCCAACACTAAATTCTTATTCATGATTTGTTTGTGTTGTGTTGACCAGAATAAAGATTGGTGTAAGATAAATGAGTCCTTTATATGTGTGTCGTTTTGTATTCTTGACGTGGAAAGTGAATAAGCAATGCATTGAGGCTGCCAAAAGAATTTTTATATCACTTTGATGCATAATTCTAGTTGGGTGAGTCAATCAAAAATTCTTTCCAAGTGCCTAAGGCTAGACACCTAAGTTATGGGCACATGAAGTGTGTCAAATTTAGACACAAGGTGCACCAGATCTCTATGCACAAGATTCAAGAAGTGAGGCATTGTTAGGCCTATAAAAGATACTTCCAAGCATAATACCATTTAGGTGAGTCAAGTGAGGTTGCTCTATAAGTACCTATAGCTAGACATCTAAGTTTTTAGGTGCATATAACTCACCAAACTTAGAGCATATGTGAACCAAATGAGGTGCACTTGATATGAGTGCACTAGATACAAAGTGAAGATTCACAACATGATCATGCATAAGAGATCAGATGAGAGTACTGTGCTAGAGGGCCAACATAAATAATTTGTATAGGCTAGGATATGCCAAGGCAAGAAGTAAAAAGTGCATTGAAATTGACCAAGATAGACAAGCATGCTTGAAATAAAAATATAATTAGAAGAGAAAATGGGATCAAGGAGGCTAAATCATGTGCATGTGAGGTGTTACACCTAGGTTTCCATATTAGAGGTGAAGGTCATGACAAGTAAATAAAGTGTAGGATAATCTCATCAAGACAAGCTAGCATCCACCCAAAGCGAGGTGGGAAGTGACCATTTGATATACATGTCACTTCATAAAAAAGTCATTAGAAGAATTTAATGAGATGATGATAGAGTCACAAAGATCCATATCAAATATGCAAATGATAGTATATTTTTAGGGATTTTATGGGTCATAGTGAATCCCAAAGAATATAGGCACCATCACACCATTAATCAGCCATAATTAAGGTGGTAAATGAGATTAGAGGTATAAAATAGTGAAAATCTGACTATTTTTTATTACAATCCTTATGATTAAAATAGGAAACTAGAGTGAAACTAGAAAAATAGAGAGCTGAAGCAAGGAGACCCTACTATAGTGAGACTTTCAACACCCTAGGATGCCAAAAGTAAATGGTTAAATAGAGAATCAAATTGCCCTCTCTGTAAAATTAGAATAGAGAAGCAAGGGGCATGGTTTGTGCATTAACCAGGTATAAAAAAATTAGAGTCACACCAAGGCCACCATTTACATCCCATAAAGCTCAAAATTTGAACACATAGTTGTAGAACTCATAACTATGAGAAGTGCTAAGAAAAATTAAAAGATTTAACAATATAAATATACTATTGTTCAACACTAGTTGGTTCAAGATGGGGAAAAAGTGGATGAGTTTAGGACATCAATAGGCACAAAAAGAAGCCAAGCAAGCATGAGTAGCAATAGAAGCCACCATTGTAAAAATAATAACACCATTGGTATAGGGAGTAAGAATCAGTAAAATTGATCTAGAGGTGCTTGAGAAAATGTCATACTGGGACATGTAGTTTCCCAAAGAGGTCTTGATGGGAGAAAATTGGGTGATTTTCATACACAAATATCACCTAAAAGAGTATAACCTTCATACTTTGAGCAATGCACAAGACCTAACACAAGAATGGGTGGTAGATACAGGGGCAAAAAATGTAAAAGGCACACCATTATTTGATGTCTTAATCTAGGACAAACTGGTGACCATTGATGTGACTCAACTTATGAGTTGCCAAGTTTTGAGAAGCTAGAGGAACTCATTTAGTTCCTCCTCTTGCATGTCCATAGGGACTAATTCTACTTTACAAGGAGGTGCATGAGGCTGTCTACAAGCCTTATCAACCAAATCACTAGACTCCCAAACTCTAATGTAGACATCCACTAGATGATGGCAGATGATGCTAAGGTCAAAAGGGTTGGGAAACTCTTTAGTTACCACAAATGAGGCTTCACATTTCCAATCAAGGACATCAACAATCCTAGGATGAAGATAGTTACATGCCTGGTGAGCTCAAAACTATGTCCCAACATTCGATGGGTGGATATCACAAAGACCTACCTATGCATCACTTACCACATAACAGAGGGGTTTAGTTTTAATAGCACCAAGTTCATCTCAAAAGACATAATAAAGAATGAATTCAAATTCTATAAGGCATAAGATACCTTTTGGTGGGGGTACATGTTGATACTGATCATGATGGAGGAGATTAGTGTGCCTGATGAGGATGAGGACAACCTATGGGTCTTTTTAGTGCACAATGACTCCTCAATGCTAAAATACTAGAATTGTACTTACCCCCTTCCTTCACCTTGAAGTACAAATATTGAGAAATGTGATGGTGCATGTGGTATATCTAAGCACTTAGATAAGAATGGTGCATTCCTAAAAAGTCCCATATATTCTATTTAGAATGGCAACTTTTATTGTTATAAAACACTTTTGTGTAGAATAATTAGCACTCAAAAATAGTAACCACTTCGACTAGTTAAAACTTCCTTACGCATTTTCAGCCAAGTAATTCAGAGATGTGATGAGAAGAATCCCCAATGGGTAATAGGTGGATATCTCGGTAAAGGCCATGGATGTAAAATTATGTAGGTTGGGGTGCTAAAATGTTTACCTAGGAAGCAAAGCAACCAAAGACAAGGAAAATGACTCAGATGGCACCGAAATCTATCCCCTTGAAAGAGAAGTCATCCTTGGGCACATCCATAGGCTCTTCTATGTGATGAAGCCAAGGAAAAAGGGCACACACGTGGACAATGATGATGATCTCCTACTTTAGGTTGATGAAGAAGGAGAGTTGGCGTCAGTGGAATCGATAAAATCTCCTCATAAGAAATAGGGATAAACCCTAGAGGAAATGCAAGAGCACCTCTAATTGAAGATTACCTCTAGCATGAAGTTACCCCCTCTATGATAGAAAAGAAGCATGTAGTCTTCATGCTAGGAATTATGTCACCCAAGCAAGGGAGAAGAAAAAGAAGAAGTCCAAGGGGCTGGTGGTAATTCCCATGATAACCTTGGTAAAGATGGAAGCACAAGAGGCATGTGAGGAAGCAAAAGCACAAAGGGCACATGAAGAGATGGAAGAGGAAGAAGATGGAGGGATGAAGGTGTACATCATCCAAGAATAAAAATAGAGGAAGAGCCCACGGTTGTAGAAATTTATGAGGCTCTCCAAAGTAGTACTATTTCCACACTTGGGGAAGTAGAAAATCCATCAAGTGCCCCATCCATAGAACCCACAACATAGTATCCATGAACTAAGGAGGAAAAGAGGCACCAATGGATGAAAATGGGCCTCAATAAGGACCATATAGAGGCAAATCTAGAGATAGATTAGAAAAGAGAGGCTATAAAGGACAAGGGCATCACACTAGAGGAAATTGCACAAGTATAGGCCAAGGAGATAAGGGCTAAGGAGGAAAAGATATCTATAATAGTGAAGAAGAGGATGGAAGAGATAAAGAAGGCCCATAAGGAAAGGGATAGAAGAGAGATGGAAGAAAAGAGGGTTGCCATAAGTATGGAGCCCATGAAGGAGAAAGTAGTAGAGGTGCCTAGTGCCACTCCAACATAGTGGAAGGAAATATACCATAGGCATGCCCAAGGAGTGAAGGGGCACCTAGAGACAAGGAAGGTGATACTAACACATTAAAAGAGAAAATAAATAGTGTAATGGAAACCCAATATCATTGAAAGGGAAAATTTGACACTGATGAAGAAGAAGCAGACAAGTCTAAGGAAGAACCCTTGTTGGAGAAAGAGGACACATCAGAGGGAAGCACTAAAGAAAGCACTAGATATGACAAAGAAGAGATAGAGTAGATGGGGCTAGCAATCCAAGGAGAGGAAGTTGAGTCGAGCCTACAAGAGAAGATGTAAAATGGGTTCATGAATGAAGACTATTATATGATGGAGTACATGTCATCCATAACTACCATGATAAGGATGTGCCAACAACTATCATTTGCCTTTGATAGTTACATGGACAAGCCTCTTTTCAAGGTACCACAAAAGGCAATCCTAATCATAAAAAAAAAAGAAGGGCATAATTCCATTATTATCAACCCTCACACATTGAATCTAGTAAGGTTAACTAATGCACTCAAATAAATTTCCTCCAAGGTAGAATGGAGGAACATTGTTAAGCATGTCATCACCTTAATATGAAAGAAGATCATGCTAGAGGTAGAGGAGAAAATTGAGGCCATGAAATTCAAGTTACAATAATTGGCTGAGCATAGAGGAGGCTGATCCATCCCTTTTAGATGGCATTGACACCTCAAGTTTTTTTGAAGTTGATAAGGTATGTGCACTAGTGGAGTAGATGCTCCCAAGATTGAAGGAAAAATCATTTCCAAAAGAGGAAGAGGACCCTTGCTCCACTATAAAGTAAGAGATTGGTGAAAAAATTGAAGAGGTGGAAAACCTCTTCACAAAGCTTGAAGAGGGTGCAAAGGAAGCTGACACAATATTTTAAAACTTCTCCACATAGGCATCAGTCATCGATGCACACCTCAACAAGGAAAATGGGGATAAGGATGTACTAATGGCATGGACATACACTATTTTTAGGGTTAAGTGTGTGAAGATCATGGCACAGGGTAACACTTTGAGTGCCTAAATCAAGACCCAGGAGTATGACCTAGAACAAATCTTTCATGCCTTACAAATAAAGGCCTTTGAATAAGTAATGATCCTAGATAGAGGCATAACAAAGGAAAAGGAACGATTACAAACCTTTAATAAGGAGTTGGAGAAAAATGACATGCTCACCCTTAGTGCCACCTCCACAAAAATAGATAGTGTTGTAAAAGAAATCAAGCTCACAATCCAAGGCTTTGAGGACTTTAGAGTGGAACTAAAGGAGCATGTGTCTAAGTTTTGTGAAACAAAAGCACTAGAATATTAGTTTGAGGGTGGGCTAGTAATTTTGTATGGGGTAATGTTGGGCCCCAAATCTATCTAAGTGTGGGATCCATGCCAACATAACAGACACTTGGGCATGAGGTAATTGTTGTTTTGTCATCTTGTGGTGGTAGCTATAGGCTACTAAATAACTCCCTTATAGGTTAATCATCATTGAGAAGTGGCCACAAAGGACATTCACAACTCATTAGAAGTAGGGTAGTGGAGTTAGTAAAATAATTACATCTAGTGCTAGCTTAACAACCTACATGCTTTATTCACCATGGCACTAAGATGCCCCAAAGGACTATAAAGTGAAATTGAATCCAATTAGTGAGGAGGAGGAGATTAGAATAGTGAAGCCCTGAAAGATTGGTTCTAGATATTGTGTTCACCATTAAAACTTAGAGTTTATTTTGGGATGCCTTTGAGGCTCCCCATTGTAATTCCCAAGCTCACTTGTGAGCCTCTAGGCCTTTAACAGTTGTAAAGAGCACTTGCTCAATTTTCATTGATATATATATATATATATATATATATATATATATATATATATATATATATATATATATATATAATGTGTTTGAACCCTGTTAATGATGTATAGTGTTGCACCTAATGAATGCTCAGTTTTAACAGTTGTAAAGAGCACTTGCTCAATTTTCATTGATATATATATATATATATATATATATATATATATATATATAATGTGTTTGAACCCTATTAATGATGTATAGTGTTGCACCTAATGAATGCTAATCTAGTTTATGTGGCTATAACCATAGGTTTAGAATAAGAATAGGTTACATAATGTTTTAAATATTGAATGCTTAGGTTTATAGTATGTATGTTGGGCTTCTCTAAGTCTTTGACCTAGCCCATTAATGGTGTTCTTGTAGCTCATGATGACAACATCATCCTATATAGAAAATACTGTAGGTATAGGAAAGACCACGTGCCTTGTAATGATACTTGTACCATAGTGCGATCCCAAGCCTAAGTCCTTTTTCTAAGTACCCCTTTCAACCCTTCAATACATGACTAGTGCTAAGTTAAGGAAACCAAAGGCTTGTGCCCATGAAACTTTAGAATCACATCACATAGGCTTGAAACTAACAAACAATTGGATCCTCCCCATAATTGCTTGTGGCTATGAATGCACCACCAATGTTACACTAACCAAATACACTAGAGGATAGATTTTCACCATGACATAATTATCCCAACATAGGTCCTGATCCTTTCTCCATTGCGCTTTGGGTGAGTGCATAAAGCTTGTTCCTTATGTGAAGTGATGCCAACATGGCTGAATGACAAATGTTGAGTGCTATAGGATTAATCAAGGCTTATGCCACATTGTAAAAAGTATAGGTATAACTTGGACAATGAGATAAGCACCTGATAAGGCCCATGACTAAGACCCCTACTTTTCTACAATAATGATCTATATCATGCAATTTTACCGCCTAGTTAATTCATAGATGATTATTTAATGCATGCCTCATGTCTATATCTATATAGACATGACACTTGTATGACTCACATTTAATATGTTATATACATGATTCAATTGCATTTATATTAAATTATGACATACTCTTTGCATTTTGACATAATGCTGCATGATTACATGTTTATCTCATGATATAGGTAACTCTTATTTTGAGATCAGTGATTTGAAAGATACAATCATCATCACAAAAGGGGGAATTATAGTGGGATTTTATTAGAGATCTAAGCCTCCATGAAAAATCCAATAATCAAATTATATGATAGAGTTTAAGTTTCAAAGATTCAATTAAATTCAAAAATTAGATTTTATGACAAAATACAAGGCTTGAAGATTAAAAGTAATTAAGAAATTAGATATATGATATAAGTTAGCACAAAAAATATAGATTATGGGGGAATATGACATGCATATGCTCTCACTTAACAAAAATTCAAAGTATAAATTCAAACACACTTGAATGCATAGGCAAGGGCATATGACAAAATAATTAGGGGACTAAAAGTTACAAGTTTCACATATAATTATAATTGAGCATATAGATGCATGGAATTATATATCATTTGACACAGATTTAGGGGGATTGATACTTGTTCATGCACATATATACATTTTTAAAATTTCAAAAGGCATGATATTGGTTCATGCACATATCAAATATAAATACAATTTTCAAACTCAAAGGAAAATGTTTATTTCAATTCAAATCTATTGACATTGAGGTCATGATAAAGGCATGCATATTCTTCATTATCTTTTGATCATGCAAATAAAATCTATATCAGTGTATAATAGTGTGATTTGATATACTATGGGTAATATACATTGGATTCTAGTGATACTCAAGGACCTTGGCATTAATTTTGGCGAACCCATTGTGTGGTTCCAATGTTTGTTATGGGTGATGTACACTTGAGTCTAGTGACACTCAATAACCTTGGCATAGATTTTAGAAAACCCATCATGGTTCCACCTTATTTGGATTAATGCATTGGGTAATTTTACTTATTCATGAAAGTTAGAGCATGCATATTTCCAACTCAAATCTTGATTAATTATTCAAAATTTGGACTTGATCACTCTCAATTCTCTAATAGTTCAAATATAAGGAACAATATCTCCAAGTACTTCAACAAGGGGACACATTTATCCAATGGTTCACTATATTTTATAGGTTAAAGATCAATTTGGTTTCATCTCCATATATGTATACTCCTTCCTTGCTCTCTTTTCAATTTTCATAATTTAGAGTTTTATTTTTTTCAAAATTCAACTATGAATAATGACTATTTCATGTGTTATTTTAGGGTTTGATAAATGTGAGTGACCTGCATGATTGAAGTATCCTATCAAATAAAAAACATATATGTAAAGAATTAGGATGGATCTGCAACTTGTCATACTTAGTGAATTACAATCTTGGTGAAGGTAATCATATCAAATAACTCATTGCATAGCTACTTATTTAGGATATGACCAAATTGGATCCACTCCACCTAACCAAATGATATCTTACTACACAATACCAAAGGAGAGGGTTCCAAAGGCTCTTAGAAAATGATACAATGCAATAACCCTAGTTAGGCCTAAAATACATAAAATAAATCTAATTTAGTGTTCACTAAAGCTTGTGGCACAAAGGGGATAGTTAAACAAACAAAATAAAACATGCAAAGAAAACTCTACTTAAGTCAATGTAGAGGCAATCTAAGCAAGGAGTAAAACATCCATCCTATTACTTTGTGTAATATCTATTTATCAAATGAAAGAGTAAAAGTTAAAAATACTTATCTTGAATGAAACTATCGTGCCTCAATCTCTCCTTTGGTAAATGGTGCTTTACAAGAGGTTGTTATAGATTTATAAATATCACACTATATAAATAATCTCTAGGCTAAAATACTCTTGCTTTGCATCCAATACTTTCCCATAAGACAATATTCTTTCTTTCCAAGGCAAAACCCTAAGCAATGGCTCCTTAAGTGTAAAAATTACATAATTACGAGTTGTAATAATATGAAAATGAATGTTCCTCTTTATTGGATTAAAAGTGAAGGTGGTATTTAAAGCAAATGATTGAACCTAAACCCTCTTGAGAATTTAGTTGACAAGATCAATTGACTTAATTTTATCAGGCAAGAAAGATAACCATTAGGTCTTGAACTAGGTCAATTAGGCTAACGTATTTTTGTAACTTGTATTCAATCCCTAAACATATTGACCTAGCTGACATAGTAGGAAAATGAATAATAAGGGTGTGTGCTTAGTTAGGAGCTATTTTAGAAGGTTAATTACTTAGAGGAGTAGATAAATGGGTTTTAGTTTCTTAGAGAGTTGGATAAAAGTAATTTTTAGTAGTTTTTGATAATGGTATAGTGACAAACAATCTTACAAAGCACTAGAGGTCCACCCACCCCTTTCTAGTGCAACTTTTAAGGTTTGTACTTGGAGAGATTGAAACTTGATAGGATTCTACAAGAGAGAAAGCACTAGTAAATGATAAAGTTTTTAAAAATATTGTTTGTATATAAAGTGTGTTGTATATGCTCATGTTTAATTATTTATAATTTACTTTGAAAATTTCATTACTAGAATAAAAGGGAAGGAAGGTAGATACCTAAAACTCATCATTAGTACTTCATAATGTTAATTATTGACATCTTAGACCACTTGACTTGCACCCAAATACATGACTATTATTCACCACTCTTCTAAGCCATTTATCTATATGAAGGCTTGAAGCTCTATTCATTATCATTATTACACAAAATTTCAAGTTAGTGATCAAAATATCTATTATATCACTCTCACATTACCTTAAAATCTGGATAAATGTCCTTGATTATTCGAGATAGCCCCCCCTAGGTAGAGTACTCCATTGTCAAAGACCTACCCACTTGGTGAGGCATCATCCCACCCTAATTAATGATTAGTTTCAAAAATATAAATATTTTTTTGGGTCTTATCGCATGTTTCATAAGTTTGGCCAACTAAAATTGTCAAAAGAAATCACTATAAATACAAATAAAAGGTCATTCATTATTTTAAAGCTTAAAAATATCAATTGAACACTTTTACACTATTACACATTGAGAATATTTGCCTTATTCTTATTGAATTTAAGATCATTTAAAATCCAATTCTAAAGCATCTCAAACTAAGCCAAGAGTTATCATTATCAAGTATCAAATCTATATTTCTAGTTACATACATATAGTCAAGGAACACAATCTCACAATCATTCTATGTGGGATAACTATGTGTGGCTTAATTCCTTATTCAAAGTATTTAGATACATAGACATTGACCAATAATCAATGGGTGATTGGGTTAGCTCAACCCATTACACTCGCCCTTTCATTTTTTAGGTTTCTAACTCTCACAAAGGCCCATAGGGTTTCTAAATCAAATAGAAGGAAAAATTTGATCTTTTATGCCACAAACAAAATTGAAACATATCAACTTGGTTAATAGTCATAGGTGAAGAAGGTGCAACATGTATAGTTTATTTATATTCAACAAACACAAGTCCATAATTTTTCTTGATCGATATTTGCTTTTGACCAGAGCTACAAATCGGTTATGGAGCACAAACCAGGGGCCTAGTCCCTAAGAACTATTAAACCGATATAAATGACTACTAATTGAACACTTTAAACCACCAATTAAACTCAAATGATCATATCTAGCCTATAAACACACTCTGAGATTCAAACTTGGGTGGGACTAGGTATAACCAACCCACTTTACTAACCTTTCTACATCTCATTGGCCACAAGTCCATAGTTAATGGAATTGATTGACCTACATTGTTGTTTAGGTAGCATGGTCTTATCCATGATTAGTTTTAGTTTTTGCCTCTGGTCATGTATAGTCACAATTTTTCCTTCTATTGATTCACACTATCAGACATCATAAAAAGTCAAAAGTTAATCATATCTAAGCTAAGTTAATTTATTTCTAAAGATTACATATTTATTTATTTAGCAAGTTTCAAATCAGAATTATTAATAACTTTATATCTTTAGCATTCTAACATCTTTCAAGTTTTACACCTTGTAAGCAAACATCTATTTTTTAAATAAAAAATAGGGTAAAATATAAAATTAATAAAATGGGCATGAAATATAAAATATAGTGAAAAATGAGAAACATTTTGATAATTTAAGAATCATAAAATATTAAATTTTTAATAATATTATTTGATTATATGACAACAATACCAAGAGAATTTATATTTGTATTGAACTTAAAAATAATATGAAAAATTTGAAAGTTGAGGGCATGTTATTAAACAAAATGATAACTATTTATCAAGTTCCCATAAATCAAGATGCAAAAATACTATTTTTAAATGAAATATGAAAAATATAATAACATGAAGTGTACCATTAAATAGATATTAAAACAATAATAAAATAAACACAAGTACTTTTGATATTCGTTAAGTATAATAAACATTGCTAGCTATGTAAATAGTTTCGAGAAATTCAAACATGAAAATACTATTTTGAAAAGTAATATAAGTTTAGGTAATGAAAAGACCAAGAAATAAAAATGTAATGTTTGTCAGATTGTACAATTATAATAAATGAAAATTTTATCTTTATAAAACCATTAAGCATAATAATTAGAATATAATGTCTCATTTAAAAAAATATAGATAACCAAATCCATCACAAAAGGGTAACAAAAACTCCAACGAATACATGTCAACTTGTGGGAGCACATTGTTGTGGCATTTTTCATAAACAATTACATATTTAAATTGATATGCACCATTGTATCTTTATTTTTTGATTTATATTGGGAACATAAATTATTGACTAATAACATGATCAATGCTTTCTTGAGTAGATTCATCATCTATGGTTAAAAATTAAAAATATTTTCCTACAATACCCATGATCAATTTTATAATCTCATCAAAGGTATTCAAAAAATTTAGATTGGCTGTTGTATCACTCACTAACAACCACAGATAGTATTTGTAATCACATTCAGTAATATCCATCTTATACTAAACACAATACCAATCATAACTTATTTTTTTAATAATTTTTTTTCAATGTCTATCACCCACCATAAGCAGACACGAAAGGTAAAATAAAGTATCCATAAGGATATTTGTCACATGTTCCTTCACTAGATTCCATTCCCTTTTTTTGACAAGTTCTATGTGAATCATTTCAAATAGTGTTTATTTAATAATTAGGTTTCTTGGTGCCTGAAAGTATGTTTTTTTTAGCAGAGGTGAATGAACATATGAATTTTTGATATCCAACCAATGTGTGTAATTTTATAACCTCCATTATTACATGGTTGATAAATCATTTTCTACTATAAGTAATTTTGATCATTATTCCATAAAAGTCAAATGTTCAAGCTATTTTGACTGCAAAAATAGGAAATATTCACCCATAATGAAGTTTGATTAGTTCTAGACTTATTGTATTGATATGCAAACCCAGAATACCATAATAATAATATTCTTGAAATGTCTTTGATTTTTACTATTATATATATAACTTTTGATCCATCTTTCCAATATATTGTGGAGGTAAGAGAGATTGACATAACATTGATAATGGTGACCATAAATATGTTAGGTATTAATGGAATGTCACATATGTTTTTGAAATGGAATTGATGAATCAATATGACTTCAATATATTTAGTATAAAGTTTATTGTTTATGAAAATTTTAAAATCATTTCACATGGATGATCGAAATGATTGTATGCTTTATTCAGATCTCTAACCATTCCATTCGATAATACATAAACTTTTCAATTTTAAATTTGGTCATATAATTCATCAACAACCTCATTGAAAGGTATTACACATATTACCCCTTTTTCATTTTCAACAAAATCAAACCCAAATAATCTTCCATGTTTTTTATCATTGTATTCTTGAAGGATAGACTTTACTAATGCTCTTCCCTTTTTTGATCCATGTCTTCGGCCAATTGTTAATTCCTTAATAAGAAAAATATTTTTTTTCAATATCTTTTCCCATGGTAGGCATACTGAAAGGTTTTAGTACACAAGTTTTAGCTTGCAAATATACTTCAATTTATGATGAGGTCGATTGCATTTATTTTTTGTATGTATCTGATATACATATTAGATTACTAATCTTTTTATGTTTTGATGAAATAATTTGTAAGTCTAATATGACTATGGTCATGTTTGAAAATAAATTAAATGATTATCCAATAGTAAACCCAAAAAAATAATGTTACTTACCTACAAAAGGGAGAAAATAAACCAACAACTTGCATTTCAATTTGACTACTCACATATAAATTTAGTAAGTTGCATAATGGGTCCTTCTTGAAGCCCATCTAACAAAACACAAGCAATAAATTTTCTTGGAAAAAGAACTATTTGGAAATGCAATCCATGGGAAAGGCAATCATGATGCCATAAGTGAACAAATAGGGCAAAGCTATAATATTTTTAGAAAAGGTTTGGGTTTAATATATCATTTGAGCAAGAAGAAATGTCATTTTCTATTATTTATTTTTGTCATTATGTTAATATCAATGTTTTAAAACTAAACATTGTAAACAAAAAGAATGAAATCCATAGAAATAACATTATACATACATACATACATACATACATACATACATACATACATACATACATACATACATACATACATACATATCATTTCTTTAAAATGAAAACAAAAAATTATAGAAGGAGCTAGCGAGACAAGGGAACAACACATTACACATCTATATAAATGTGTTGCTTCAATGAAATGTATATCTACTTCAATCTATAATTACTACCATACATATCACATTAAACATGTGCACTTTATAATGTTTCATTATAAGTTTTAAAGTCTAAAAAAAATAAAAACATTTAATTATAACTAATAAAAGCATTTCTTTAATCTGAAAATAAAAAATAATAGAAGGAACATGATAAAAAAGGGAAAAAAAGTTGAAGCATCTATATAAATGTATTGTTTCAAGGAAATGTACATCCACTTCAATATATAATTTCTACTATCCATCTCACATTAAATATGTGTACTCTATAATGTTTCATTATACTTTTTCAAATCTGAAAAAATCATAGATAAAAAGTATACTATAAACATTCAACAATGTGATATATATATATATATATATATATATATATATATATATATATATATATATATATATATATATATATGGCTTAATAAAATTTTATTTCTTTGCTCTAAGAATTTTTTGTGCACAAGCAGGGAAATATTTAGTTCATTTATATTTAGAACTATAACACAGATTTTTTTCAATTTATATCTACACTCATATTTTGATGCAAAATAGTTCTTATCATAAATAATTCCAAAACCTCTATAGAGCATACCAATAATAAAAAATTTACATAGTTAAATAATACTCTCATTTGAAAACCTTAGTCAAATTTTCAACATTGCTTATATCTCCATGGATGGAGGTTTGAGGAGTCTACAATGAAAAATGTTTATGATAAATTATGACTTGTTGAACTTTTATTCTCTCATAATATGTGGTGTTGTGAATGTTGTGCCATATAACAATCTATTGTCTCTTGGACATGTTTTCATGTCTTCTTATATTTAATGTGCAACCAAAAATATATAATTATTATTAAGAGTGGGGTATACTGAAAATTATCAATGTAAACTCACACCAACAATGAAAAACACATGAATTAACCAATAAATAATAATATTATATCTCTAAAAACTCATAATATACAAAATAAGTCATCAATATAATGAAAAATCAAGAGTTTGGTTATAACTTTGGTTTTGACTATGTAAAAATAGGAGTTTTGAACCAAATCTACTTTTGAATAAGTAATTAACATATGTATGAAGTGGTGGACACATAATAGACACATGTGGGATTTGGTGATAAGTGACTAGTGATGCCACTTATTTTCTTCTAATACTATGAGGTATACAAAAAGTAATACTTAAGCTAACCTATCTCAACTTAATATTAGTGAAAGTATAACATTACACTAAAAAAACCCCTTAATTGTGAATTAGAAAAACCCATACAAAACAAGAAGGATAAGAATCCTATAAAATTGGTCCCAACAACTAGGCCTAATGTGGTACCCATGTACCAAAACTAAAACCTATAAAAAGTGAGATATACAAAAAAGATATTTCAAAAAGCTATACTTAAGTACTGTGAAGACTGCACCAGATGGGATGAAAGCCATCACTAATTTTTTTTAAATAATTACAAGAATAATAGATAAATGGTGAAGAACTCACAAGGTATGCTAGTGGTTTGAATTCACTACTTGATCACTAAATAACTAATACATGTTGGGGATGGAGGATGGTAATACTGCCAAGTGAAATGTTTAAAGTATGAAGGAGTTAACCAAACCAAAATGCCATCAACTAAAATATTTTATAAATTAAATGCAAGGGACACTCAACACCTAAAGAAGAAGTATCAATACACACACCCACCAAATGTTGAATGGGTGGATTTGAAAAAAATGCCTATATGAGTGATCTAATTTCATTACTCGAACAATGAATAATGACATAAGTTAGTTATGTTACAAAATTATCATTATAAGGAAACAAATTGGTTGTCAAGGTGTAGAAGAATACAAAAATGGTCTCTCAAAAATGGATGTCCCTAGTGGTGATGGGAGAGACTACCAACTAAAATAGAAAAAAGGGTGCACAAAACAATACACACACACACATGAAGGTAGACTAGGATGTGAAAATAAAACCCACCATTGCACTTCATAATTCAGCGTGAGTATAATACATCCTATAAAAACCAAATTAAGAAAAAGAAATGTTGGTGTAAATTTCCAATTACACCTTAAGTTTACTTTGTCAATAAGTAATTTTATAGGATTTATTATTTCTTATTTAGAAAATAATCTTGTTTAGACGTGGAAACTTGGAATGAAGTCCAAGTTGCACACTCACATGGAAACTTGCACCAAAGTCCAAGTTGCACACTAAAATGGAATTTATACAACCATTTGCAACCACTTTTATAAATGAAACCACCTATATTTATGAGGCCTTTCATGTTCTATTAAATAAAGACTCTCCTTTACTCTCAAATTTCATTTTTGGTATGGAGAGTAGATTATGAGAAGTTATTTGTATTGTTCAGTCCCTGCCTTTGTGTAGTGTTATGAAATAATAGTGTTATATTATTAAACTTGAATATTTGTGTCTCTTTCTTTATGCTTGTCATGACTTGAGCTATGTCTAAGACTAATGTGTTTGATCATGGCTAGTATAAAATAATAATATGGTATTAGAGTAGTTGTCCTAGGCTAGCTTCATAATTTTATGTGTGTTTTTAGGGGAACTATACTTTAGGTGTATTTGGGGGAATTTATTTCCCTTCCATTTCATCTGGAAGGGTCCAAAATCCTTAGTGTGACTATAAACTTGATGTGGGTTGCAAGTTATTCTCCTTGTTGCTTCTTTATGGTGGTTCTATGATTTATATTTTATGTTCTTTATAGTTTGGAGTAGACCAACTCTCATTGGCATGTCTGTAGCACCTGATAAAATTAGTTTAGCCTTATATTTTTCTAAAATTGACACCCATAACTATAGATCTGCACATCAATAATGAGAGTTATTGATCCATTTATAGTGAATTAGTGTATTATCAATCAATCTAACTAGATGAATACATCTTGAGCAATCGATTTAGGGGGAGTACATTATTGTTTTACAAAAATGGCTTATTTTTCTCATGTTTTATAGAAATATTCTTATTAATTATGACCCTCTGTAGCTAAAAGAGCTTGAAATTTTTATTTAATGAAAGGTTTTTTAATTTTTTGGGTGGCTCATTAATTATTTTTTGTAAAAAAGATTGTTTTAAAAATAAAAAATGTGTTATGGGATTTATTTAAACTTTAATTAAAATAAAAAAATGTTTGAGGGGGATCTGAGATTCATTTTAATTTATTTTTGGTTTTATATTTGTAAAAATATTAAATAAAAATGGCTTGATGGGCTCAACCACATGCTATTCCCAGACCATGCCCAATTGCAACACCTTGCCCCACCTCCCAACTTCACCCTACCACACTCATACCACCCTTTCCACCTTCATTCTATCTCAACCTAGCTTGATTTGCATATAATACACCCTTGTGGTGGCCTCCTCCCTTGTGCAGTCCACTACAGGTTGTTTTCCACCTGATGGACCACCCACCACTTCCCCTTACAACTTGGAATTAACATTAGCATTGTATAATTAAATTGTGGGAAATGTGCATTGTAGTTAAATCTTGGTAGTCACCACCTAGTCAACCTCAATCAAACTTAGTAGCGTTTCTTGACTTAGACACAACCTAGTCACCCCTAGCCATAAGTTTGGACTTTTGCATCTAGACACTATCATTATTGACCTCTCAGGGTTTTTGTTTACAATAATTTTTTTTTTTTCTTTAAGTGTTTGATTGGGTCGATGAAATGTTAGCCAGTAATTTTTTTTAAGACTTTGGTTATTGGGGGAGGTTAAAATTTTGACCCACCTAAGTAAATATTTACACCATTTCATTGTTTAATGATTATAAAAGGACACTATTTTGGAAAATCATAGAATATCAATGAGTGGGGTTTGGTCTGATAAGTGGTTGGACGCCTCCATGATAAAACATATATTTTCATCCAAACTAGTGTCTTTGTATCTTTAACATGCCTACTTGTAAATTTTGGCATTTATTATTGCATGTTCACATTCTACTAGACCCCCTTATATTGAGCATTTTTACAAATAAGCTTGTGTAATTTTTATCATATCTTGAGCATCACTTGAAGTTGGAAGGTGATTATTTTTGAATTGTGAAGTTGGTTTTGACCTCTTCTATGTAATATATTCATTTTATCGCTACTTTTCTTGGAAGTGTATTTTTTTTTCAGATTTCAATAGGCTTTTTTTGGAGTTGAACATCACTCAAAAGTTTAGGCAATTTTATCTGCACTCTGGACACCTTTTGAGGTGCTATTTTTTTAAAGTGCATGTTTTTTCACTTACAATACAAATTTGTAACTACAACTAGGTCATATTGTATAGATTTTTTTTTTTAATTCCCATTTTCAACTCAGTTTATAAGAGGGTGGATATTTTGTAAATGAAATCATTATAAAAAGTTTAGGGGGAATTAAATTGTCATTTCAATACTTATTTGTGAAAAAAAAATATTTGGGGGGTAAACCCTTGCTTAAAACAATCTTGAGGATTGTGTCTTCTTCTTATTTTGACACACTTGTGGTTTGTGCTTTGTCCTTATGTTTGGAAAATTAAATTTTGAAACAATTGTGGTTTGTAGAACATATCCTTTAAGGCCTATTTATAAGCACCTTTCATTGTTATTTGGAGACTCCTTTAAGGTCCCTTTCTAAGCACTGCGTCATTCTTTTGTTGCTTGCAATGTCTTCATGTCTAGATATAAAAAAAAAAATATATTTCAAGTTGAGATTGAAGTAATATTATATGATATTTTTTCACTTCAAGAATATTTTATTAAGTTTTTTGAGAAAAATATGACCCTCAAAGCATAGAACATGATCCTCCTCACAAAACTTACAGAGCACAAGTCACTTATTCACACTTTTCAAGTCAGTGTTGAACTCCTCAAATAATACTCTTATTATGTGAAACCCATAACTAATACACTTATTCCATATTTAATACTTACTTATGATTATGACACATATCCCTTGGATGCTCTCCTGGATTGTGATCTATCAAACATTGAGTCATTGTGATATTGCTACACCTGTAGTTGTCTTTTTCACAATTCATAATTATATTGATACATTTGCCTCTTTTGAGAAGTACAATATTGATTTTTGTTCCTATATTATCTATACCATGGGTTATTCTAATAGAGGTATTTGAAATCACACACTTGTCATTATGTCTCCCATCTATATTATTTTCTATGGCATTGGTTATCAAACAACCATTCTGTATGAGCTCCACACCAATTTTTTTTCATTCTACACTTCCAAAGGACATGGGTAATACATATCTATTGTATTTGAGAATTCATTATACAATATACTTAAGTATGAGAGTCTTGATCCATATTAAAATTTTTTTAGGCATGAGAGACCTGACCCTTCACTTAATCATGTGAGACCTGAGATTATTTATTTATGGCTTATAAGACCTTGCGTTTCATTCATACATGATATACCTAATATTTATTATATTAATCATGAGATCCCTAACACATCATCAAATTAATATAGGCATGAGAGTCCTAAATCTGATCTAGATTTTTTCTTGCATGCACATGGCACCTCATCACTTGTAGGCATATTCTTCCACCATCTGTGCTCACTTAGGATGGATTGATGATTGGGTGTGGAGACATGATCAACACTCCTTTCTTGGAATCTACCCAGTGTTGTTTTTAGTGGTGAATATTCATTAATTTAGGAATATTCCAACTTTTTGATTTTGGTTTTGGCAAAATTTTAGGGTCCATAGATGAGATTGGATCACCAAAATTTTAGGGATATATATTATTTTGGGGGTTAGGTCACTAACCTTTATGACATTATATTTGAAAATAGTTTAATTCACCACATATATATACCCCTCAATCTTGATATCAAATAACAATTTTTTTAAAAACTTGATCAATTGAATGACATAGCCAAATGACCATGACATGGTTGAACAATAGTGTCGAATGGTAAAGCCGAATGATAATACCGAATGACACTACCAAAATAGGAAAAGAATAAGGAAACCATAATTTCAAACCTTGAAATACAAGCATTAATTATATAAATAAAACCATGTACACCTTTAAATCAAGAACTGGTGAAGTTATCTTTGGCAACCATTTCATAGATCCATGGAAATTTGGATAGCTTCAAAATGCATTGAGAGTCATACAAACTAGCTAAAAAATTGGTCCATATTAAAAAAGATGAAACCCTTGATGACAGAAATATTGAATCCATGTAATAGTTTAATATTTATGTCAGCCAGGGTTCTATATTTTTAATGACTTTTTTTAGCGTGCCTATATGCTCTGAATGGATTTTGGAGCACTAAAGCTTGAGGCCAAACTTACAACTCATTCAAAAAGTCTGGTATCACCTAAACAATAGCATAGATAAATGGTGGAATTGAATAATTATTTTGAATGGTAAATTCAAAAGGTTCAATAGAATGGTGGAGTTGAATGACTCAGCCAAATGGTTCTACCGAATGATAGAGTTGAACAACTCTACTGGTGGTAGAGTTTGATAGCTTTGCCCTCAACTTGACCTAATGGAAAATATAAATGGATCAATTAGTGGTGGATACTAATGGATTTTCCATTGAAAGATCTAAATTTGGTATCACCATTTAACTCTATCACATGCAGAGTCATTCTATTCTACCATCGACAGAGGCATTCAGCTCTATCATGGGTAGAGCCTAGGCATAATCGTTTGAGCCTTCAGCTCTAACATGGTATTGCATATATCATTATTGTGTTTATACATAAAGATATATATTATATAAAGGATAATAATAAATAAATATACATATATAATGATAATAAATGATGATTTGAAGAACATTTTAGACATGCTAATTTACCAAGGTACGAATCATATTCGTCTATATGAATCTAAGGGGGTTTGGGATATGGCCTCTTAAAATGAACCCTGACTCTACCAATATGGTTCTTCCATTACTCAACTACATTTTACACACACCATTCATATTGCTTAGTAGTTTTCCGTTTTTGGAGAAAATATCTTTCTATGATGGGTTCTTTGATATATAGACTATTCCTTGTGGTGAGAAATTTATGGTGTCCATAACAACTATTTGATTCTTTAGTTTTCTTTATGGATCTATGAAACAAATTTCTTAGCACTAATAGTGATATCCTTGTAACTTAGCTCATGTTTTCATGCCATTTAGTTGTTTATGAGATTTGTTTATCCACCTCTCCCAATTCAACATCAAAGGAGGGTGTTGTATGCTGCTCTTTGGGGTTAGATCCTTGAGGTGCATGTCTATTTTTTGGTATCTAAATTTATGTTGTTCTACTAATTTTTAGATGAGACCCTCATGACACATCTCTTTTTTAGATCAGTATTTTACTTTCATTGTACATGTGTACCTCACCAAGCTTAGTTTTGGGACCCATTTTAGAGGTTTAGCCTTAGTTTTTATACTTGCTTCTTAAGTTTTAAAAGGGGGTGTCTGTGTAAATTTAAAATTACACCTTAAGTTTACTTAGTGAGTAAGTGATCTTAATAGGATTTCTCATTTTATTAGTCAGAAAATAATCCTATTTAGACATGGCAACTTGTACTAAAGTTCATGTTTCACACCAAAGTGGACTTTATGCAACCACCTATATTTATGATGTATTTATTTATCTATAAAATCAAAACTCTCCCTCACTTTCACATTACATTGGTGGCAGGGAGAATAGATTGTGAGAGGTTATTTATGTTTTTTAGTCCATAGTTGTGTGTAATTTTAATGTAATAATAGTGGTATATTATTATAAATTAATATCTCTGTCTCTTTATTTATGCTTGTCATGATGTTATATGTGTCTAAGACTAATGTGTTTAGTCCTATCTAGTCCATAATTCTAATAAGAAAACTATGTATACATTGGAATAACTCCAAAAAAGGAGACTGTCTATTTTTAGAATAAAGGACATATCAATGCAAAAGTTACTCTAAAATAAAATGAAAATAAACCCAACCTAGAATCTGTTATAGTAAATAAAAATAATTCCCCAACTAAAAGCAGGCATCACTTTATAAAACTACTGCATTTGTAGTCCAAATACAAGTGAAAATGAGTAAAAATTATTGAAAACAAAAAATTTCACATTTAAAATCAATAAACTAAAGATAATGTTTATAAGTACATGAAAAACATGCATTTTTAAAAAAATATGCACTTTGATCTGATAGACAGATCAAAAGATACAACATTTTGAAGTTGTAAAATTCAATAATAGTTAGTAAGGTTAAGGAAAAACTATAAGATTTGGGGAACAATGCTACCAATATGCAAATAATTTTACTCTAGTGTGTATAACTCTAAAAAATACACAATTTGAAAAAATATTTTTAAGCCTTCAAGAGTGGAAAATATGGATTTTGGAAAACATTACTCAAAATTAGATCATCTATGAGGGAAAGGATTTTTTTGTAACACATAGGGATTAAATCATAGTGGATGGTCATATTCCACTCAAAATCAATGACCAGGGGTTTAAAAGGTAGTAGGGGTGGATTTCATGGCCATAAATAACATCCATGGGATTATAAAAGGCATTTGGGGCTTCACATGCTTTTTTTATGAAAGTTAAAGCCAAAGGATTCAATCCCTAAACCTTGAGAGAACAATGCCTCACCATCCTATAGTTTTTGCGTGATGCATGTTGTGTTGGCATAGATTTTTTTAGTTTTATTCAAAAATTTATGCATGTGCATTTACCTTTGAAGAGCATTCTAAGTAATTACAAATTTGAAGTTGATGCCCTAAGAGCACTATAAGTCTAATTTTAAAAATTGGGACCTTTCATAAAGATTGTGAGTATTAGAATCCATAAATGTAGGTGTGAATGACCTGATTTTAAAAAAATTACAAAAAATGCTACCATACAACGTATTGCCCCAATATTGTCCTATAAAAATGAAACTTCAAAAAATCACAATCTATGAAACATTTAAGAGTGAGGGATGCAAACAATTCTCCTTGAAGTGGACTAACATCAACAATAGAAAACTATGGATTTAAAAAATAAATAATCATATTATTTTTTTCTAAAATTCACAATATACAAGAGAGGTGGTCAATAAATAACAAACATAAGAGTTTGGTTTTAACTTTGCTGACTAGGTAAAAATAAGAGTTTTGAATGAACTCTACTTCTGACCAAATCATATGTTTGAAGTGATGGACACATAGTGGACACATGTGGGATGTGGTGGCAAGTGATTGGCGATGCCATTTATTCTATTCCAAGCCTACAAGATGTGCATAAAATAAACCTAGAATAGTTAAGTTAACCTAAGTCAAAGTAATATTATTACAAGTATAAATTGCACATATAGTATCAGATTCAATTATTTTGTATTATTATAAACAAGTTACTTAATAACATGAAATTTGGCCTTCAATAGACTATATGTCTATTATAATATCATTCTCTAAGACATGGAAAATAAACCAATCACAATAACATTGTAACTAATTTCAAAAATATTTTATCTATCTATTTGATAGTTATTTAAGCTAATAGATAAAATAAATATCTAATATAATATTGATTTCTAACATCAATAGATGGAATATTTACTCAATATCCTTTTTGAGCTAATAGATAAATGAATATTATAATATAATCTTCATTTAAAACTTCAATAGATTATACATCTATGAAAACATATCAATGATAAATATAACATAGTCCTTCATCCAAACTTCATTGGACTCTATATGATCAACTATTAATCAACTTAGATATATCAAAAGACTTTTAATATGAACATCACATTCACAACAAAATATATAAAATTATATTATGTCTCAAAAGGAATAGAAGATTATCCATCGACTTAGTACCATATTGTAATTATAATTTAAAATAAACAATTCCACATTATAATTTAAGGAAAACAACCACTTGCATATTATTAAGGTATTTATATTTATTAATTATTTTAAAATAACACTTTAATAATACTAACGACTATAAATAAAAGTTACTATGAATGACTTAAAACATATAAGTATCAAATAAAAATACTTTGCATTATTATAATAAAGTTACTAAATAACATCAAATTTGGCTCGAAACAAATTTTTTATTTATTAAACACCTTTATTTAAGCCAGGGTGAATGAACCAATCACAATAAATTTGTAATTGATTTTAATTATATTTTATCCATTTATATGATAATTATTCAACTTAATTGATGATAGAAATACCTAATATAATATTGCTTTCAAACTTGAATGGATGTTATATATAATCAATTTTGTTTTCAACTAGGAATATTTACCTAAGAAAATAAATGAATATATATCTAATATTATTATATTATTTATATTTATAAATTATTTTAAAATAACACTTTAAATAATAGAGTTAGCATCAATGTTATTAGGGACTCATTTATCACAAATCCATTTTAAAAAATTGTTACTATAAATGACTTAAAACATATAAGCATCAAGTACTATTAATTTTCATTATTATATATAATTTAAAAAATAACATTAAATTTTGCTTCAAACAAATTATCTATTTATTAAATCATCATTATCTAAGCTATGGTTAATGAACCAATCAAAATAACAATGTTTTTAATTTCAAATTCATTTTATATATCTTCTTGATAGTGTAGACACTTAAAATCAGATAATTAGTGTTGATTTTAATCCTCCTGCTAATTTGCATTAACATCAATTGTCTAATAAAATATTCTATCTACACTAACATCTATAGACAATAACTATTCATCCCCCCTATCCAATTAATCATTTATTCCTTGAACATATTCAATCCCATAAAAATGCACATATTAGTTAATTAACCCAAATTAATTAACTAACCTTATTCTAATGAGAAATTCCATAGCTTTTAAAAATTCTTATTTTATAAAATAAGAAAAATCTAATATTCCTCACATAATGACATCATCCCCCTCAAATACCAATGCAATATTCACACCCCCACAGAATGAAAATTTAATTCATTTTGTAATCCCAAGACAATCCCTTATTTCATAAAGCATGCCATAAGACCATGTCTCATTAGTGAATCTTCTTACACACTCCAACCTTTTATGACACACTAAACATCCATAATTTATGAGGACTCATCCTCTACCATCCATCTTGATCTCCATCCAATGGTTCAAATCAATCATAACAATTTATAAATAGAGGGATTTGTCTCCATTGCTAACAAGCTCTCATGTCATAATGAAGTACTAAATAATTTTTGAGCTCAATCAAACATCATTGCATCACATCATCCAATCAAAACATCATATTTTTAAGTGGAGGTGATACATAATTCTCCATGCACTTCATAAAAGGCTTTACAACTACAATATCATCACATTTGGAGAAAATTATATTTCAAAAGGAGCATTTTACTTGTGGTAAGTGAAGGTATTTTCCTCTTCACTCAATTTTAGGTTATATGTTTAATTTATCAGCTAAAAATTTGTTTGTGAATTTTATTTTGAATAAATAATGATTTGCTAACTTGATACTATTATATGTTTTATGTACACATTTTAGCATGCCCAATGGGATTATGCCCCACAATCATCCTTAAAATCATCTTAGCCTCTGTGTCAAATAATTTCGAGATGTTTAAGCCAAAATCCACCAAAAATTTATAAAAATATGTTTAAATTTTTATTCCCTAGTGCTTGGAAGAATTGACTTGTGTCCTAGCAAATTCATGCATGACATTGATAGAATCACCCTATGTGTTGGTGTAGACACCAATATCGTGTCAACCTCCCTTGGTCCCCTTTTAAACATTAACACTCCTAACCCACACTTGAACCCCTTTCACCTTGGACACCTCACCTAGACACCTCACCCTAAGACCATTTCTTAGCCTATGAGTCACCATGAGACTAGGTCTTCCAAATCCTAACTACCCATGACCTATTCTCACTACCTAACCAACTCCCATTCCTCATAAGCCCGTGTTTTGATCGTTCTCCAATGAAAAAGGCACTTGGCGGGTGGAGAAATGGGCAAAGAGCTAAAAATAGCCCTTTTACCTATTCTCTCTCTACCGACGTTGGTCAACACTTAGTCGACACTAGCGAGATTGCCGACATCAGTTACATAAGCTAAGCTCTAACATTGAGCTGGTCCCCACATTCTTGAACATTGGCACGCACATTCTGATTCAAGCCCCAGAACTCAATTATCATTCTCCTGGTTATGAAAGCTCTGCACAAGTCATTCTAGAGATTGGATTGAAACATTATATGAGGACCTCAACATCAACCACATTGGGAATAAGGATTCTGACACCTCTGGTTATTTACCTAATAGAGCTAAGTATTCTGGTTCTTATCTTAGTATTTTAGAATACATTGTTAATTAGTTTCTATTTTGATATTTCTAAGTATTTTCAAGAGGCTCGACTTCTTTTGTGGAAGGGCTGAAAGGCCTTCCCCTTATTCTTACCCTCTTTTCACACCTATCCTCTACCTTTACCCTTCCTCAGACCTCATTCACCTTCCCACAACCCTGCACCAACCTCTAAATTCCTAAAAACTCTTCTGTCCATCACAAAAATATTTTAAAACCTGTCCAAGGCCAACTACCCTGACTGACATCAGCAACCGATCTAACATTGGCACCATTTGACTGACCTCGACAGATCAACCGATGTTAGTGACTGTGCAAACTAGAGAACCTATCCAAATAGCCCATAAACCAGACAAAACCTTCACCCAAATTTTTGCAACATTCAAAGACATACAAACTATAATTAGGGAATAGGTACACACATTCTACCTTTCCATTTCTTTAAGTCTTTTATCATTTCTTTTTATACAACACTCTTTTCTTTAAATAGTGGACTGTCATCCCTTAGGGAAATTTACGCTTCTGGGACCAAGTGCGTAGCTTGGCAGTCCACCATATCCTCTTCTAACATTCTCCTTGTTTGAGTTTCTTTCTTACTATAGGTGTTTCCTCCACAGCCAAAGAGGAGCTCCCACAAAGCTTGGATACGATGCGCACTAAATCTGAGTAACGTCAAACCCTCAACCTTTTACCTTTAGTTTCTTCCTTAAATCAATTAGTGAAAATTATAGAGAAACATTCTGGCACGCCCGATGGGACCCTTGGAGTTTTCCTTGGGTTCATTCTTCTTCTTTTAAAAAATCAAACTTTCATATAAATGCATTAGAAAAATATTCTCTTCTTGCATCCCCTCTTCTATCTTTTTGTTTCAAAAGGAAATCATTAGCAAAAGTTAAAAAAAACATCTCTTTTTCTTCTTGTTACTTCTTGCATGCATCATAGAGTAGTGAAAAACTCATACTCTTTACCTTTTCTCCATTTGTTTGCATTTGAATAACATATTTCAATTTGAGTTAAAAACTACTACATTTCATTCTTGCTTGGATGCATACTTAGCCCACTTAGTAATTAAAGCGTTATAAATGAATCGTAGTGCACAAATGTTACACAACCAAACCATAATCACTTCAAATTAAACACATAAACTTACTTGAGATAAGGCCTGTCTAGGATTTCATCACCTAGCGGATACCTTACCCCACCCGGTGATCTTACTTGGATTTCACCACCAAGAGGAAGACCCACTCTATTCTCTGGCAGAGTATAAACTATAGGCAAGGTATATTTTGGCTAAGCGGCCCAACTCAGCTCTGGGTTCATGAAGTGAAGGGAGCAAGCCCCAGCACCAAGCCACATACTGAATCTAACACAGATATTTTTGAGCACCATAACACAACCTGAAACCAGCCATAGACTTCTTCTCTAGGACTTGTTCTACAAGCCCAACTCCCAACACATTCTCTTAAGTCATAAGCCACCATGACTTTAAAACTCATTCCTAGGAATCTAACATTTTAGAGGTTACTTGTCTAATCATCTATTCTACTATTTTTATCTGAGTGTTTGAGCTGGTAAGGTCATACCATTCTAAAGTCCAAAACAACTCAAAATATCTTCTTCCAAAAACTATCAATTTTCTATGTTTCTGGAATTACACAAAAACTGACATCGGTTTCTCCACCGACGTCGGCAACATTTACTAACTAATATTAGTTAAACAACCGACATTGGTCACTGTCAATAAATTTTCTTTCCAAACATCAAGCTTAAAACCTAAATTTCTTGTTGTTCAACACAAATTCTAGTTTTTTGAAACTAAAACACATAGTTTTTGGAACCTGAACCCCTTTCACTTTGGATGGTTTTGACACGCAGTCAAACCAAATCTCTTATTGACCACATGAGTCAATAGCCACTTCCACCTTCACCCTTCATGCCAAGTCATCTAATGGAGTATACTTCAGACATTGAGCATACTCCTATCCAACCTACCCCTGATCAACCTCCTATTGTTCCCTAAGGGGATCAAGAATTTGAGAGATTCCTTGACCACAATGTCAAGGCTCTCCAACACTATCTCACTAGAAGCCAAACGTGAGATCCTTTGGGTAATCCTATTTATGGGATGCCAACTTCTTTAGTTGAAGCGGCAATGATATCAATAGCATCTGCTACCTAACCTACGGTCACTCAGGCCACTACCCCGACCAGTAACCCAATCATGGCCAATGTTCAAGATTTGGCCTCTCCTTCCATCCTTTTTGGCCCTACCACCATCGGGATTTTCATACCCCCTCAACTGTAAACAATTCAACCAAGTTTGACACCTTTCCAAAACTTGATTATCTTTATCCCACCCACTCTTATGCCTATAAACATGAGAGTGACCACTTATCCTTTAACTAGTCTCGCTGCCATTCAACCACCTTTGGCGGCATCTAGTCAAGTTGTACCCTCCAACTTCACAACACAAGCCCCCATGGCCTTAACATCTACCCCTATGATGAACTATCCATATGTTACACTTACACAAATGCAACCAAGTATGTCATATGCCCCTCCCAATGCCTTCCAGGTACCCTATAACTTAGTGGGTGCCCCTCATGCCAATCCATCTACCGATCTAATTAAGATGCTGATGCATAAGATGTCCAACCTTGAGACATCTATTTCAGGTTCGAGGAGTGTTCTTTCGTACGAAAAAATCTGCAACGAACCTATCCACCCTTTAGTTCCTATTCAACCATACCCTAGCTAGTGGGAACTCCCTAAATTTAATTGATTTTAAGTAAAGAGGACCCACAACAACACCTCTGAGCATTTAGACACACTTGCTACCTCATAGCATATGATGATGCGTAATTACTTCACACATTCTCTATGTCACTTTTTGGTGCCACCCTTGACTAGTATAGCTCCATTATCGGTCATTCTCTCTTCACCTTCACTAAACTCGCTCAACTATTCCTCGATCATTTCTCAATCAACATTACCAAGAAGGTCTCCATCACAGACCTTTATTCCATTAAATTTTTTGAGGATGAATCAATAACAAACTTCATCACCCATTCGAGAGGTATGATCAATCAATTCTCCTTCTCACTACCTCAACCTAAGCTCATTGAGCTCTTCTCAAGAGCATGTTCTAAGCACATCTCGTCCACTCTATGGGTTCAAACTTTCCACACATTTGATGAAGCTTTCACCATGGCCTGAAAGCTTGAACTCTGCACAATCGACGAAGACAGGGTCAAATTGCGTAACAAAAATACCAATGCAAAACCCAATGACCCTTCTTCTTCCAAACCCTCTTCTTCTCACCCCAAGTTCAAGAGATCAACCAACACTGTGGTCCTTAGGTTACCATCTTCTACCACAACCAACCAATCTGAGCCCTCCACATCACAAAACATCACTAGACAATTCCAACAATAGTATGAACAGTGACAATACACTCCAATAGGAGAATCATATGCTTCCATATTGGATAAATTAGTGAAGCACGAAGTTCTCAACCTTCCTCAAATCCAACCACCTATCCAATTTGAACCCTCATGAGCCATCCCTGCATGTTATAGGGAAAATGATTTTTGTAACTATCATCGTGTCAAGGGTCATGACACAGATAATTACAAAACCCTCAAAAACATTGTTCAAGACATGTTAGACAAAGGAGACCTTATTTTGGATAACCCTAATGCATCGACCAACCAAAACATGGATGTCTTTAGGAAACTATTTCCTAACCATCCCCCAAGTTAGAATAATATCCAGACCATGATCGATGACCCTCAAGAATGCAACATACGCACGATCGACATGGTCTTTCCTTTCATTCCTAACCAACGTCTCCCATAATCTGAAGAGGTTGGTCAACCCATTTCTCCACCACGGGTAGAAGAGCCTATTTTACCCATACCACCCCCACACAATGAAGACCTCCCTTTGCCTCACCCTCTTCCTTGTGTGGATGAATCCATCCCACCTATATCACCCCCACGACATCAAGCACCTCCTCTACCCATTCTTCTACCTTGTGAGGACCCCATATTACCTATTCCTCTTGCCCCCACCTTCCTCTTCTTCTACCATTAGAAGAAGTTACCATTCATACCCCATGCCCTCATGTAGAAGGGGCCATAATCCCTCTACTTCACCCTTTAGAGGACCCTTCCTCTCCTATTTGTCCTCCACTGATGGAAGATAGTCCTCCATCCACCCCTCTTTCACATGTAGGAGAGTCCACCTTGATCTCTCCCATATTGGAGGATGCTTTGATGGCACCAACGCCCATGGCTCCACCCTCATCCTTATTATCACCAATGGAGGATCATACTTTCCACACTCTTAGACCACACGTGGAAGGCATAATCATTCCTACGCTCTATCCACTTGAAGAGCCAAATTCTCTAATACCTTCACCAAGAGAAGAACTCGCTACCTCACCCACTTCGGCTGAGGAAGATCCGGTGATGGTTCTCTCTCACCTTTGGCCTATCATTGCTGCATCCAACACATTTCCACTCTCACAATTGCCCAAATCCTCTGAAAGACTGACTGTAAGACCTCGCATGACGTCATCTAAACCCTTCTCTCAATTGGTAGAAAAATTAGGATTTCTCCATTCTAGGAACCTAGAACATGAGGCACTATGGGAGTGACTTAAGGCTCCTTATCTTACACATCCTGCTTCATCTTATACTACCAACACTTTTGCAACAAATTACCCCAAAGTCTTTAATAAAAATTAGGCTTCCACTTTTAAATCATCAGAAGCTCAACCTTCCATGTCTGAATCCAAACCCTTACATGCATCCACCATGCTGAAACAAATTAAATCTCTCAGTGTTTGTCCTATATCAAACCTCACTCACCCATAAGTGAAGTTAGATTTAAACCTCACCCTGCATAGTAGTGGTCCTTGCACCATACTAAAGAATGCTGCTAAACCACGTCGGTCTACTCCTCCCCCACCTTCACCATTGCCCTCTATCTTGGGTCCACATCCTTCCACTTTAGTAGGAGTGCTCCCTATTTTAACACCTCATAAAAATAAACTACCTCTATTACTCCCTCTACCCATAAAAAACATATTTCCACCAAGAAGTTTGATACCTCTCATC
Organism: Torreya grandis; assembly: GCA_037957365.1. Taxonomy (NCBI): domain Eukaryota; kingdom Viridiplantae; phylum Streptophyta; class Pinopsida; order Cupressales; family Taxaceae; genus Torreya; species Torreya grandis. Next base: position 1,563,196 of record JARHVA010003237.1, read on the forward strand.
AAGAAAGTGCCATCTACACGTGTGGCCACACCACCAACCAAAAAGGTGGTACAAAAAACTCCCCCTACAACTCCTAAACAAAAGTTGTCAACCCCTACTGCAACAAAGAGTGCAGACCCATTAGTGGGTTCCTATGCTTCACTTTTACATCGATTATTGTAGTCTTCTAGCATCATTCTCCCACCCATTAAGCCATATCAACCTCTCAGATCAAAACCATCTTGGTTTGACAACACTCAAATTTTCTTATATCATCACACACTTGGGCATGCTATTGAGAGTTGTTGCACCTTTAAGGTTGTCATTCACCAACACCTAGAAAAGGACATCCTTCTCATTGAGGATTCTCTTGACCACCTTTCTGACAAACTACCGACACCATCCCATGCCTCCCAAACCTCCTCACTTGAATTGGGATCCCAATGCGAGATTATGGTCCCTATACCACCTTCTCCCCCTTTATTTGAAATCAACACCATTAATGTGGCCACCAAGTCCCAAACCCTAAAGAATAAAGGAAAAGAGCAGGTTTCTACCCCTTGGACATATCCATTTTCTAGGCCCTCTCCACCATCAAAACCCAAGATTTCTATTTTGGGCACATCTCAACCAACATCTTCAGAGGCAATTCATGACTCCATGGTGAAACAACTTCACCAAACCCCTGTGAAGATGTCTTTGTATGACCTAATACAAAGTTCTCCAAAACATTACCAAGCCTTGATCAAAGCTTTATAGGTAGTGGAGGTCCAACTTGAGGACCCCTAACCACTGGTTGCTTTAGTTAAATCGTTACCCATTGTTGCCTCCATCACCTTCAGTGATTCTGAGATTCTTGCCTCCAACCTGGAAGATCAGGATGCCACCCTCTTTATCATGGATTACATTGATTGAAATTGTGTTAAGTGGGTTATGATTGATGGAGGTGCTAGCATCAACATCATTTCTACCCATGCATATGATCAACTAGCCCTTTTGAAGAACTTCATGTCAAAAACTGACGCAATTATTCATGCTTTCAACGATGCCACCGCCACTACCCTTGGCACTATGGTCTTGCATGTTTTTGTTGGCCCACGTACAGTTCCAAAACTCTTCTATATCATCAAGGGGGAGTTCCAATATAACATGTTGTTGGGATGACCTTGGATATGTGCCATGACTTGTGTCCCGTCCACGTTGCATCGTTGTGTCAAGTTTGAACATGAGGGGCAGGTTCATGTCATTCTTGCTGACCCTTCCCCCTTTAAAAGATGCAACATGACCTATTGACCTAATGATGTTCTCATCCCTTTGAAAACATCCACCCAAACACTAGCTCCACCCTCAAAAGCCTCGACAAGCTTGTAAACACTCATTATACCTACGCCTACTCAAGTGACCACAAAAGATCTTATGGAAGATACCTTCCAGTGCCTTTCACTTGGGGAGTATCGTTTTCTTACCCTTGACATGTTCCAAACTCCACAAGAATATGGACAACTTCATCACCACTCTAACTATGACCATCGCATCAGAATGGTCATCTCAATCTCCAAACTAATCTCATCTATGGAGGGCTAGATTGGGCTCCTATTGTTGGAAATCCTCTCTCATCACCCCAACTATTCACTTCTAATTTCTCCTTCCTCGACAACCCTAGTTTTGCTCACACCTATCTTTATAGGTGTGCATAGAAGGGTTTTGGCTTTGGTCATTATGAACAAGGTCCCCACTAGCCCATTACACCTCCAAATGACGAAGCAATAAAATATGCCAAGAAATGACATGGCATGGATTTTGAAGAACCTACAAAACCCTCTAAGATCTTTCACCATGAAACTATCATAGAGCATTCTCCTCCAAACTCACCTATTCCCCCACCCTCACCTATAGAGTTAGTGGTCTCCATCCCTCCTAGTTTTTTTTCATAAACACCATTCACTTGGAACCCCTAACCTATCAACTAGGTGGGGCATCAAGGACTCTTCCTCTCGTTTATCCAGACATGATATACGATGAATCTTTTAGCATCAACACTGTCTAATGCCTTGATGATGATACCATACTCACCTACATAGGTGCAGATGACTCTTACATACAATGATCACTTCTTTTGGAAACACAAGTTATGTTAAACGAATCAACTATTGACATTAATCTCCCATCTTCTGATGTTCCTCACATTTTAAAGATTGGTCAATCTTTAGATGCCTAGGAACAACTCGACTATACCACATTCCTTACAGATCATAACAAAGCCTTTGCTTGGTCCTATAACAATATGCCTGATATTGACCCTGACATTGTCATCCAAAACATCGTCATGAACTACAAAGCTAAGCCTGTCAGGTAAAAGCTTCATAAGATGAATCCGCGCATCACTCTCCTTGTCAAAGAGGAGCTTCAACATCTTCTCTCCATCTCATTTATCCAACCCATTGATTATCTATAATAGGTGTCAAACATTGTCCCTGTCACAAAAGCAATAGGGGGAATTCAAATTTGTACTGACTATCACGACCTCAACCTAGCCTGCCCAAAGGATGACTTTCCTTTACCAAATATCGACCAACTTGTTGATCTTATGACTGGTCATGAGATGCTATCACTCATGGATAGGTTTTCAAGATATAACCAAATTTTGATTGCCCCTGAAGATCAACATAAAACCACCTTTATCACCCCATGGGGGAAATTTTGCTATAAGGTCATGCCTTTTGGCCTAAAAAATGTAGGAGCTACATACCAACATGCCATGACTTATATCTTTCATGATCTCCTCCACAAAATATTGGAGGACTATGCGGATGATCTACTGGGGAAATCCAAACTTCATCGTGACCACCTAACCATTCTAAAAACAATATTCACTTGCCTACTACAATATAACGTTCGACTCAACCCCAAGAAATGCATCTTTGGGGTTCTCTTAGGGAAGCTTTTGGGTTTCATCATTTCTCTCTATGGCATTGAGGTAGATCCAGCTAAAATTTGAGCCATACTTGAGATGCCCCCACCAACTAACCTAAAACAACTTCAGAGCCTGCAAGGGAAGCTTCAATCTATTCGTCGCTTCATCTCAGAGCTATCTGACCAATGTTAACCCTTCCATCACCTCCTCAAGAAGGACATCTCCTTTAATTGGGATAAGGATTGCCAAGAGGCTTTTGAGGCTCTTAAACGCTACTTTGTCTCTCCACCAGTCCTTATTCCACCTAAAGATGATCAACCTTTCTATCTTTACATTTTGACGATAGATCATTCCTTAGGTGCCATGATTACACATCGAGACGAACAACATTGTGAGCAAATAGTTTATTATATAAGCCAAACACTCATTGACTATGAAACTTGGTATACTCATACTGAAAAACTCTTCTTGGCATTAGTCTTTGTCACCTCCAAACTCTGCCAATATCTCCTCAACCACAAGACTTATGTCATCACCCACACCAACCCTCTCAAATACATGCATTCCAAGCCATACCAAAAACAACGTATGGCTCGTTGGCTTATGCTTCTCATTGAGTTTGATTTGGAATTCATTCAAAAAAAGCCTATAAAGGGGCAAATGATCACTGACCAACTAACAGATGCCCCTTTACCTGACAATCAACCCTCTAACTATGAATTTTTTGATGAGTTTATCACCATGTTATCCACCGATGACATCTTATATCAAATGACAATGTTCTTTGATGGATCTAAATGTCAACACGGTGGGGGTGCGGGGGTCATCCTAATCCCTCACGAGGGTGAGCCCATGCCTCTATCCTTCAAACTTGACTTCGAATGCACCAATAACATGGTTGAGTATGAAGCCTTAAATTTTGGGGCTTCATACTACTCTTTTCTTGGGCATTAAGACAATCAATATCTTTGGTGACTCATAACTAGTCGTTAATCAGATTAACAGTTCATATCTTTATAAAAATGAAGTTTTTCAATGATATAAAATCTGTGTTGACACATTGTTAGGGTCTTTTGACCGTTATCTCTTGCAAATTGTTCGTCACTCTACGAATAAATTTGCAAACATAATGGATTCTCTCACCTCACACATCCCATCTTCATCTGCTTCTTTGAACATCTATGTTATGGTACACCATTTGGCATTGCCCTCATATATCTCAACTAACATCAACTTTGTTGGCAATGTCAACTCTAGTCCACATGATGTTTGGTATAAACAACTTGTTGACTACTTGACTTATTCTATCATTCCTCCTAATCTCTCTAGTAATGGATAGTGGGCTTTTATCAAGAGTACGACTTGATACACCATGCTAGGGGGTCTTCTCTACAAACAAGGTTTTGATGGCCTCCTTCTTTGATGCCTAACCACCACTGAGACATCTCATGCCATCAAACAAGTCCATGATGGGATTTGTGGAGGACATTTTAGTGGTAATGCAATTGCAAAGTGCATCCTCTGCCTAGGCTATTATTGGCCCACTCTTAATCAAGACTGTAGTGACTATGTTCGACATTGTATTAAATGCCAACAACATGCTAACTTACTTCACGTCCCTAGCCATGTTTTACAAGTTGCTAAGGATTTTTGGCCCTTTTCACAATGGGGCTTAGATCTAATTAGTGAGATTAACCCTCATTCATCTCTCTGACATCAGTCTATTATCATAGCAATTGAATATTTCACTAAATGGGTGGAAGCTGTTCCCCTCATCTCCACTAAAGCCAACAAAATCATCGACTTCATTAACCACTACATCATTTATCATTTCGGTGCACCTCACAAAATCATCACCGATAACGACAAATCTTTCAAAAACAAAACTGTCTAAAAGCTTTGCGACTCTTTTGGCATCAAACTCGGCTTCTCCTTGCCTTACTATCCATAAGCAAATGGATAGGTAGAAGCTTCTAACAAAATCCTAACCAAAATCCTGATGAAGGTGGTTAACAAAATTGGAAGGGATTGGCACACTCACATTCCCTTCGCTTTGTGGGCCTATTGCACTAGCATCCGAACCCCTATGGGTGCTGCACCTTTCTCCTTAGTGTATGGAACCAAGGCCATCTTGCCTCTTGAAGTATAAATACCTTCCCTTTGCATCTCCTTGCATGACATCCTCTCTAACGATGAGTTTTGTTAAGATCAATTAACACAACTTGAGTTACTCGATGAACATCATCTTGCCGCTCTTAATCATCTTCATATCTACCAAGATCGCATCAAGCATGCCTACAACAAAAATATGAAAGAGCAAGATTTCAAAATCGAAGATCTCATCCTTAAAGAAAACCAACATGTGACCAATATGGAAAGAAGCAAACGAGGCAAGTTTGCTCCTAATTGGCTCGAACCTTATATAATAATGCACAAGTATGGATCAGGGACTTATCATTTGTCTTCTCTCGAAGGCCAGCCAGAACCTAAGCCCCTTAATGCCTTGCATCTGGGACCATTCTACTATTAACCAAGTAATCATTCACTTGAGCTCATCCCTTGAGTAACCCCCGTCATCCTCATTCCTATTCCTTTTAACCCTTTTTCCCTACAAAAATTAGTTAACCCTTTTTTAAGCATTACTGCTTTGTCCTAATAAAGGGGGGAAACCCCTAAACCTCTATAGTCTAGTCCATGACTAAAAGTTCAGTTAAAAAAAAACCTGGGATGCCTAACAAAATATTAAAAGGTCATAACCTATAAATGTAGACTGCTCCCTTGAAGGACAACTGCATTATTGTTGTAATTACTATACTGTTCCCTTGAAGGAAACTATTTAAAGAAATCCAACCATACAAAGCAAAATATAGACCGATCCCTCAAAGGATGGCTATGCCCAAATTGTGCTACAAACACAACACCCTCTCAGAAGCTGCTCGCATCGATCAACTTCACATGACCACAAAACAAAACAACATCCCCAAGTAGACTTCCCGTATTGATCAGTCTACCAAAAAAAGAAAAAAACTGACAAACTATTAAGTCATGGACTTGCCTATAATCATTCTCATGGCCACCTATAAAAGGGGAAAAGTTATCCCTACTAAAAAGGGTTATGCTATCCTCACATATCACATAATCACACCTTTTGCCCCAAAATACCCAAGGGATTTTGAGCTCACTTAATGTCAAGTGATTAGGGTACTTTTCTAACAAAAACCAATGGTCAACGATGTAATGCATGAATGGGGATTTTGTTTGCAAAAACTCTATCTATGCTATCATCATGGTCCTTGTCAATGAAAGAGCAACGCGCGTTTCACTTCTTACACACCTTCGTCACATGCCAGTTTATCTTTTAGGATGCAGTGTCTTAAAAATTATATGCTCACATATTGTCATCTCATAATTTTCACTATAAAGTTATGAACCTAACATTCAACTCAATTTTATCATAAATAACATCACATGTTTCTGATAAAATACAACCAAAACATTTTCTAACCACTCACATAACATCATGATTTATTTAATGCAAATACCACTTTGTGTTATATAAATTATCATGGCCCATTCACATTAGTTTCTATGGAAAATAATACACATAGGAATTATCAACCAAACACAATTTATGTCAAGCATATACCATCACCAATATGGAAACCTACTGAAACATAAATAAACTCATTTTATTTTTAGCATACACCATCACCAATATGGAAAATTGCTAAGGATGAAAAACCACATAACCTATGTTACAACATACACCATCACACAATATGGAAAAGGCTATAACATCATCATACACTCATCATTTCAAGTATGTACCATCAAACATATGAGAAATGCTAAAAACACTAACATAACCAAAATAACTAACACACAGTCACATCCATAACATGTCAATATCTCAAAAATCTCATATATATAACTGTCAAATGAAGGTATACATCAAAAATATCTAAAATAGTACAATATATACACGTCTCTCTCAAAATGTATGTACATCTCATGTCAACAACACATAGGCCGGTATATATATACAACTCAACTAACTATAAAAACCTCAAGGCTGTGGCGGTGGTCGTGGTCGCAAAGATGCCGAATCATCTCCACTCTCTGATCATCATCGTATCTGAGAACTAGAGGTAGTGGCACGCGACATAGATCGCTACTAAGCTAGCATCTCAGAATACCACTAGATCTGTGGATACTCCCTGATGGCACCCTCACAATATGCAATCTCATCTAATGCAATATTATACCTAGATATAGGTACAGTTTGTGGTGGACCCATTGATCTTGATGCCATGCCCTGTAAAGAAATCTGTGGTGGTGGCTGAACTAACTATTGCACTAGCTACTGTGGTGGAGGTTGAATAGGGACCTACCCTCCAAAACCCTACCCTAATAACACCTGTGCTTGGGTTGTGGCCAATTGCCCCTACAAAGTAGTAACCTACCTTGTCAGGGCAACCACCCATGTTGTCAAAATTGTCACCTATCCCTGAAACACTGCCACCTGTGCTCATGCTACATCTCTCTCTTAGATGGTAGCATCTCTCTCTTTTCTGACCACCTACAGATTAGGAGGTGGTCCCCTCTAAATCCCTGCATAGTGACTTGCCCACCAAGTCGAGTAGGCCACCGTACACCCTGGATCTACCACACTTAGACCTGCAGTTATCTCCTCAAAATCTAGCTACTCTATCTCCTCTGGCAATGGGAGGGGCACCTCAATATCATCCCATCTATATTGTGGGAAAGTATGTGGCACATATTGTAAAAGTCCATACTGACACTACACTCTCTCAGCAGGAACTCTCTCAAGCTCGTGAACTTGCCTACCTCTCACCCATTGCAAGCTCTAGACCCCCACTAGTTGCTCTGCCTAATCTCTAAATGCTGGATATACCAAGTATGGCCTCCAAATGATATCAACTGGGATTAGGGCATCCAATACTCCCTGTAGTAATCAATATCTTTGATGATGACATTTACACGTGTTTGTGCCATGACCTTTCACCATCGCCTAAAACTAACTCTGAAGCCAGCCTAGATCACTACTGGGAGGCCAAGAGGTCATATAACCACTATGTGCTCATACACCTAATAGTGCAGGAGGTGGCCCACACACAAGCTGTACCACCGCTACCAACTAATCCCCCATAACTCCCTATATAACTGTGATAAAAACACTGGAGCCCACACAAAAACTGTCTACTCCACTATCATGTCTGTCAAAACACCAATCATCACAATCAGGAATCTCCCTCCCTCTACATCATGAAGGGCATAAATAGTGATGTTGATCATCATTAGGATGGCTAGTCGATGCTCATCCTCATCCTCATGCTCCCCAAATAGTGTCACTATATGAATGTCATGCTCCTCTCTCAAGCATGCATATACATCTACCCTGTGTATCAGTAACCACAAAATTTGATACACATCCTCTACTGTCACAGTTAACTCTTTGATTGATAGGTGAAAGGTGTTGGTGGTATGATCCCACCGCTCGATCAATGCCACCATCAGACTGACATCCCTAGCTAATCAATAATATCACCGTAACCCACCTAGCCCTAAAACGGCCATATGTGCCCACTCTTCCCTTGTGATGTCTTGATGCATCTGCATTAGCAATGTCAGAAGAGGATCTCATAATGTCAATGTCTACCTAGCCTACATCCAACTAATTAACATGCAACAACATTAGCGAACATTACGCAAACAACTAATAACCTCTTTGACTCTTCTTCCCTTTTGGGAGAACTACATTGGCCTGAGGCCCTTAAAATAGGGGCTATGTAGGCATCACTCAATTGACATGGGGTCTTCTAAGGTTAGCTCAACCATTCGCTCATTTGTTTACCTAATGGACCAACTATCTAAATCTTAGGTTCACTACCTATCCTAAACTACCACACCTAGAAGTGCATCGACATGACTTCGGCCCTCCAAATTATCATTTTCAACCTTTCTAAGGCCTAAAACAACCTTCAATAGGCAATTGACATTAGTTATGGCACCGACATTGGCATCTCACCTACTGACATTGATGGATAAAAGTGACCGATGTCGGTCATATATTGACTGACATCAGTCCCTTTGTCGGCCGACGTCGGTCAAATTGTTGATGTTAATGACTAGTTTGGCCCTAGGGCTAAACGGGGCAAGCCCTAAAAATTAGGGCTTCCCCATTTTACCCCCATTTCACCCCAAAATATTCCTAAAACTACCTAAAACACCCTACCTAACCTAACCACCCTTCTAATACCCCTCCCCCCTGATCTATCACTAAAAGCTCAACAAATTACCAGAATCACACCACATTTAAAAAAAATAAAATAAAACCCCCTACCTCATCTCATCATCGCCATCAAGGTGGTATAATGGGTGCCGATGGTGGTGGTCCTCCTACAGGGCCTCCTTCGATGTCTGCCATCTCCATCTACCCCCTCTCCTCAATCCAATCACTGGGGGCCCACAATCCTCCCAATCACTCACTAACCCTCCAACACTCACCAACACTCCTTACCACTCACACAATGACACATATCACTGCTGCCATGGACAAATCAATGGTCTCTATCACTCAACACCTTAGAGCTCTCTTTTTCAACACTTTAAAAGTCACAAATGACTTTTGGTGGGCCGCCAATCCACTTTTGTCAGATTTGTCAGGCCGCTGACATCAGCAAAACCATGCCCTAGGCCGTCGATATCAGTCGGTGTGCTACTGACGTCAGTAAAATATGTGCTTCAAATTACCGACATCAATTCCTTAATTGATGTTGGTGACATAAAAACATAGGTCTTTTTAAAACTTTCCTAAAATCATGATGAAACCACTAGCCCTAACACTATAAAAGTCACCTAGACTTCTCATGGGGTACATTGGAGATCATATACATCTCCCTAACCACAACAAACAACACTTACGATCACTTATATCTCAGCCTGACTCGACAAATGACCTCAGAGATCATGACTATCTCCTCATACTATGACCTCTTTTGAGACAACTTTACCTTGGTTGTTTTGATTGCATATGCTACCTCATAAATAGTTAGCAAATTGTACGCGCCCCTCACATCTATTGACAGATCACGACCAAGTTGATCCCCAATATCTGTGACATTTTTGTGTTTTCCAAGAGCACTTCCTAGCCTGGATACTTGGAATATGATGACCATTAGAGCTACAACTTTGATCATTTAACCCAATCAGCTACCACTAATAAGCTGGGGACCAGTTACTTCAATTTTAGTCCTCCTCAACCATTAGAGTTATAACTTTGATCGATCTGACCCAATCAGCTACCACTAATAAGCTGGGGACTAGTTACTTCAATTTTAGTCCTCCTCGACCTTGCCTATGACAATTTGACTTGCCTATCAAGTGAAGTGATATACGCATAATCTCAATTATTGTAACATTCACACTCCAACCTCATCCTACCCATCCACTGCCTATCAAATTGGCACTTGATTTTGGATTACCTTCTCTCAACTCCCACTTTGAGGGGGAATACCTCATCCCATACCTAGGGCAACCTACATCTATTTTTGTCTTGCAATTTGTCAAGAAAAACCACAAGACAAAAAGGGGAAAATGTAGACACCAATATCGTGTCAACCCCCCCTTGGTCCCCTTCTAAATGTTAACACTCCTAACCCACACTTGAACCCCTTTCACCTTGGACACCTCACCTAGACACCTCACCCTAAGACCATTTCATAGCCTATGAGTCACCCTGAGACTAGGTCTTCCAAATCCTAACCACCCATGACCTATTCTCACTTCCTAACCAACTCCCATGCCTCATAAGCCCATGTTTTGACTGTTCTCCAACAAAAAAGGCACTTAGTGGGTGGATAAATGGGAAAAGAGCTAAAAATATCCCTTTTACATATTCTCTCTCCACCAACATCGGTTACATAAGCTAAGCTCTAACATTGAGCTAGCCCCCACCTTCTTGCACATTGGCACGCACATTCTTATTCAAGCCCCAAAACTCGACTATCATTCTCCTGGCTACGGAAGCTCTACACAAGTCATTCCAAAGATTGGATTGAAACATTGTATGAGGACCTCAACATCAGCCACAATGGGAATAAGCATTCTGACACCTCTGGTTCTTTACCTAATAGAGCTAAGTATTCTGGTTCTTATTATTTTAGAATACATTGTTAATTAGTTTCCATTTTGATATTTCTAAGTACTGTCAAGAGGCCCGACTTCTTTTGTGGAGGGGATGAAAGGCCTTCCCCTTATTCTTACCCTCTCTTCACACCTATCCTCTACCTTTACCCTTCCTCAGACCTCATTCACCTTCCCGCAACCCTGCACCAACCTTTGAATTCCTAAAAACTCTTCTATCCATCACAAAAATATTCTAAAACTCGTCCAAGGCCAACTACCCTGACTGACATCAGCAATCAAACTAGTGTCAGCACCATTCGACTGACCTTAGCAGATCAACCAACATTAGTGACTGTGAAAACCAGAGAACCTATCCAAACAACCCATAAACTAGATAAAACCTTCACCCAGCTTTCTGCATGATTCAAAGACACACAGACTGTAATCAAGGAATAGGTACACACATTCTACCTTTCCATTTCTTTAAGTCTTTTATCATTTCTCTTTATACAAAACTCTTTTCTTTAAATAGTGGACTATCATCCCTTAGGGAGCTTTACGCTTTTGGGACCGAGCGCATAGCTTGGTAGTCCACCATATCCTCTTCTAACATTCTCCTTGTTTGAGTTTCTTTCTTACTGCAAGTGTTTCCTCCACAGCCAAAGAGGAGCTCCCACAAAGCTTGGATATGGTGTGCACTAAATCTGGGTAATGTCAAACCCTCAACCTTTTACCTTTAGTTTCTTCCTTAATCAATTAGTGAAAAATATAGAGAAATAATTGGTATAGTCTCTTTTTAGTGTTTATAAGATAGTACATTAAACTTTAGCAGAATTGACTTGTATTTATATGGATTCACTTTGGTAGTAGCATAATCACCTTTGTATTTGATTTTTTATGTGTTTAGAAATATAAATGGAATTTACATGTGTTTTGGTAGTCGATAGAATCACCTTTGGCTGACTATTTCTATGTTTACAAAGATTGGCACAATTGATCTATATTTTGGTTAAATCAATATGTGTATTGATGGAAATGTTATGTTTCTAACATATTTGTATTTATTATATTTTTGTGTAAGTTTTTTTCTAATTAGGGTGTTTTTTGACAAAATAATAACTCCATTTCATAGGTTTCACCCATACATGACCAAAAATCAAATAAGCAAACATGCATATTTCATTTTGGGTTTAAAAATTGATCACACATTTTGATTTTGGATTAAAAATCTTGATTTTTATTTTCTTTTAAGTGTGTGTGTGTGTGTTTTTATGTGACTTAGTATTGCGTAAACTCTTCCATCACACCAAAAAGTTACCTTTGGATTAAAAATACCATAGATAAATTATTTTAATCCCCAGGAAAACACTATATGTGCTCTTAACTCACATTGTAAGGTGATATTGGGAATTAGAAATAACACTTGTCTATTTTATTTTGGCTATGAGTCTTGGATATTGATCTCTAAATGTAAGTCTTTAGGGTTTAGAGACTGGGACTTCATCCCCTAACATTAGGACCAACCCCATGTCTATTAGGGTATATAAATTGAGGGAGGAGCTATCACTATTGGTCAAGTGGTGTTGTGTATTAAGAATGTCATGAAGTGAGTGAATTTCATGCTCCAATACCTAGACCCTAGACAACAGCCCTTGAGGTTTTATTTTCCAACAACACTCCACTAAAATTCTATGGATGGAGTGGGTGCAAAGGGACTAGACCCTCTCATGCAACCCATTAATCATCCTCTTCTATGGATTTTGGCCACACATACCCAAATGTATATCAAGAATGCCCATAGATTATTATTTATAGCCTAGTTTAAGACCTATCTACCATAATTAGTTTGTAGTGCAAGGGAAACAAATTTGCCTCAAGATATTCACGTCATATTGTTTGAAGTGAGGGTTAAGATATTGAACTAGGACCACTTATTATGAGGTAGATACATGGGTTACATATAAATTTCACACCCATAATTATTATCATATGCTTGTGTGTTCTTGATTGATCCTTGTGCATAACTAATTCAAAATCAAATCAAATCAAAGTCAAACATCCAACTTAGACTAACTAAAATCAAAGTTAAACATAAAAATTCAACCCAAGTCAACTTTGACTAAATCAAATCAAGAAAAACATCCAAATTCAACTTTAACTAATTCAAACCAAGTCAAAGTCAACTAATTCAACAAGTAAAAATTTCAAAATTCAAATCCAAACATTCAAAAGTCAAATGTCAAACTTGGAATAAGTTAAATCAAATTCAACCATCTTAAATCAAGTCAAATTGTAAATCAAGTCAAATCATCCAAATCCATTTATAACTTAGTCAAATTAAAAAAAAAAATATTATTCCAAGTTAAATCCAAAGCTGAGCTTAATTCTAAATCATTCAACATCTACTCAAATATTTTCCTCATCTTTTGGTTCAATCTTCTATACTTGCGATTGGGAGTGATGAAATCATGACATACATTCTATATCCCATCTAAATCAAATCCAACACCAAAAATAAATATCCAATCTGAGCTCAATAAAATCCTAATCAAATCTAAAATCCAAACATCAAAGAATCCAAATCACATCAACACATCTAAACATCAACTGACCCTACATTAAATCCCATCTAGGCCTATACCACCCAAAATAGATCTAGATATAGCCAAATTTGAAAAATACCTATTTGAAAATAAAGATGATGCATTTTTTTGGATTATAGAGGTAGGTTCCAAACTTATTGAGGATTATGATCTTATAAACCTAAGCTCCATCCTATGCAAGTAAATTCAAACATTTTCACCTCAAAATCATGGCATCTCATCCACTCGTGAAGTAAAATTCATTTTTTCACCCCTATCCAACATTTATTCATCTCCTAAGCCATAATAAACACATCATAATAAATTCCATACACATCAAAAGAAGACTTAAAATAAGGGAAATATACTCCTCTCAATGAACCCTTGGAAGTAATCTTTTACCAACTAGCCATAACAAACATGATTGTGTATCCACATACCAATCCTTTTGATAAGAGTAAACCAAAACCTAAATGGTATTACAAAGATGTATATTTCAAGTATCATAAAATCGAAGTCCATTGTATAAAATGACATGCAAAATTCAAGGATTACATCTAAGATTTGATTGACCATGGGGATATCAAAATAGAACTAGATACATCCATGTAAAGATACTTTTCAAGATCATGATCAAATTCATCCACTTTCAAATCAAGGTTAAGACAATCAACCCATATTTGACATTTTTTTATCAAATCACCCATCTTAGATGAGCCTATCTTTGATGATCCTATGGATCATAATCCACATTTTTATATTTTGGAGCAGTTAGCATTTGGTCACAGACATGCTTAATAAATTTTGGTAGTTATGCTTTGGCCTTCTCTTTTCAGAGCCCCTTTTATATTTTTGGCTAAGTCTCAACTCCCTTCTGTTGTTTCTATGTGGTAGTTTAATTCTCATTCATCATGAAAAGTTCTCAATTCACCCAGGAGTAGTGCTAACTCTCTATGCGATGACCCAAAACTCATCCAAAGGAGGTTGATTTTGTCAGACTTTATAGTAGTGTCATTGGCTAAGGAAGTAATAAGCAGGGCCCACTATTGAAAAGAGGGGTGTAGACTTTCTTTGTGGTACCCCCATGCTCAATTTTACAAGGGAATGCTCAACTTATCTAGAAGTAGTGATAGCTTTCCACATGGTACCATGATGCTCCTTGGGATCAAGGATTTCTTTGTCAGAACTCCAAATTGCACCATTGGTTGATGAAGTTAAAAAGTGGCCCATCAAGTAGTTACAATGAGAGGGAAGTAGAAATTCCACATGACATCATAACACTTTTCTAAAGTGAATTTTTTCTTATCAAAATTTCAATAAGTACTATTGAATGAGGGGTGGGTCCCCCCCTTTCATAACAAACATTACAGAGGTAGTTTCAAAGGTAGACACACATCCCTACTACACTTTTTTTGAGCATCATGGGAATCATAAGGCACTTTAGTTACACCATATCCAAGATTTTTGAAGACTGACTACACTCATAATCCAAAGTTCTCTAGTCAATTAAAATGTCCTCATCATGAGCGTGAGTGCCTAGTTCTAGGTGTCACTTCCTTGAGAGGCCATTGTACCTATATAAATTGAGCTCTTTTCTTTTGTAAAGGGTTGAAAGTTATAGATAATTGTTTACTACTAGAATAACCATTTTAATAGTTAATTCTAGAATAGAAGTAGATATAGTTTTGTTTTTAGTTCTAAGACCTTAACAGGTGCCCCTCATGAGAAGGATTATACTATATATTGTACCTTTGGCCTTTTATATGGTATTTTCACCCAAAAATAAAGAGAATGTGGTGTTATGTGTCAAACTGAGTGGAAATCTATTATCGTCTACTATCTCTTTTTCATGTTTCTATAGTTTTGATTCTTATTTATGGTTATGGACTTTAATTCATGCATGTGCTCATTTAATGGTCTGTGATGTTTGAATGTGATCATAATATTTTATGTAATAGTATTTAGACATATTAAACTCTTGGTGCATCACTATAATTAGGTTATTTCATTTTATTTGAATTTCTTCCTTACCCTTTTTTCATCCTCAATTATTTTGAAGAGCCAACTCCTAAATCTTGGAGGTTTTTTAATGAACCAAATTTGAGTCCCACATTTGTAAATATTATCATAAAAGTCTATTCACCTAGAGCAAGGGTTTTAGGTGTCAATAGTTTATTCTTTTTTGGCACACCCAGTGGGATCAGACTACTAATTAACTTGATTATAAGTTAGAGTTTATGATCCATAAGACCATTACAAGGTCAAAAACAAAAAATAATCCAATCTTGTTAACACCACTTGTAGTAGCCCCAACTCACCAAAGGACCATGAGATCTAGCGCTACATAATAATAAAAATAAATGGCTATCCAAGAACTACCAAGGAACTTCATAGCATGAATCAGTGGCATCCCACTCATCCCTCTAGTATCCCCAGCTATGTGGGACCCCATTCCTATCAATAAATTGTAGGTATTCCTAAATTATCAAGGGAAAAGTTTAAAAGTATAGTAGAACATCTACAAGATGTTGCCAATGTTTACACTGTACACTATGTCACATGATAGAATGTGTCCCTAACATTATTGGTTGCCTCTTTCAAAGGGTGAGCTCTTGACTAGTACCGATCCCTTACACCCAACTCCATCACCACTTGGGATGACCTAGGTAATAGATTTTTTGAAAGATTTAATGAGAAATCAGACTGGTCATCTCTCCTATAACAAATAATTACCATTAAAAGAACCCCATAAGAGGCTATTATATATTTTAATACCTAGTTTGATAAGAGCTAGAAAAAAATCCTAATAGTAGCTCGAATACCCATAGGTATGGCCATTGTATTCTATTTAAAGGCCTTTATCTTAGACATAGCTATCATGATTCAATATTTTGGAGGCTAGACACTGTTAGATGCATATGACATAGCTATCAGAGTGAAGAGTAATTTAATAGATGCTGAGAAGCTTCTTTTACAACCATTGATGCCAATGTTCCTTGAAATATCAATGCCACCATAAGAAGAAGCCTCAATCACCTCATAGGTGTTGTCTTCCATGTATTTATATCTACCTACTTAGGTGAGCACATCTTCCTCATCCTTTCTAGCTATAGAGATGAATGACATGAAGAGTATCTTGCAAAACATCTCTAATGAGATCATAAATCTCAATAAGTAATAGGCCATGCCCCTAAAGGCCCCTTACTAAAACTACCAGAATGGGAGGCCACCATATCAGTAAAACCAATAACAAGAAAGGAAAAGGATGAATCATGAAGTGCCAAATCATCAAGCATCGAATCATCAAACATCAAATCACCAAGTGGGACCCACAAATAAAATTATCCCAATCCCCAATCCTTTGCAAACGATCTTGCCAATTTCAAACAAAGAACTAGTCACCAACCAAAATAACTTGGCAGATGATTCAAATTCATGGTGCTTCCCATGCAATGATTTGCATACACCCCAAAATTTCTTGAGAGGTAATTTACAATAGAAGGTTGTTAAAAAATGAAGGAAAGTGAATGTGCCTAATTCATCTTCCTATGGATACTGATTCCCAAGGGTTGAAAATATTATCTGAATGGCATAGATGCAAGGAATTCCTTTAGAACAAGAAGAGGAGATATCCCTAATACATGTGTTTTTCTCCTATGTAGAAGGTGAAGATGTGGTTTATGAAAGTGAGATCCCAACACTGAAATCCCTACAAGTCTAATCAGACTATTACACCTGATCCAAGAAGAGACTACTGAGACCCAACAAGCCTTCATGAGGCCTAAAGTGACTTTCAAATAAGGCCTGGGACCCCAACCACCACTTGTATCATATCAAAATTGGAGCAAAATGATGCATAATAGGATAAAGGATCTCAATATTTGACCATAAGGGTCATACAATGTAGTAAAACAACTAAAGAAGGTCCCCACTAATATTTCCATTTAGGATGTCTTATCTATTCTTAATTAGAAATCCTTGATAAAATAAGCATTAGAAGACCAAGATAAACTTGCACAAATGATCCTAGCTATGGATTTGACATGAGATGATGGAAAGGAAGCCAACAATAGTGTGCAACCTCATGTGCCATCTATGTTTATCAAATCTTAGGCATGGGTAAGTAGGATAAAATCCACCTTATTTTATTTGACTCTCATTATGGGGAAGAAGTTGTTACATAATTTTATGATCAAATCTGGTACTAACACCACAGTGATGCCCATGTAGATTATGAGTGTACTACAAATAAAATATGAAACTTTGAAAAAGGGGTGATGCAATTGGATGGGAAGAAGATTTAGTTTATAGGTATTATTAGGGCCCTTCCCCTAACATTTTGCTCTTGTCCCAATATCACAGTCACCCAAGAAGTTGTAATAATAGACACTATCTAGTCTTTGGGTTGTGTCTATCAAAGATATTTCACTACAAAAATAGGTGGATAATTATCTTTGGATTGGTCCCATTTGATCTTAAGAACCAAATATGGCTCAAAATTGAAGGTGTTGTCCTAGCCTCTACATATTATACACATAACTGATAAGGCTATGGTAAATTTTGAAGCAACACATATTTATTTCTCTAAGAAAGAGGTATATCATGTAGAAATGCTTGAATAAGAAAGAGTGGCATACAGTAGAAGCCTATAAGAACAAGTCCTCATTAGTGAATTCATTGAGAATGATAATTTCATGAATTTTGATGCCACTGGCCTTAGGACATATGTAATCCATGATGTGGATCAGGTCATCCCTCAAGTGATGAAGAAAGAAGAGGATTAGAGTAAAGAACTTGAAGGTGAGTCTAGTTTTTGGACTCTACATTTTGATGGTGAAAAATGTAAAACCAACTCTAGAGTATTAATCTAATTAGTTTATCCGTCTAAGAAAAATACCTTATGAGACTTTTAATTCTAATTTTATTACACAAATAAGGATTTAAATATGAAGCACTGGTCCATGACCTTAGCCTCATCGAGCGCATGGGAGTAAGGTAGCTAAAATTGTTTAGAGATTATAAACTAGTGGTGAGATAGGTGAGAGGGGTCATCACTACAAATAATATCCACATGAGGTGCTACCACAAGTGGATATGGGATTTGATTAAATCATTCAAATATTTTAGCATTTAAATCATCCCTAAGACCATGAATGTGGAGGTAGATAGGATGGTGATAGTCGGTTCCAAGTTTGATTTGATGATAGATTTGTTCACTAAAGAAAAAATCGTGTGGGTGATCATCATACTTGCCATTTCCTATAATGACTAGAACTAGCAAGTGTTCAAGAGTGATGCCTAAATTGCCATGTTTTTCCAAAAATCATGTAAATTTGTAGAGCAACTATAGCCAAATATCAAATAAGCCTATAGGGATCAGATCATACGATTGAAATATAATAAATTGTTGAAGGGGATAATCACCTTGAAAAATTTATTCAATTCTGATGATGCTAGGAATAACAAAAAAAAGTTTGTTGTAGACAAAATTGACTATTCCAAGATCATTGTCAAAGGTGGAAGAAAATTTAAAGTAGGGAAAGAAGTTTCCCAAAAGGATAAGGACCAACTTGTGTCTTTATGTAATAAATATGGAGTGATGGCCTAGACCTATGATGACCTAAAGTGATAGACCATAAGGTCATACAACACACCATATATTTGGTTGAAGGGGAGAAGCTTGTACTCTAGAAGAAAATGCCAATCAACCCAAAAATTGAGTCTCTCATGGCTCAAGAGCTAAGGAAAATGGTTGACTTAAGAATTATTTACCCAATCAAGTATTCGACTTGGGTGTCAAACCTAGTTTCGATAAGGAATAAGAATGGAAAAATCTAGCTATGAGTGGACTTCTGGGACTTAAACAAAGAATATCTAAAGGACCATTACCCCCTTCCTCACATGAAAAAGATCCTCAATATAATAATAGGTGTTGAAATTTTTTATTTGCTAGATGGTTCTTGGGGTACAATCAAGTATGAATTAATGAAGAGGACCAATACAAGACCACTTTTATTACAAAGTGAGAAACCTTCACATATGTGAAGATGCCTTTTAGCCTCTCTAATATGGGGGACACATTACAAAGAGCCATGGAAATAGCCTTTCAAGGCCTAATCAATAAAATAATCCTAATTTACTTGGATAATCTCATTGTATTCTCTAAGAAGGAAGACTATTTTGACCATCTAGAGAATAATTTCAAAAAATGCTAAGAATTTGGGGTGTCTATCAACCCTAAGAAATACATTTTCAAAGTTATGCAAGGCAAGATACTTAGATATGTGGTATCCAAATAAGGTATATCTATTGATTCAGATAGATTTAAGTCTTTTAGGGATTTAGCCTTACTGATCAACAAGAAGGGGGTCCAATCTTTCCTAAGAAAGATTAATTTCATCACTAGATTCATATCCAACTTCGTAGAGCTAGTAAGGTCCATCACATTAATGCTAAAGAAAGATCAACCTTTCAAATGTATCCCTAAAGGAAGAATATCATTCAATAAGATTTAGGAATCCATATCTACTACACCTATGTTAGTCAATCTTGACTTCTCTAAAGATTTCATCATGTATGTCTATGGTAGAAAACATATCCTAGTGGCTATGCTAACTCAAAATGTAGAAGAAGGTAAAAGCGAGCACCCAATTGCCATATATTTAATAAACTTGTGAGGTTATGATACCAAGTACAATTTCATAAAAAAGAAAGCTTTTTCCATCGTCAAGGGTCTTAAAAAATTTAGAAACCTAGTGGTAAGAATCAAGATAATGGTATACATGGTGCATTCTGGCATTAAAAAATATATAATTGAAGGAGAATTAAAAAAGAGGGCCAATTGGATCCCAAAGATCCTAGAGGATGACGTTGAATTTAGGCCAACCAAAGTGATATAGGAAAGAGGATTTTATGAGTATCTATCCCAATGCATGGATGCATCGATAAAAGAACAAGGTACATCAAAAATAGTTCTAGTGAATCAATATGAGGTCAATGGGTCCTGGGTTTTTGATAGGACCCATTTTATGTAAATTAGTTGATACTTAGATGGATTTCCCATTCAAAAAAGGAGGTTCTACAAGTTTTAAGGGGCTAACTATACACTAGTCCAAGGAGTCCTATTCAACATCATGCAAGCTATACATTTTACCCCTTTAGGTAGACACTTCTCTACATAGATAATCATGACCAAGATCATGCATGTGGGATATTACTAGCTGACCATGTTCTTTGACTACAATCAAGTGGTCAATAAATGCCAATAATGCTAATTATTTGCAAGCAAATGAAAGACTTCAATCATGTCATTGAATTCAATAGTAACCAATGAAACTTTCATACAATAGGGATTGGATTTCATTGGGATGATAAATCCTATATCTAGCATGGGACATAAGTGGATACTTATGGCCACTACCTACTTCACTAGGTGGACTGAATTAGCCTCGCTGAAAGAGGCAATTGAAAATATGATACTTAATTCCTAGAGGAATTAGTAGTAAGATTCAACCCTCCTAAGATGATCATATCAGACAATGTGAATGCCTTCCTTAGTTATAAGATTTTAGAATTTGTACTCCAAAATGGTATTTTATTAAAGACTTTATCCAATTACTACCTGCAAGGGAATGGGTTGGTCAAATAAACTAATAAAAACCTCATCAAATTGATTAAAAGGATGGATACTATGACCAATAGTAGGAGTGGCATATGCATGTGAAAATACTTTTGTGGGCTGATCGAATTACTCCTAAGAAAATTCTAAAGACCTCCCTATATGAAATAGTATACGGGAAAGAATTAGTCATACCCATATCTAATCAACACTATTTTTGAAAACTATTAAGATAGTAGAGAATGGGGTGATGGAGGTTAGGCTAGTGGAATTACTCAGACTCCAAGAAGAAAGAGAATGAGCTAGTGACACTAAGAGAATGAGCTAGTGACACTAAGGCCACTTGATAGTAGGTGGTCAAGTAATGGTTTGACAAAAGGATGTCTAACCCAAGATTCAAGCCAAGGGATTCGGTCCTCAAGTACGACCAAAGGGCCATAAATCTAGGACAACATGAGAAGTTTGACTCCCTATAGATGGGGCCTTTTTGTATCATGGATAATAAATAGGGTAACACATTTGAGTTAGATGATGAAGAGGGCAATGCATTAGGGATTTCAATTAATGAAATTGAATTAAAACACTTTAATTGATTCAACAATTCTCCCTTGTACATATTTAGTTTCCCTTCTTTGTTGTTGTTTCTTATTTTGTTGCTATTTTACTTTGAGAATAATTATAGTTAACACAAGTTGTTCATCCCATTGCCAAGTGTCCATGCCTTAGCCTTTATGATTTTGAATCATCTAATGATAGATAATTATCTACCCCACTCCCCTTGCCATTAATGTCAAATACTCCTAAATTCATGATTCCCCATGAAGATCACTAAAATCTCTTGCAAAGTTTCTCCTCAAGCATGTGTGACACCCTTAACATTTTTGAGGTGTCAAAATTAAAAAAACAACATGATGATCATACTCAAAGTGTTGGTTTATAAATATCTCTCTCTTGATCAAGCCAAACATTTTAATGCCTAAGAGTTTCCAAGAGAATTGAGTGAAGAATTGAACATTGAGCAAAGCATCTTGAGCAAAGAGAATTAAACAGGAAATTTTAAGGCATTATGAGTAGGAAACCAATATCTAGTGTTTTTATAGAGTTTTCAGATATAATAGATTCAATTGTTGGAAAGATTATAAAATGAAAACTTCTACATCCTAATCTCGTAGTGGAAGGCATCCAAGGAAGTAGAGAGCCCATGGGTCGAGTGGTCATCGAAACATTCCCCCATAGTATGTAGTGAGAAAATCTTATGCCTCTAACTTCACACAATTGAGGCCCAAAGTATAAAATGTTAATATCATTTCCAAGGAGCATTGTAAGGACCCCTCATTGGTCCTATATTATGAATATGGGATCTTTGATCCTAAATTGGCAAAGAACCCAAAGAGCCTAAGGGAGGGTACCCATGCCCAAATGATTAAGAAGGTTTAGAGAAAAAATGTGAGTCATTCAAGTACATGATTTGGAGCTCCATGCTGTCCCAATACATGGTGTCTCTTGTGCACCCATGCCCAAAGATTGTGGCCTTATGTGTAAACTGATATAATGCCATCATTGGCATTATTACAGGTAATAACCACCTAAAAGTGGATGTCAGTATTGATATAATAAGGGAGAGGCTCTAACTCCCAAGAGACCCCAACATTGATGTCTACAACATGGAGATATTAAATGCCTGGGACACCCAAGTTCATAAGACAAAGTTCATCAATTTACTCCTCCAGAGCAACTACATTAAAGTGCCTCCTTTTCCCATTTCCCTCACAAGCTTCATAATGTAGGATATGAAAGACACCATTTCTATGTTGGAATTTATCTTTAGGATGGACTTGGATGCTTATGTCATCGATTTATAGTTGGGGGTGGTCTTACTTTAAATATAGTAGGAAAGGAGAAGGTTTATAGGATGGACTTTGTGGATGCCATCACCACCATCATACATAATGAGATGGAAAAATTCTCATCATAGAATACCTTTAGGTATTCCTCTTTCCTCCTCCACTTGATCCTATATCATAACTCCTGATTCTTCTCTTCATACTTCACCTTTAACTCCATTGAGGTGAGCACCTACCCTAACATTGTGATCCCCATCATCCATAGACCCACATCCTATCAACCACATAAGATTGCTACAAGTTTTCATAATCCTTCCTATCCCTAGTCTTGATTGACCTCAATTGAGAGACCATCACTTTTAAGACTATAGACAACCAAAGATCATGGCTCATCGATGATAGAATTCTAGTCGACTAGTTTTTTAGTGCCCATTTCACTTTTATCTAGGACCATAGATTTAAGGATTCATTCCAGCTCCTCCACCTACTCACAAATAAGAACGTAGCTTTGAAACTGGCTCATCAACTTAATGTAATTAACCTAGTACACTGTATAGGTCAAAATTAGAAGGCCTTGTATGGCATCCCCTTCTCAATAGGAGGCATCATGGTGGTGAAGAGGTCACAAGAGAAACTTCTTATGCTAAATCTTGTAGAGCTCAACCTTGACTAGATTGATGACCAATGGAACTATGACCTAATTGGCCACATACCTACCTTGAAGACCACCACCCTGCTCAATCATGATCCCCAACCATACCTTGAGTAGTAAAGTTCACTAGTAGAAGATGAATTCAAGTACTACATGGATCTATCCAAGATCCCATCAGATACTTGCAAGCCATGGGAGTCCTTTTGTAAAGTGGTCTGGGAGTTTGACCCCACAAAGAAGATAACAAAGGGTTTAAGGGCACAACTCATCTAGAAGGACTAGAGCCAAGAAAAAATAGATGCCTATTGGAAATGTAGGAAAGAGATTGGCCAATGAGAGTGCAATTTTGATGACTTGGATATTGATGAATAGTTATAGAACCTCTAGGATAAGCACCATGAGGAGAAGGCTCTAGTAGAAGGGTTCTTGGTTGAAGAAAAATAAGAGGACACCCATTCAAAAGAAGAAGGGAACACCCCTATGGAAAAAGAGGAGGAAGTTTTATTGGTTTAGAGGCATTTAACCACCTCCTATGTATCCATACTCGACTACCCTGTAACAATAATAGGCCTCTTTAGGGCATCTTGTGGTGGGGTCATTTTAGATTGGCTCCAGGGTGTAAGCCTCTAATTCCCCCCCTAAGCCCCTATAAAAGAAGGTATTATTTTATCATCCCCTTATTTCCACTTCTAATTCATTATTCACCCCTTCTTCACCCTCTATAGTTTCTATTGAGCTTGCATCATTTTCCACTACCCAAACTATCACCTCATTCATGCTACTTTCCTCCACATAACTGATCACCTCCCTTATGCCATTTCTCACTCCTCCACCCTCATCATCCACATCATCATATATTATGGCATAACTACCCCACATCCCTATCCATGGCCTCCCACCTTTCTCTCCTTCCACCTTGACCCTTCACCCACTTGTCCCCCAAGGAACAATGCCCACTACTTCACAATAGCAAGTGACCATTCCCTTTGAATTAACATAAGGATCCCCCTTCACAAGGGAATTAATCTAATAACATGAGTAATTTCATTAGTAGTTGGAGACTTCTATAAAATATTGAGAGTCTTAAGAATAAAAGAGAAGAGGAAAATAAGCTAAGGCCCTAGCGGTGCCTCACATGCAGTCATTTTTTGACCCAACATATTAATCTCTAATGATTAAACATATGGTTCCATAAGTAATCAAGCCCCAAAAATATATGTATTAGGGGGACTACCTAATATACACCATCAACCTCAACCTTAGCTAGGTCAGACCCACTAATAGGGTCATATTGATGGAAGAAACATAGAAGTCCATCACTATAGACTATATCAAGGTTGGCTGACAGTTGGAGAAGAAAGAGATAAAAATAATAATAGTGAAAGATATAATTGATAGACTCAATACTGAGGCCAAGGAAAAATATGTAGAGCTCATCAAAATGAGGTCCAACCTTTAGAGCTACATCACCAACAATAGCTTCTAGGTAGAAGCTAGCCAAAGGGCCCAACTGTGAATCCAAGTTGTAGAGTTGAAGGCTGAGATTGATGGCTTAGATAAGGAGATTTAGGCTATAAATAATAAGTTGCATGAGAAGGAAGTATATATTTCATAGACCTATAATAATATTTTGGATTCTATAAGCATGAAATAACAATTGTTGTAGTAGATGCATTAGGAGTCCTCAGCCAAAGAGCAAAAGATCCTCTAATTAAAAAATGACCTTACACCCTCTCTTAGACCACAAGGATCCTTAATATGATCCAAAATTTGTATATATCTTATTGGGATAGAATAAATAATGTGGCCACCCAATTGAAGCCAGTTCTTGGTTTCATCATGGACTCATAGTGGTTGAGCTCCCATGTGAACATGTCCATAGACTAGGTGCTTGCTTTCATATCCCCTAAGGTTCAAGACCCATAGATCCTTATCCAAAATATTTATAGAAATATAGATGGGATTTTACAAGTAGTAGGGGTGGCTAATTGAAGGTATGCAATGATAAAGGTGAATTAATTCTTGAGATATAATAAGGTAGAGACAAAATGTAAGACATCTCACAATGCCTTAGAGAAGGTAGTCGAGGATATGAAGGGGTACATCGAATAGATGGTCTAGTTGGGACTCCCCTCTCCATTCCTTGTGGAAAATACCATCCTCTTAGAGGAAAAAATAAAAGATATATTAGAGAAAAAGTAGAATGACCAAGCCATTTTTATGGCTCTCGATCAAACACCCAATGTCTCTAAGGTAGAGACTATATTATAGCCTCTTGTGTAGTTGGAATTCTTGATGTTGGCAGTAGTCTAAGGCTTGAGAAACATATCCTTCAAGGAGATAATTGAATTGGACAAGGATTTTGAGGCCCTAAAGAATAAGGCTCAGCTAAAGGAGGAAGAGTGGATGCCTTTAATGCTAATATTCAAAATTTATAAGTTCTACAGGGCTCGCCCCTTTTACAATTTTGATTTGACTAGTCTAAGAACTAGAAGTTTTGGGTTCTTCTATCTGTAGGTGGATTCCCCATGCAAGTCACCAAGAACTATGGATCATAATCCATATTTTGATATTTTGGAGTAGTTAGCATTTGGTCATAGATGTGATTGATAAAGTTAGGCAATTATGCTTCAACATTCTCTTTTCCTATATCCCCTTTTGTATTTTTGCCTAAGTCTTAGCTCCCTTCCTCTAATACTATGTGGCAACCTGATGCTCATTCATTACAAAGAAGTTATTAGTTCACCTAGGAGTAGTGTCAGCTCTCCACATGGTGATGTGATGCTTATCCAAGGAAGGTTAATTTTATTAGATTTTATAACAGTACCATTGGCTGAGGAAATAATAGGCGGGGCCAACTATGCAATCATAAAGATGGGACAAACTTTCCACATGGTGCCCCCATGCTCATTTTTGTAAATGAATGCTCAAATTATCCAAAAGTAGTACCAGCTTGTCATGTGGTGTTATGATGCTCCTAAAAAACAAGGCTTTCTTTTTTATAACTTCAAATTGTGCCATTGGTTGATGAAGTTGGAAAGGGGCCCACCAAGCAATTTCAACAAGAGGGAAGTGAAACTTCCACATGGTATCATGATTCTTGTCAAAAGTGAAGTTTTTCAACTTCAAACAACACCATTAGATGAGGGGTGGGTCCCCTCTTTCATAGCAAGCATTATAGAGGCATTTTTGAAGGTAGACATGCATCTCCATCATGATTCTTCTAAGCATCATGGGCATCATAAGGTGCTAAAGTTATGCCACATCCAAGATTTTTGAAGACCAACCATACTCATGAGACAAATTCTCCAGTCAATTATAATGACCTCATCATGAGCGTGAGTGCCTGGTTATAGGTGTTTTTTCCTTGAGAGGCCACTGTGCCTATATAAACTAAGCTCTTTTATTTTGTAAAGGGATAAAACTTTTAGATTATTTAATACTAGAACAACCATTATAATAGTTAATTCTAGAATAGAAGTAGTAGTAGTTTTATTTTTCATTATAAGACCTTAACAGGTGCCCCTCATAGGAATGATTATACTATATATAGTGCCTTTGGGATTTTTTATGGTGTTTTCACCCAACAATGAAGAGGATGTGGTGTTTTGTGTCAAACTGAGTGGAAATCTATTGCTATCTATTGTCTCTTTTTCATGCTTCTATAGTATTGATTCTTGTTTATGATTACTGAATTTAATTCATGTATGTGCTCCTTTAATGGTCTGTGATGTTTGAAGGGGATCAAACTATTTTATGTAATAGTATTTAGATGTATTAAAATATTGGTGCATCATCTTAATTAGGTGATTTTAGTTTTTCCACATTTATTCCTTCCCCTTTTTCATCCCCAATTAGTTTGAAGAACCATCTTATAAAATATAGGAGGTTACTTTATGAACTACATTTGAGTCCCACATCTATAAAGCTTCTCATAGAAGGTTCTTCACCTAGAGCAAGGGTTTTAGGCATCAACAGAGCGCATATTTAATCCAACCATGTTTGATGAAATCCTATTCAATGATCCTATCTTTGAAGGATCCATCATTGAACAACACCCCATATGTCATCCATCGCATAAAATCCCCCATTTTTGGGAATCTATTCATATCCAAGCCTCCATTGGTAAGAAAATGATGAAGGTGATTATGGATAATGGAATCCAATAGGCCCTCCATGTGCATAAATCATTAAGATAAACACCAACATTAGAGTTAGAATTCAAATCAACATCAATATCAACACCATCATCAAATTATAAATCAATATCAATATTATAATTAGATTCAAAATCAACATCAACATCATAATCATAATTAGGATGTCATGACATAAACTAAAAACCACTTGTAGATTAGTTATAAAATATCATTTATCCTTCCATGATTCTTGAGAATGTTTTTACTATCATAGAATAAATTATCCTCGTAGCCTCTTTAGGGATTGTGATGCCTTTAATATTTCCATTGACATCACCCATCCTTTCTACACCACCAAACCTTTACCTTGACTTAACATCTAATATCCCACACCCATAAATTATGACTAAAAAATCACACATCATTGGACTTATTGCATGGTGACACATCAGTTGTATAATTCATGAGGATCCAATAAAACATCTAGTCAGAAGAGCATAGCAATGAACTCAACATCAACTTTGATCCAACAACATATCTTAAGGAATATAAAGAGCTCACTCATCAAAACACATCAAACAATTAAAAACATCAAAAATCAATGTCCCTTAGTGAAACCTCTTTGAATTACTATTGGACAATCAAAATCAAAATATAGAAAATAAAAAATCCAAGGACCTTAGTGAAAACCTCTTTGAGGTGCTATTGGACAATCAAAATCAAAATATTGATAATCAAGAAGATTCTTTTGGTGAAAACCTCTTTGAGTCACTAAAAGATGAACAAATCATTTTTACATCACTTGACAAACACATCATTGAAATAAATATTGGCACGACTAATAATCCCAAAATCATTTAGATTGTAGTAACTCTCAGGCTCAAGGAGTAGAAAAATATTGTGGTCCTCTTAAAGGAATGTTTAAAGGTCTTTAACCTTGTAACCTCTAAAATCATGTCGCATTGATAATCAATAATGGTATGTGTGACTATTAGTCCTAATTTCTCTTGGTCTCCTAACATTTATACATCCCTTCATGATCATATCATTCATCTAAATCCTATATCCCACCATCGAATCAAATCCTTAGTCCAATGATTATCATACTTTACCCTCCTTGATGGCACTCTCTTCCATAGGGGCTATGATAACACCTTGATAATAGGTTTGGAGGAACAAAATTCAACAATCAATGAAGATCACAACAACATCAGTGGAGTCCACATCAACAAAAATATAATGGTAGATAATCTATTTAGAGTGGGTATGGGATAGAGATTAAATAGGGCCAACATCATGCATCTCTAAAGCCTTCAATAAGTTAAAACTCCATCAAAACATCAAAAAAAAAGAAAAATACAAAAGAAAAAAAATAATAATAAAGCAAAAAATTTCAAAAATCAAAAGAGAGAGAGAAATAATTCATTCAAATAATGAAAACCGTTTCTATGGCACCTTAGGAAAGTACCATGATGAAAACCAATTTTATGGAATCATGTGTAAATAATCTATTGTCTACAAATACCTTGACACTTGGGGGAAACCCCATCTAAATTGACATCCATCCCATCCAAATAATATTCAACCATACTTATCCATCCTATCGTGCCCATCTTTTTATCTTATTTTGACCTTGATAAGGAAGATGAAGAAGTCTTTAGCCTTATTTTGGAAGCATCTTGGCATATCCTCCAAATGACACTTTTATGATTAGACACTTGGTTCCCACATAACGTGGTCCTTAGAGATCCCTAGTCTATTCCCAATCATCTTCCAATATAATCATCCAACATCATCCTAAATCCATTCCATGCATTATCATTTTCTATATCAGTGATAGCATAAGTTTCCCTTTGTTAGTAGCCCTTATACATAGGATTAGAAAATCCAAAAATCCCTAAAGTTTAAAAAAATGATAAAAACCTAAAAAATATATAAATCCATAAAATATAAAATCATTTGTCTTGTCCTTAATCTAGTAAAAGTCCTTGATCTCTTTTCAATCAAATCAATCTAGCTTTTTAGGATATTTCTTTCCCAAATCCATCCCCTTGCATGTATCCTCACTTGAGGGCACCATCTAATTATCAGTATCATTGAGCCTTCACATGTGGATTTTGACATGATTAATGATAAGATGTGTTCTATTGATTTTGTTTTCAATCACACGCACATACACGCATATGTGTGTGTGCACATGCGTGTGTGTATACTTGATTTCTTATTTGTTTACTTTTCTTTTTATTGCCTTGACTAAATACATATGCACTAATAGTGTCATTTTTTTTACATTTTATGTTGCCTCTATCATGTGCTTTCAATTGAGTGTATCCATTGACATATGACTATAGTGCATCATTAATTTTCCATATCATGGTGCATTTATGTCATTTTTATTTTGAATTGGGTGTGGGTACTTATGAACACTATGACTAGGTCATCATGGTGTATACTATCATGTGAAAAATCAAAAATTAAGTTAAAAAATATATGTAGAGACACATGTTAAAATGGTGCCATATCCCCTTCAAAAATATATCAATCTCTTAATGATCTATATTCAAATCAAATATCTTATCCATCTTAACCCAAGTCAAGGTCAAATCATCTTTTGTCTCCATTTCTCATCACATTCCTACCTTCTTGGGGGAACTACATTGGCCTAAGGTCTATTCTTATGTAGGCAACACTTAGTTGCACGGAGTTTTTGAGGTTATCTCTGCCATTCCTATTCTTATTATTATTTATATTATTTCTTCTAACTAATTATCCATGTCTAATCACATCATCCTTCAATCTCCATAATTTAATTTTGGGGCATCCTCATGTCCCTAATTTTTTTACAGCTTCTTCATTCTTTCAAAATTATATATACAATCATCATATACTTCTACATTATCCTATCAACTTCTTGTTATCCATCAAAATGATCATATTATCCTTAATTCATGCAATAGGTTAAATCCTTGATCTATGTTTTGTAAACTAATTAATAAATTATTTGTCCAATCCTAGCTCTCAACTTATATGATAATGCATGTATCCTTGCTTAGGGAAAATCAAGTGTGTAATTATCATCATTAGGAAAAATCATTCCCAAATACAAACCTATATATTTTTGGGATATTTTATTCACAAATATTCCCAGCTTGGGGAAAATCAAAGTGTGCAACTTATTTTTGGGATATACCATTCCCAAATCTACCTTGTTTGGGTAAAATCAATCCATCATCATCATAAATCAAAGCTTCTAGCTTATTCTTAGGATATATCATTCATAAATCTGCCCTGCTTGGGGGAAAATCAAACCATCATCATCATAAATCAAATCATGCTAGTATTATCTCTAGTGCGTTAATCTCATCTATCCACATCATCTTTTTAAATTCTAGTATTTTCATCTTTTTTTAAGAACCCATCCATGTCCTTCATCCTTGATTGCCCTATCAAGGGGGCATCATTCATCATATTATTTCATCATCATCATCTAACCTTCATCCTCCCATTTTTTCTATCTTCTTCTTTCTTTTAAAATACATTAATCCACCCATCCTATCTTGTAACACTCTTTCAAATAGGGGAAAATTTAGACACTTAAAATATGATGCTTCATGTCAATTTTAATCCTCTTGATAATTCACATTAGCATCAATCATCTAATTAAATATTCCATTTGCACTAACATCTCTAAACAAACACTATTCATCCCCTCTATCCAATTAATCACTTATTCCTAACGCATATTCAATCCCACAAAAATGCACATTCATCTTCATTTTGTTGTCTTGGGTAAATTTATGTAATGTGAATAAATTAGATTGTGAATATACTTTTGCATAACATAAAATTATTATTATGTTATATGATATTTACAAGAAAAGTCAAAGATTATAAATATTTCATATGTGCTTATGAGATCCAACTAAATCATGAACTAAATCTTTATTTAGAAACATAAAACTAATAAAATAAATAAATAAATAAACTAAACATAGCCTGGATCATAAATAACCCAAAAAACTCCCCTTGATCCAAGTGGGTATGGAAGATAAAAGAATAGGGGCAATGATTCTGAAGTCATCAAAGTATCTACCGTACATGTAATTGGAATTTTATATATCTTGATACTGACAAAAATTAATCCCACTCCATACATAAGCCCACATTATGAGTTGTGGTATAAAAGATGATGAACATGATCGAGGCCTATTCATCCCCTGTGTTCATCATACCATACTATAGTAGAATAAAATCAAGGCTTGTTCAATCACATCGATCCATATAAGGTCTCACACATAAACCCATCCAAGTGATTATTTGTTACTAAGTATGGCACATCTCCCTGATGTCTAATAGACACTAATGAATCTTGCTTAACACTGCTAGTGCTAGTGACCCATTTTAATTAATACTATCATTGATGACTGATCAAAGACCATGTAATATCTTTTTCACTATCAGGTCAGAGGTGAGAAGCCCATACAATAAAAAACTAAATAAAAACTACTCCATTTTCTCCTCATCATGAATAAAAGTGAAGTAAAGAAAGACAAAATTAAAAATGAAATAAGCATACTACTAATGTAGACACCCCATTTTGGCCACATTTCTAGCCTAATTGGACTTTAGATTGGTTTCTAGTAAATGATGTGAATTAAGCCAATTAATCACTAAATGTCCCAATTTTATCTGCACATCAGACGTTTGTGCCCAGAATCATGTCTAGGCATCTCTATTTGGGGTATTATCCTATATGTAATCATAACATCCCACAGATTCATCCCTAGTCAAATTATGACCTAACAAATTGACAAATTAGCCTTTGGATGCATTAAGTGGGGAACTCAAATAATTCCTAAAATGTAAAAACCCTAAGCATAATGAATTAACTAAGTAAATGAAATTAACTACTTAGGTGAAATTTACATGTGTAATTTATGAATATAATTTAAAAAAATAAATTTAAATAAAAATGAGGTCATGATGATGTCATCATTCTCAAATCATAGAACTGAAAATATCTCCATTAAAGCTATCAATTCATAAATAGAGAGCCATACTTAATAAATGAGATCTCTATCCCAAATATTAATTGGTTGTCCCCTCCCTAACCTAACCATGGTTGAATCTAACCTAAATACACTTGAGTTAGAGTTAGTTGGATAACCTATAAATATAAGTGTCAAGGCCATTATTCAACAAGATCTCAAGCCAAATTATAATATTAAACTATTGAGAGACAAAAGCTATCTTGTGTAGAGTTATAATTCTAAATTTTTAGGAGATAGATTCATTTTTCCAAGCCAATCCAAGCCAAACTAAAGGTGGACAAGGAGAGGTGCTAACCACAAGGAAAATGCATTGACCAAAAGACTCCATCACACACACAAGTTGAGAACCAACACACTCACATGCCAATGAATGAGCTCATTTTATAATGGAGGTAAAGGTAGTTTTTTGTATTTATTTCTTAGTTGTATTTGTGCTTATATTTGGTATTGATCACCCAAGTATGTAGACAAGTAGTT
Source organism: Torreya grandis (assembly GCA_037957365.1). Lineage (NCBI taxonomy): Eukaryota > Viridiplantae > Streptophyta > Pinopsida > Cupressales > Taxaceae > Torreya > Torreya grandis. Next base: position 1,596,600 of record JARHVA010003237.1, read on the forward strand.
GTTTCTTTCCTTGAATTGTTTTATATTAGGGTTTTATAATTCCACTAACAAGAAAAAGCTAACAAATCTCCTTTGTAATCTTATGCTGCATAATGGCATGCTCAATGGGACCATGCACCCCACAAGCACTAAGGGAGTAATATTGGACCTTTAAAATCCAATAAATATTCACTTAAAATTTTGCCTTAAAATTCCATGTTTTTGCTTGACTGCATTTCAGTGACTTTGCCACTACTAATTGACAACTTCACTAGTTTTCTTATATCTTATTTTCAACTTTATTCTTCAGGAAACAATGAATTTTCACCTATGTTTTGGTTACTTTGACCTGTGGCATACCTTTTGGAAATAGTTACTTTAACAAGTAAAAATGGTGATTTCATACCCTGTGAATGATGACTTCTTTAGTTTGCATAAAAATCATCTTACAACTGTTACTTGACTACTCAACTACACACTTTTGCTTGATAGTGTTATCATCACTTGATATTATTACCATCCCCCTATAGCATTGCCATCAATTGATAGCTTTGTTATCACTCAACAACTTTTACCATCACTTGATATAGTTATCTTTTCCCAATATCTTTTTACTATCACCTTATAACTTTGCTATTACCCAATAGCTTTGTCATCACCTGATAGATTTACCATCATCTGATAGATTTACCATCACCTAGAATATTTTTACCAACACCCAATAACTTTTATATCACTTGAAAAATTTTTCCATCACCCAAAAACTTTTATCATTACCTGACAACTTCTACCATTGATCGATCACATTACCATCACCCAAAACTACTACTACTACTTGAAAATTATGGTTTTATTGGTTAGCCCTGTGTCAAAAAAATTGAGAGCTTCAAAAGTGATATTTGTTTTTGGCTAACCTTTTTAAATAAACACAAGTTAATTCCCTAACATTTATTTCAAGAAATTAGGTCGAAGGGAGAAGTTCTAGTCACTTTAAAAGTCATTCACATTTACATTTTTGGTGCTTAAAATTCATTCACTAAATAAATTTTACTTTTATTTCTCAAAATTATAAGTTCAAACACTCAAAAGGTCCAAATTTCACTTCACATTTTTTTATAGTCTCTAAAAAGAAAAAAAACATTAGATAATTACTCCTAAGAGCTTTTGATTTTTTGTTTTTCTGCAAAAGTATTTAGTTTCTTTTCCTAGATTAGTTTAAAAAAAAAATTCAAATGTATGCTCTCCCCTATCCCATTTAATGAACTTGGGTGATTAAAAGCACATCATTTTTTAATTTTTTGGTTGAGTCATATAAGTGAAGAAAAGTTACATATGCTATCCCTAAGATTCGAGTGACTTGGGTGACTCAGAAATGACCCTAAAGTTATTCCATTTTTATATATTTCTTTTTCCATATTAGCTTATGAGATGGAGTTCATAACCTCCTCACAATTTCTCAAGGAGGAATTTAACCTAGGGTTTCATCTCTTGATACTGTTCCAACCCCATTCCATGATGCATTATATAAATTGAGTAAACTCTTAGATGGGGTAGTGGTGAGTGGTTAACCTGACCAGTCTAATAGGTCCTCAGAGCTTGCATGTACTAGACATCAAAATTTACTAGGAATTACATGGGTGAATTCATTATTAAAAGGAATAGACCATTGTATAACAAGTTATGTGGTAACCATCTAATTATGTGAATAATCCCTCATGTTAGCCACATATGTGGAACATATAGAATGTTTAATTTGTTTAGATTTTAGATCAACCCCACCTACTATGGAATATCCAATCAAATGTTCAATTGATTCAACACTTTAAATTTAGGCCATGTATCAATGATCAAGAGATGGAGGGGGCCTAAAATATCTACCTACATGTGCTCTTACTTTTTGGATTAACAATTAATTCCTTTTGAGCATTGGTATATTAATTGAAACTTTGGCGGAGAGTATGCAACCTTGTTAGTTTTTAGGGTAGGATGTGCACTTAGGTGATTTTATTATTCTTTTACTTGCAATTGTTTTAGGGTCTAAAATTTATTTTTGTGTCAAAATAAGTCCAAAACAAGTCACAAATCTTCAACACAAAACACATGTCACTATTACCATTTGAGTCAATAAATGTTATGTTGTCCAAATCATTCCAACCATTTGACTTAGAGATTTTCAAATCCCACCCTATGTGCTCTTGTTCAAAGAGGTGTTGTTACACTTCCCAATTTATCCCAAGACATTTACCTTTGTTCAAAACCAAGTCCAAAACTATTTTTATACCTTTGTTCCAAAAGGTATCATTATGTTGCCAATTTTAATATAGAACTTTATTCATCCAAGTCTTTCAAAATTTCATTCAAAATCCATCTTTCAAACTTTAGATCTAAAATAATTGGTTTATGCTTGAGTCTTGTTTATAAATTGGGCTTGAGTTATTCACCTTTATATGTTTAGATTGTGTAACTTGGATCTATTTTTAGTCTAATTTTTAAGACGTTAGCCTAGAGACCAAGTTTCCTTTTACCATGTCTTGTCTTGATCCAAAGTTTCTATTTTAGATTAAGTGTGGTTTGTGTTTCAATCAGGACCTTGGATATAATCTTGGTTTTATTACCATGCTTAGACCAAATTTTTTTGCTTATGTTTAGACCAAGTTTTTTTTCATTTCCAAATTGACCACCTTCAAGTCTAGACCTTTTTCAAACATCAAGTATTTTAACCAACTTGCAAAGTCATGCCAAATCAATGTTTGTTTTTGAACCTAGATTCTAATACAATCAAAATCATTTTTCATCCCACTTAAATAATGCCAATTGAATCCATTTCATTAACTATATTTAAACCATGCAAATCAAACCCATGCTAATCACTGGGACCAGATTCACCCTCTTTAGGGTTATACTAATTGTCATCTATAAAAATCACTCTTCTTTGGGATAATTATTGAGACCAATTTTTCCCTCTTTGGAGCTATGTCAAATACCAAGATCAAGACCATCCTCATATAGATAATTAAAACTTAATGGACTAAACATTTTAAACAAACGATGGCCCCAAGTTTAAAATTTACCCAACAAAGCCTTGAGAGAAATATTTTATTTATTGGTCACAACAAACATAATTGTGTGTTTGCATACTCAACCTTTTAGTGAAAATGATCTCAAACCTCCCTGGTATTAAACAAATAAATATGGTGAGTATCATGAGATTCAAGGCCATTCACCTAAGTGATGTGTGAGGTTCACACAACATGTCTAAACCTTGATTAATCATGGGGATATCACTATTGATCCATAACCACATCAATAATTATCTTATAATGCCCACCCATATAAGCTGATTAGTGCATTGCCAAATCATTTTCAAATCCAATTTGACAAATGGCTTATTGATAATAGAGATGCATCCATTTTAAAATAATTACAAGATGGAGCTAGATTCCCATCAGAATTTCCTAAAAAAAATGATAGAATAATATTCATAAAAAATAAGAAATACATATAATAGTCAAGCTAATATTTGGGCTACAATATATTCCATCATTGCCTATCCATACGTAGTCATTAGAATATGTCATGATAAAGTATCCAAGTGTGCCCAAATCTGATATTTTGCAACCATGTGTAAGCCAAGTCCAATAAAACAAACTAATCCTCTATGTTTTTATCAAAATACCTATTTATGATGAGTTAACCTATGATAAATCACCCTTCAACCATTGCCTTATCTTTGAGGAGCCTGACTTTGACAAGCCAGTCTCTATGGACTTTCCTATTGAACATTTCCCTTTTTTTAGGGGTTTCACTTTGACAAGCCAATATTTATTGAGTCACCCATCAACCAATCCCTTATCCTTTATGAGCCTCACTTTGACAAACTAGTCTTTCTAGAGTCATCTCTTGACCATTACCCCATCTTTGAGGAATATCACTTTGACAAGCTAGTCTTTTTTGAACCCCTCTTAAATGAGGGGTTTTCTAAAGAGCCCATTGTTCCACCACATGCCATTACTTGTCCAACACCAAACATTAAACATAAAATATTTTCTGTCACACTAGAAAAAGAATAAACATTAAAGCTAGGTTCTATTTTTGAACCAATATCAGATTTATCGTAAAAAACAAGGTCAATGCCAGTCTCAAAATTAGATTCAGAGTTCAGATTTAGAATCAAAATATATTAGTGGATGTTAAAATATTGGCTACACACTCCTTGTAAAATAGTTTGAATATATTTATGATCCTTCCATGATTTTTGAGGATGTTTAATTTAATATCGACACAAGTTATCTTATTATCTTCTACAAGGATTATGTTGCCTCTTACCATTCTATTATTATTCCAATTTACATTAAAACCAACCTACCTAGCCATTATATTAACATTCCACCTCCCACAAGTGTCAATTAGGACTAACATAATTACACATTGTTAAAATTCATCCATTGCAACATATTAGTTATAGAATATCAGGGGGACCAAGACCATATTCATGTAAAAGAAGAATAATCTCCTAGTGATACATTTTTAGAGGTGCTAGGGGGGAAATAAATTCAAAACTCAACATCTTATAATAAAACCTTGTTTGAGGCACTAGAAGACAATCAAAGTCAAAAGTCAACATTCCTTAGTGAAAACTTCTCAGAGGTGCTATGGAACAATCAAGATAACTTCATTAGTGAAAACCTCTTTGAGGTGCCAATAGTTGAACACAACATTTATTTATTACTTGATGAAGACATTATTGAATATAACATCAATATGGCTCCCAATCTACATAATAATCAGATGACATCTCTTAGGCCCAAAAAATAGACAAATAAGGTGGTCCTGTTGAGAGCATATTCATAAGTCTTTGCCCCCCACAACCAAAATTATGTCAAATCCAAAATCAAAAACATTATGTGTTTGAAAATACCAATCTTCATTTATTTCCCAATAATTATACATTCCATTATGATCCTTTTCTCTATTCAAATACCTATATTACATTGCCAAATCAAACCTTTTATCTAATGCATATATTTATTTACCATCCATGGAAAGATTTTCTTTTATAGAGGCTACGAAGACATCTTGTCTAGAAGTTTGGAAGAAAAAAATCTGACCAATGAAGATCAAAACAATATCATTAGAGTTCCAATCAATAATATGTTCTTGATAGAGCAAATAATCAAAAGGGGTGTGGGCTAGAACTTTAAACAATTGACCATTCTGGTTATACCCTATGCTAATTAGGACATGCATATCCATATTATTAGGAGGAAAAGAGTCATATCATACCATTTATCATTTTACTTTCCTTACCATTTTCCAATAGAGTCAATAGTTTCCTAAACCTAGTCAACAATCCTCAATCTACCCACTTTGGGGGCACCTTCTACTCCCACTTTTTGGCTAAACTCATAGCTTTTGCCCTATTAGGGTAAATCAAAGTGTGCATATTATACTAAGATATATTATTCTCATAAATAATTCCATTGCATATAGCCTTGCTTGTGGGTACCATCCATTTATCATTATGTTGTGCCTTCACATGTAGGTATTAACTTGGTTTATGATATGATGCTTTCTATTGCTTTTATTTTATACCATTCCACCCATACCTTCCCTATTTGGCCAAATTTTTTTAGGCTCCCTTACCCACCCTTTTTGACCTTAGTTTCAATACATTAGTACTTTTAACACATTCAATGATTGGATTCAGATGAATTTTTAGTGGTTTATTTAGTCTTGCGCTTCTTCAAACACATTAGTTTAGAAAGAGACAATATCTTGGGGCAGCATGATAGTGGTTTGGTAATTGCATCCTTCATTATTTTCATGTTTTATTTCATTAATTGTACTACAAATTATAACCAAATTTGTTAAATTTAGTATCTCACACCCTTACCATTATTTCCTATAGCCTGGGAGTAAACTATTTAACCCACATTACTGCATCATTATACCATACTTTGTCTTCTGATTATTCACTTATTATTACCTAGTCAAATTCTCCATTGTAAGACATACTTACATTGACTTGAGATCCTTAGGGAATATATAGGTAGAGTTCAATTTACATTGAGTTCATCTTGGTCACCACCCCTTTTATTTTACGCTCTTACCATTTTGTGAGCAACTTTAGTAAATGCTTTCATCATTTTGTGAGTTATTCAATGTTCTTGATGTTTTAAGAGTTATTGACATTTTCACTATTTTGCATGCTTATTCTCATTCTCAACCTTAGACGTATTAAACATTTTGAACCAAGTTCATTTATGAGCACCTATCTCATATTTTAGTGTGGTTTTAGCCTCAACTATATTCTCATAGTTTCATAAGTTTTTTATGTTTGATGCTTTCATGAATGTAAGTGACACCCCTATTACTCTACACTCTCACCCTTTTTTGAGCCCATTCCCACTTTATTCTATGATTAAATCCTCTTGATTCTCATCATTTTAATTTTATCCCATATCTTGGGAGAACTACATTTGGTCTGAAGTTCATGTTGGACCTTGTCTCCATGGGACTATGTAGACAACATCCACTTGATTAGTTCATTTAGATTCAACTCAGCCACCCCTTCCTCTTTATTTTATTCCCCCCAACTATTCTAATACCCTTGCTCCATATATCCTATGGGAAACCTTTTTCATGCTAATTTTTTCATTGTTCCTTATAGACTAGGGGAAACCCTTTGTGTTGAGCATGACATATCTATTACATGTGCACAAATAGTTAGATTAGTGGATTATTCATTTGAATTTAGATTGGTTGTTTGTTATTTTATCTTAACTTAGATTATCTATTTATTTTTATTGAATGCATTTGTTTAGTGCATTGCTTTAGCTTAATTCTTTGTTTCATACACCTTAGAGTAAATTGTTATTACATTTTGTTTTTTCCTTTTGAGTGTTTTGGGTCTAAGGACTATTAGTTTACACTTGAGTCTTGCTTACAACTTGGTATTTTTTTTCTTACTCTTTGAATTTAGATTGTGTTTTTATTCCTCCTTTCACATCAGTTAGCATAGGATTATTACAATTTATTTACACTTGAGTCTTGATTACCCATATCTTATCATTGAGTTGTGAATATTTATATTCATTATTAAACTTGATTTATTGCATTATATTCACTTGGGATTTAATGTTTCATATCTTACACCTAAGTGGTTTATATTTTGCATTTAAACTAAGTTTTCCATGCTTAGGATACCCATTGCTATTATAGTTTTATATACTTGTGATGCATAATATCACAAATTATAACAAAATTAGGCTAGTGAATCTATCAAACAATGAGGTGGGTATTAATTCTCCTTGTTAATAACTAACATATTTAAAACAAATTCAAAAACCACCTAAATAAAGGAATTAAAGCACAAATTAATTGTAATCATTGCTAGTTAGTATGTGCATCTTTGTACGATCAGGTAACCCAAATTCATACCTATCCTCTATGTCATATTACTATTAATTCATGATTAAAGATTCATCATGTAAGCTCCCTTTACCACTTTACCATAATGGGTCAAATTATTTACACCTTCACTGATCATATCTGCCCTACTAGGCAAAGTAGAATTGTATGACACTTACATCCACCCTACTAGGGCACCTTCACTATAATAATTATTATAACCACCTTTAGGCAAATCATTATTTTTAAATTTTTTTACCCTATCAAGGCATTATCACTGCGCTAATGATTATAACTACCTTTGGGTAAATAATCATCCTACTCTATCTTCTCTACTAGGTCAAATAATTGTGCCACTAATTATAATCACCTTTGGGAAAATTAGTGTTTGCACCCATTGTTACCTCTAGATTGTGTTAGTTTCTTATTTTTGAGGGAATGTTGAATGACTTTATTTGTTTTAATGATCCCTCAAAGGGGTAGTTTGGGCTCATCTATCACCCTCTAGGGCATTAGCCATGGCATTAATGATATTTTCATTATTTGAAAAGACATTACTATGCCTATATCTTGAAATACCTTCCCAAATAAGGGTAAATTATAGAAACCCTATTTTGGCCACATTCCAAACCAAACTAGACTTCAGATTGGTTTCTAGAAAATGATGTGAAATAAGCCTAGGATCAGACGTTAGTCCCTTGAATTATGTTAAGACATATTTATTTAAGGTATTATACTATACGCAATGATAACCTCCCACATATTCATCCCTAGTTAAGTTACAACCTAGAAAATTGATAAATTGGCCTTTAGACCCATTAAATGGAACACTCAAATAATTCCTAAAATGCAAAAACCCTAAGTAAAATGAATTCACTAAGCAAATGCAATTAACTGCTTAGGTAAAATTTTCATGTGTAATTAGTACATATCAATTTTATAAAAAGGAAATTACAATAAAAATGAGGTCATGATGATGTCATCATCCTCAAATTCATGGAATTAGAAATATCTCCATTAAAGCCTTAAATTCAGAAATGGAGAGCCATGCTTAATAAATGGGATTTCTATCCCAAATATTGATTTCTTATCTCCTCCCTCACCTAACCATGGTTAAAGCTAACCTAAATATACACTTGAGTTAGGGTTAGTTAGAGAACTTGTAAATATAAGTGCCAAGGCCATTGTTTAAAAATCTCTCAAGTCAAAGTTATAATGTTAAATTGTTGAGAGACAAAAGCTTTCTTATGTAGAGTTATAATGCTAAATTATTAAGAGAGAGATTAATTTTGCCAAGCCAAGCCAAAGTTGGACAAGGAGATGTGTTGGACACAAGGAAAATTCATAGACTAAACTAATCTATTACACACATAAGCCGAGAACCAACACACTCACATGCCAATGAATGAGCTCATTTGGCAAGGGAGGTAAAGGTAGTTTGTTGTCTTTATTTCTTAGTTGTATTTGTCTTTAACTATGTTATTACTCACCCAAGTATGTAGGCAAGTAGCTATTTCTTTCCTTGAGTTATTTGGTATTGGGGTTATAAAATTCCACTAACAAAAGAAAGCTAATAAATGTCCTTTGTAATCCTATATTGCAACTACTAATAAAATTTCCATTTAAACATTTGATTCAAACTCTGAGTGAATAGATAACTAGAGAAGGGGAATAGTTCTCTAGCCTCCAACAAATCCTCCAACCTCTAGTGTGATGCTTATACTTTATCAAACATAAGGATCCTGATAGACCTTTAAAATATGTTATGTTCTCTAATAGCACAAGCATGAGGTATCATTATGAAAAAAATTATTTCAGGTTCTACCAAAAAATACACCTTTATAAATCAATTTCAATACATTTGGATGTAAAAATTATATGAAGTTTCAAAACACAAAATAAACCATTCCATTATGTTTGAAACATAAAAAAATGTAGAAATACGTTGGTCACATGACCACCTTTGCATAAAAGAGCGCTTAGTCATATTAGTGTAGGTTTTTATTTTTCTCTATTTATTAATTAGGGAAATTGTATTTCTTGTGCATAGATGGAGTTTTCCTACATTTGTGGGATAGGCTAGCTTATGTGGAGGTGTGTGTCATAAAATGTGTCATATGTGTCATAAGTAACTCCCTTGATGGGAGTTACTTCTCTATTCTTAGCACCTTATCACCATCTTTCATGGAGGAGTTACAGTCTATTCTTGGGGTGCCTTGTCCACCTTTTATGGAGGAGTTACTTACGTACTCTCTTATATGTATTCCTCACTTTGGCCATCTCATGTTAATCAGATTTTGGCTTTCTCCATTTTGTCTTGTGTAATTTATCTTCTTGTGTTATTTTCAAATTGCTTGAGCATCTATGTGGTGTGCACTTGCTTCATCTCATGTGATCATGTCTCCATTACACTCACATTATCCAGATTCTGGCAACAACCCCGATATGGTATTAGAGCAAACCCGGTAATTGTGTGTCTGGTTATGCTTTTAATTCATTTTGAAATCAAGAGGAGTGGAGTTCTCTTTATTTTTTTATTTCTAGATCTGATCCAAAATTAAAAAACTTTCAATATCATTTCTGGTATCATTTATTGCATCTTGGGATCCTTGGCCTTTGGGTGTCTTGGCTGTCTTCACTTCAGGTGCTAGTTTTGTTTCTATTCTTGGGCACCATTGTTGTGTGGAGCAGCAGAGGGAGGAGCAGTAGTTAGCACTCCACTCAGTCAGCTCTCCTAGTTAGCAGCACTCACACAGTCCACGCCAAGCTTCTGCAACTCTGTGCCTAGCTTCTGGTCTGTGCCTCGCTTCTGGTCAGTAGTCCTTCCTTCTAGCAAGGTGCCTTCAGTTATGTCATGCCACAGTCCTTCCAGTAAGAAATAACATGCCAACTTTCTGCAATGCCCAACATCCTTCTACAGCCACGCCATCAGTTGTATGGCATCCAGCAAAGTTAGGTCTATTTTTTTGTGAAAATGGCACATTTTTTTGTCTTATTCAACCCAGACCTGCTATGCATTGAATTTAGTAGATTCAATCATCTTTTATTTTCTAGTAAATTAGGACTGCACCTTTTTTCTTGGTGAGAGAATTCTGCCAACTATTTTTTGTTGAAAATGGTGCTTTTTTCATGCTTAGCGTCCCATGTGGACCCTTAGATGCTTGGCCAACAGTTCATTCTGTCTTCAACTTTAATTTTTTTAGTTAAAATTGACTTGTTAAAATAAAAATTCGTCAATTTGACTTAATATTTAGTTTTTTAGATAGTTTGGAAAATTAGGGGTTTTCATTTAAAACTTGTATCTTCAACCTACAAAGACGAAGGTTGAGGCCCGAGTTGGCGGGAGGCCAATTCCCCCTCACACAAACCTCATTTGGATTCCTCGGTCCATGATAAATCCAATGAGTGATTGGAAGGCCACTTTCTCTCTCATAACAGTCATTTTTTAAAATGTTTTAGTGCTTTTTTTTGCAAAAACACTAGTTTACGAGAAAATTGAACCTTTAATATCTTGCAAACGGTAGCTCAAATTTGGGTGCCATTTTTTGCAAAAGTATTTGTAATTAAATTCTCCATAGTGTAGGCTTGTTATTTTTCAAAAATGCACTAGTTTATAAAGTGCCTAAAGTTTGAGTCTCTTGGGACGCATTTTTAGTTGAGTCCGACGTCCTGTTTGCTTTAGTCTTGCATTGATTGCTCTAAGACATATTCTCGGCTGAGTCTAACATCTTTTAAGCATGCAATTGCATATTTGGGGGGGGGGGCTCAACATTTTAGGGGGGTGTGATTGATTTTCACAACTTGCAAATCTTTACTTTCATTCTCTTTTCTGCATAGTTTTACAACTTGCAAATCTTTGCTTTCATTCTCCTTTCTGCATAATTTCATAACTTGAAATCAACACAACTTCACCTAAATTTACCTAAAAAATAGATTATTTTCAACTTAAAACCCTAACACTCTTCAACTATCATGAATGGAAGGTTAAAATGTCAATCATTCTTAGAAGTAAAGGGTTGTATATGATCACTATGGGTACTGAAGTAGAACCCAACACTAATGTTGAAAAGGTCAAGTGGTATAATTGTAGTGATGAATCTTATGGATTACTGAGCTTGTCTATGTCTCCAAAACTTTTCTTCCATTTAGAATCCTCTAAGACTCCCAATGACATATGGGACACCTTAGAAAACTTATTTGGGAAGCTTGATCAGATGAGAGGTCATGAGCTCAAAAATGAACTCATAAGTCTAAGTCCTAGCAACTTTTAACACCCTATAGGAATTCTTCACTAAGTTTAAGGCCCTTAGATTGCAACTGAAAGAATGTGGGATAGAGAATAAAGATGATCAACTCATCCTTTCTATTCTTGCTAAGTTAGGTCCAAGCTATTCAGTCTTTGTCTCCACTTTCCATGCCACAAAAAGTGCCCTTGGCACTACTTGGAAAATGCCTTCTTTGGATTCATTCATTATCGACTTGACTAGGGAGCAAGACAAGCTCATTTAAATGTGCACAATGAAGTCTACTCAACCCCAAGCTTTGATAGCTTGAAATGGTAAGGATAAGACTTCAACGAAGGAGAAGAAGAAAAAGAATAAGGACCAGGAGAAGAAGAAAGAAAACAACAATCCTACCAAAAACAACACTGAGTCTTCATCCTCCAATGCTAAACCTAAGAAGGAGAAGGTTAAGTGTGCCTATTGTAAAAATATAGGGCATGATGAACATAAATGCATGAAGAAACAAATAGATTACCTAACTCATCTTCTAGAGAAGAACAACATAGGTGTTCCTAAGTCTATCAAGCATAATTCATCTACCCAAGATTCTACCAAGGCAAAAGGCAAGGGTAAGGAGAAAGAAAAGGGCAAGGCCCTTATAGCTACAACAGCTTTTACATCTTCATGGGTCATTGATTTGGGTGTTTCTCACCACATGGGCTCTTCACTAGTTGAGTTTTCATCTTTAGAGCCTTGTAGCATGACTTCAATTAGTTTGGGTGATGACACATCAATTTTTGTTGTAGGGAGAGGGTCAGTTGAAATGGAAGGAGGAACATTCAATAATGTTTTAAGTGTTCCTTCTCTTTCAACCAATCTCTTATCAGTATACCAAATCACTCACATTGGTTGGGGCATGAGAGTTGAGTTTTCACCAGATTTAGTGGCTATCAGGGAGTTGCATAGTGATACTACAGTGGTAGTGGGTAGGGTAGATCACCAAGCAAGGTTATACACCTTCTCACATTTTACATCAGATTCTTCAACAACATTGCTAACTCATTCAGATGGAGTTAGCAAATTATGGCATGAGCGGTTTGGCCATCTTAACTACCGCTACCCTAAGTAACTTTGCAAACACGACATGGTCATTGGCTTACCTCGTGTCTAATTCTCAAAAAGAATTTATGAGGGGTGCTCCTTTGGGAAGCATATTGAAGCAAAATTTGACAAAGGCAAAGCTTGGAGGGCTTCACAACCTTTGGAGTTAGTCTACAGTGATGTATCGGGACCCTTTCCCAAACCATCTTTCACAAGGGCCAAGTACATCCTCACTTTTATTGATGATTCCTCTAGGTACACTTGGATATATTTTCTCAAATAAAAGTCTGAAGTGTTTGAAAATTTTGGATATACTTTCATTGATGTCTACTTCTTATGGTAGGATGATTCGTTCTTAATTTTGGTTCTATATGTTGATGACCTTTTGATCACCAGGAGTTCTTCATCGACTATTGTAGTGGTGAAGGCATCTCTTTAGGATAGATTTGACATGACAGACTTGGGTTTGTTGCACTAATTCCTTGGCATCAAGATCTCACAGTTAGATTCAGGGATTTCTCTTACATAGCCTAAGTATGCTCTTGATTTATAGGCTCGATTTCACATGGCTGATTTCAAGCCATCTCTGACTCCCTTGCTATCAGGAGTCAAGATTGAGGCTAATTATTCTTCACCATTGGTTGATGCCACTCGATATTGACAACTTGTTGGTAGTCTCATTTACTTGACTCACACTAGGCCTGACATATCATATATAGTGGGACTTGTCTCCATATTCATGCAAGAACCTCATGAGTTGCATTGGAAAGTAGCTAAGAGGATCTTTCATTACATATAGGGTTCACATAGATATGGGATTCATTATAGATTTGGCATAGAGGTTGACTTGGTTGGATATACAGATTCAGACTGGGCTGGCAATTCACAGACTCGTAAGTCCACTTCTTTTTATAGTTTCTCTCTAGGTTCTGGTCCTATCAGTTGGTCTAGCAAGAAGCAGAATGCTATTGCCATATCATCCATAGAGGCAGAGTATAGGGGAGTTGTCAATGCAACTACTAAGGCTATTAGGCTTCAGGGGATTCTTTCTGAGTTTGGCATTCCTATCAGGTAGCCCACCATCATTTATTGTGACAACCAGAGTACCATTCAAATTTGCAAGAATCCAATTTAGCACCAGCAGACCAAGCACATAGAGATTCACATGTATTTCATTCAGGAGCTTATTCATAGTCAAGTCATTGACTTGATATTTTGCTAGTCTTCAGAGTAGGTTGTAGACATCTTCACCAAACCTTTAACTGAGGGTAAGTTCATTCATCTATGAGCTCTTCTTGGGGTGCGGTCCACATCTGCAATAGCATCATCTTCAGGGGGAGCCTTCTAGCCTCTTCTTTTCTTTTATGTCTCTCTTTTGGGGGGGAGTTTTTTCCTACGAGTTTTCTCCTTTTCTCTATCTTATGGGAGATTGCATTTGTATATGGGTACCTCATCAGGCCTAGTTGCTGGGACCCCATTTATATTTCCACACTACCCACCTAAGCTTTGCTTATGGGGGGTATTAGTGTAGGTTTTTATTTTTCCCTATTTATTAATAAGGGAAATTGTATTTCTTGTGCATACATGGAGTTTTCCTACATTTGTGGGATAGGCTAGCTTATGTGGAGGTGTGTGTCATAGATATGTCATAGGTGTCATAAGAATGCCATAAGTAACTCCCTTGATGGGAGTTACTTCTCTATTCTTAACACCTTCTCACCACCTTTCATGGAGGAGTTACAGTCTATTCTTGGGGTGCCTTGTCAACCTTTTATGGAGGAGTTACTTACGTACTCTCCTATATGTATTCTTCACTTTGGCCATCTCATGTTAATCAGATTTTGGTTTTCTTCATTTTATCTAATGCAATTTATCTTCTTATGTTATTTTCAAATTGATTTAGTATATATGTGGTGTGCACTTGCTTCATCTCATGTGATCACGTCTCCATTGCACTCACATTATCTAGATTCTGGCAACAACTCTGATAAGTCAAACATTTGCCTCAAGAAGTCATAAATATACCCTTTTATCACCATTTTCCTTACTAATCATTCAAAAAACATAATATTCGCTTTTCAAAAAAAGGTATATTCCTAAATTTAAGCAAATTCAAAAGAGTTTTTATCAAAAAAGGGTTGTGAAAGGAACTAAACTCTTGACCTCTTATTCTGGATGTAACTTGACAAAACTTTGTTTACCAACTCCACTATAATCAATTTGAGAATTAATTTCCAAGATAATCTATTTAAACTATATTTTTAGATTTTTCCAAAAATAAAAATAAATATATGCATATAAAAACTTTTAACCCTTATATATTTACATGCATGACTTTGATTCTTTGGTGGAATGACCCACTGAATAATGAAAATAAAAATAAATAAATAAAACCTAAATTTACTATTATGTTTTCACTTTTACATTTGGTTTTAGATGCATTACACTTACATACTTTTATGCTTGGTTTTGGTATGATAGAAACCACTAGATTTATTGAATCTCCCTAAGAGCAAGATAATAATTTGTATGGTAATCAATTTTCATGAACTTATCTCATAAACATCCACTGATGGCACTGTATGACCACTTATTCATGATGATATATGCTCATAAATTTAAATACAACCATTTTTATTTATAAATATAATATTTTATTTATAGGTGTGATCATATGAATTTGATAATAGAGGGGAGGTTAGATCAAGTGTTAGTCCATAAAATAATGAAAAAAACACACTAACATGCTAACATATCTAATCCTAGATCATAAGGGGAGATTAATGAACAAAAATAATTGAAAACACAACTAAAATGCAAAAGACAAACAAATCTCTTACCTTCCTTCAATTCTCTAAATGATTCATTGTGTGGCTTGCTTGGTTTGTGCTCAAAGAGTCTTTGACAATAGAGTTTTCTTTGCTCTTTATCTTCTTGACACCATTATGGCTTATGGATTGATATGGCTTATGATTTCTTGATGGCTGGCTCAATATTTTGATATTATAACACTATTGATATAAATCATGTTACAAAACTTGCATTATAACTTTACAATTTCCAAGCTCTCTTTTCAATAGGCAATGGCTTGTATTTATAGGCTTAGGAACTAACCCCAACTCAAAGTGAGTTAAAGTGTAGTTTAAACATGGAATGGGTTCAAACCTAGCCTAAGTGAGTTAATTAACCTCAATAGAGTTAAAAGGTGTCAATAATTAATGATTTTAAATGAATAGGCATGGGTGAGATATTTTAAGATATTTTCAAAGGCTTGACAACTCATAAAAGGTAATCATGAAAAGCTAGGATATTTCATATTTTTGATTTTTTTTAGAATTTCATTAATTACACATGGATAATTCAACTAGGATTTTAATTTGGTTTATATTTTTAATTAATTATGCTTAAGATTTTAGCATTTTCAATATTTTATTGTATGTGTGCCCTTGCCCCACTTAATAGGTCCATAAGCCAAATTGCATGTTGTGATGCCACATGATGATTAGAGATGAATATGTGAGAGGTTTTTGTTTCTTATGATAAGATACCCCAATTAGGGATGTATCAACATGATTATGAGCTTTGAAAAATGATGCACAATCAAATTTAGGATATTCAATGATTTCTAGGCTTAATTTATAATGATTGGTAAGAATCGGTCTAAAGTTTGGTTGAAAGCCATTAGTGGCCATTTTTAGGTGTCTACAATTTACCCTTATTTGGGAAGATGTTTCAAGCTATATGCATAATAATGTCTTCTCAAATAATGAAAAAGGCCATTTAAAAATGAAAGAAGATGATGATTGAAGAAGAAGCTCCAAATAATGTTTGGGAAGCCTATAATGATGCAACCTTGAGGGAGTGGCCATCACATATGATTGATGGATGGTCCCTCAAAAAGAAGCAAGAAGAAGAATAAAATTAAACCATGGGTGAGATTAATCCAATAGAGATAATGCTTGCATGCATTGATTTAAAAATCATTAATTTAACCAAAGGTAGTTATAATTAGTAACAAAGGTTGAGATGTTGATTTACCTAAAGGTGGTTATAATCAGTGGCATAGGCATATACCCTAGTTAGGGTTAATGAGTCAAAAAAATGATTTGTCCACAGGTGGTTATAATAATTAAGATGATTGAGATTGAAAATTGATGTTTCATTATGCTCTAGTAGGGCATATTGGCAAGCATAACTCAAGGATATAATCTATTTCACAAATTAAAGATGAGTGGATACAAACATAGATGCAATGGTCTAATGACTAAAGAAGCCGCAAACAACCAGGCATATGAGGATGTGAAAAGTGATGAAATAGATGAATATAAGAATAATAATTGATCAATGGAAATGATTCCATTATACCTACCAATGAATAGGTGCTCATCCTTATTAGCATTGATATAATCCAAATGGTCAATGGGTTGATTTGATCAAGGAGGGTGGGAGTATTTTCCAAGGTTACCAATGAGAAATTTCTATGGCTCTATTACTTGTAAGACTTCTCAAGCTGATTTTTGTTGTAGCATGTGATGGTATGCCTCATGATAGAACACCATGAGAACTTTTATGAAATATGTATAAGGACTAACTCTCGATAAAATAAATAATTAAAAACAATGCACCAATGATAAAGACCATGATGATAATGTTGATGTATGAATATGGATGGACTCAAGAATAATGTGCAAGGAATCACCTAATGAACACATATATATTGAGTTGAGGCATCATCCTAAAATCAAACAAATAGGATAGAAAACAAACACACAACTAAGAAAATAAACACACAAAAAACCTAAAATAAAAAGCAAAATAAATCATCCTAACAATGGCTTTGCCCCAATAGGGTAGATCAAAGATGATGAACTAGGCTTAGATAGATCAAATGTTTTGGATTTCAAAAATTTTA
This sequence comes from Torreya grandis, assembly GCA_037957365.1. Classification (NCBI taxonomy): domain Eukaryota; kingdom Viridiplantae; phylum Streptophyta; class Pinopsida; order Cupressales; family Taxaceae; genus Torreya; species Torreya grandis. Next base: position 1,614,225 of record JARHVA010003237.1, read on the forward strand.
AATGTTTTTAGAATTTTTTAGGTATCTTAACTTGTTATAGATTGATAAGACACCACTCACAAAATGATGAGAACACTGGCTTAGGCTAATCAAAAAATGATTAAAGCATATGGAAAAGGGGGGTTGAGTTAACCTCAACATGAATTGATAACCACCTACATAGCCCTATTAGGACCTCAAGTCATAATAGTTCTACCGACATAAAATGTGGTGAGATTTGACTCGATAACAAGTTCTTAAATTAAGGAAACTGACAAGGTAAATGAGAATGATAATGGCAAAGTGATGTTCCTAATTTTCCAATATGTGGTTATAATTATGAAATAATGATCTAGGTCAGTGATACTAATTTACCCATAGGTGGTTATAATTAGTAACATAAGGTGGGATACCAATTTTCCCATAGGTGATTATAATTAGTGGCACCTAGTAAAGCATAAATGAAAGATAACTTGAAAGATCAACTATAACACTACTTTTATAGACCATCATTTAAACACAAAATTTAAAAAAATGATAAAATAGGATCAGAATCCCCTCACAGAAGGTGTGGGAAGAACCAAAGTAACCAATATCAAAATAGGCTTGGGTAGGATGGTTAAAAATAGGCTTTGGTTTAATAGGAATGGTATGATATTGTTTAGGATGATGATGCTATGAAGATTATGTAAAATGGTAAGAGGGTTCCCCCAAGTGGTAAGGCAAGGTAAATGATAGGGTATGAAATAAAGGCAAGAGAAATGGTGAATGAAAGAGGCATGGTAAATTGCTAAAGGCAATGGTAAGGTAATTGTTTTTTACCAAGGTAAATGATTTTGTTGTTTCTAATGATGTAAAAATGTATGTCTTAATCAAAAAATGATATAAATAGAATAATCAATCATGTAAATTGCTAGCCTACACCTCTTTTGAATAGCTACTCTGTCAAGAACTTGTTGTAGATTTGGATTCCAATAATGTTGTGATCTTCATTGATTGTTGATTTTGTTTCCTCCAATTTTCAAGACAAGGTATCTTTGTATCCTCTATAAAGGAAAGTATGGCTAGGGATGGTAAAAGTGGATAAATAGTGGATGATAGGTTTGATATGGTAATGTAAAGGTGGATGATAATGGGATGTATAATGATTGGGAAATAAATGAAGATCAAGATTTTTAGGTACACACAATGTTGCTAATTTTGAATTTGACATAACTTTGGTTGTGGTGGGGCCAAAGACTTTTAAATAGGACCACCATATTTTTCTATTATTCAGGCCTGAGAGTAGCTACCATATGATTATGCTATAGATTAAAAGCTATGTTGATTTTATCTTCACTAAGAAGTGAAAAACTATTGTGCTTAGTTATTGGTACCTCAATGAGGTTTTCACTAATGAAGTTATCTTGTTTGTCCCATAGTGCCTATGAGAAGGTATTAATAAGGAACATTGAATTTTGACTTTTATAGTCTTCTATCACCTTAAACAAGGTTTCACTATAAGGTACTAAGTTTAGACTTTGATTGTCCCCTAGTGCCTTTGAAAATGTTTCACTAGGAGATTTCTTTTTTTCTACATGAATGTGGTCTTTGCCCCCCTAATTTTATATAACTGATATATCACCATGGATGTAGTTTAACAATGTGTTATTTTGTCAATCCCAATAGACACTTGTATGAGGTGAAAGTTCAATATAATGCATAAGAATGTTGGTAGTAATGGTATGTGGAATGGTAAGGGAATGGGGAGAGGCTACACAATTCTTGTAGAAGATACTAGGAGAACTTGTGTCAAATCTGAAGTACTCATACTCACAAACCATAAAAGGATCACAAATATATTCAAATTTATCTATGAGGCATATATAACTAATGTTGTAATAGCCATAAATGTATTCTGATTTTGATTCAAGGGACACTGAATCTAATGTTGAGAGTGACATTGAATTTTGACTTTGATTGTCTTCTATCACCTTAAACAAGGTTTCATTATAAGGTACTAAGTTTAGACTTTGATTGTCCCCTAGTGCCTTTGAAAATGTTTCACTAGGAGATTGTTTTTTTTCTACATGAATGTGGTCTTTGCCCCCCTAATTTTATATAACTGATATATCACCATGGATGTAGTTTAACAATGTGTTATTCTATCAATCCCAATAGACACTTGTAGGAGGTGAAAGTTCAATATAATGCATAAGATAGTTGGTAGTAATGGTATATGGAATGGTAAGGGAATGGGGAGAGGCCACACAATTCTTGTAGAAGATACTAGGAGAACTTGTGTCAAATATGAAGTAATCATACTCACAAACCATAAAAGGATCACAAATATATTCAAATTTATCTATGAGGCATGTATAACTAATGTTGTAATAGCCATAAATGTATTCTGATTTTGATTTAAGGGACACTAAATCCAATGTTGAGAGTGACATTGATTCTACGTCTAATGTTATATCTGATTTCAGTTCAAGAATATAACCTAACTTCAATGTTGATTCTTCATCTGGTATGGATTCTACTACAATGATGTCTTGTTCAATGTTTTTTATGGGATAAGTAACAACTTGTGATGGAATAATGGGCTCCATAGAGACTAGTTTATCAAAGTGAGACTCTTCAATAATAGGCAAAAGGCTAAGAGATAAGTGCTTAGAGACTGGTTTATCAAAGTGAAGCTCTTGAAAAATAGGTATATAGTCAAGGTAATGATTTTCTCAAAGGTGGTTATAATCATTAAAAAGTGACTCAATAAAGATTGGCTTATCAGAGTGAGATTCCTTGACAACAAGAATAGTATTAGAAGGTGATTCATCATAGGTTGACTTATCATAAATGGTTGGTTCAACAAAACCATTTTAGCTTGGCTGGTTTTCTTAGACTTGGTTGACAATTAGTTGTAAAACACTAGTTTTGAAAATATCTTAAGCTTTGAATGATTAGTTTGGTTGGAAAGGTATAAATTGGTTCAATTTTGGTTGGATGATTGGTAGGGGTGTTATAAAGTGTGGAACAGTTTGAAATGGTTGAATAATGTCCAATAGTTAGATAATGATAGGGCATCATGGAACTTGATTGATTACACAAGCCAAAGGATGAGGTATTGGAATGGTAATGGAAGGGCATCATCGAGCTTGATTTATCACACAAGCCAAAGGATGAAGTCCTATAATGGTAATAGTAGGGCATCATGGAGTTTAGTTGCTCACACAAGCCAAGGACAAGGTTCTAGTATAAAAATGGTAGGGAATTATGGAGATTGATTGCTCACACAATCCAAAGGATGAGGTCTAAGTATGGTAATGGTATTCCTTAGATGTTTTGGAGTTTAGTGGCTCACATAATATAAAAGGAGGGTTAATGGTATAGGTGGGGAATTGGATGCCATGAGTGGTGAGGGAACAAAGATCATACATCAACCAACCTGAAGAAGGTATCACCAAATCCAACACTTGGATTTGTTCTTGAGATTGAGGATTATAAGGAGGATATGGATCCATCTCACACACCACTTCTTCAGCATAGGGGTCTTGATCAAAGTAAATTTATGTGTCCATTCTATCATCACTTGGATTGTACATAAATCCACCATAAATGTAGCTAGACATATCCACATCAATAATGAAGCTCCACAAAAAGGTATGGAGTTATGAAAAATATTAAAAAATGATGTCCAAAAGACAAATGGTCCAAACTTGGTCTAAATTGGTCTAGGGGAGATGTATCTCCATAATGGTTCATGGCAAAACTTGGTATAAAATAGTCTAACATCAAATGTCTTACACAAAAAAATTTCAATGGCTGAATAAAAATTAGTATGCAAAACTCTAGGTTCAGAGTGTTCTAAATAGGTCTAATCTAGGGAAATAAAGGTTTGATAGGTCTTTTGGCCAAATTTGGAATGAAAATCTAGTCTCAAACAAAGGCATGTATTATGAATTTTGGCCAAACATAGTGTCAAAAGCTAGAATTTAAACAAAGGTGAGATTTTAATCTAATAAATTTGGAACACTTTGGTATAGAGTCGACATATGGAATCAAACATAAACTTGGTCAATTTGCATAAGGAATAAGGCAAAAGGCATATATAAGATAGGTTTTTTTCTCCCAAATTTAGGCACAAACAATAATGAAAACTATGATCTTTTGAACAAATAAGCTTAGACAAAATTGAATGGCATAACGATACTAGGCAATGATCCAAAAAGGCACACATGGTTTGGTTTTAACAAATGGAATTTGGCATAATGAAACCAAGGATATGAAATTATTTGAGCAGCATAATGATGTTATCATGATCTAAAGATATGATTGATGGTTTGTTTCAAGAATCGAAGGCACAAAACTTGAAATGATTTGGGTGACATAATGTTACCCATTTCAATTAAGTGACACACACAATGTTTTTGACAAAAAAGATTAAGGTAAAAAGTAAGGCATCAAATGGATGACATAATGTCTCTTTAAATAATGGAGTGGTGTGGACACAAAACTCATTTTGACATGGCATAAACAAACAAAGTTTTAGACTTAAATATTAGACAAGTAAAGGAAAAAGACCAAATATAACTAAGTAAATCATCTTAAACCCTAAATTGACAAGGTTACATCATATTATTTAAGTCCATATATATACATGATATTGGGAGGATTTTAAGTTTTAATATGAAAATAAAAGCTCATAAAGTAGGGGGTTTTTTAACCCCCTTCTCCCAAGAGATTGTACGATGACATGGACCTTCAGGATACTCACCCTGCATTAAAAATATATCTACAAAAAGTGGGGTTTGTCTAAAAATTAAATTTTCAACCATATATATGGTCCCAAGTGTGGCCAATACTAGAGATACATCATGTCAATTGAGTTCATACCGATTAACTTATTGATCCATAATCGATAATATTCAAGTGTTGTATTAAGAGAAATTACACTTGCAATTGGATCGAAACCTTAATTCAATTATTTACTTAAAATCAAAATTTTAATTGATTATAGAATTAAAATCAATTTATAAATATCTAAAATAGATATAATTTTAAGAGTGCAATAAAATAATAGATAATAATCAACAAAAAATACTGCACGTGATTTGATAACAGAGTTTGGCTATAAAGCCTACATCTCTAGATCTACTCCAATAGGGGATTGCTCCTTATTAATTATATCAAAACCAATTTAAAATATTAATAAGTCTTCAAAAATCATCTTACAACCTTCAAATCTATCTTGGAAAATCTCTTAAAACCATATTAATTCATTTGAGTAACAAAATCCTTCTCTGTTTCTCTCCACACTCTTTACATGCCTTGGAAACACTATTCACATCCAAAACATGGATTCAATTACAATCTCATTCCCTTTATATAATGCTCAAGCTCCGTGGTGCAGTGGTTAAGTCCTTATCATTTTATCCAATTTGGCAAGGTTTGAATCCTACTCCATCAGTTTTGGTCTTATCCCAATGTTTTTGGTGGCAATGAAATCTAATATCCCACATTTGAGAAATGAAAAGGTAAGTTTGTTTTTAAAATGCCACGAAGTTGGAGGTTTATAATGCCAAGTATTTGGCATTACCTTTAATTTCATGGGAATGTGGTGGAGTGTGGAGAGTATGTGGGGGGACTGTGGAAAAATACATGGATGTTTGTGGCATGAACATAGAGTCTTGTGGCATATACATGGAAGAATGAGGAGTCACATGGAAATTTTGGAGGGTCTTGGAATTGTGAGGGAATTTGGAATGAAATTTAATTAATTAAATAATATTCAAAATTGGACCATATTAAATTGGTGTCAAACCACATGGTGGATTGAAGACCCATCACATGGTCAAATTTCTATTCACCACTTGTCGACATTCGTTGATTGTTGACCTCTCATCGCTTGTCGATAATGCCCTTTTTTAAAATTTTCTTGAAGTGATCTTCCATGTGTCATAACTCATGCATAAAATCTCTATTTTACAAAAGATAAAATGAATAAAAAAGGTCTTGATGATCCCTTTACCATGGCATTGACAAACCTGCAATTTGAAGACTTTATTTTTGGAGTGAAATATAGATTCTCCTAGATCACTTACTATGAAAGGGTCTATTCCTTTGCATAGTGATCCCATATATGTATTTATTAGTGAAATCCCCTAGTTAACTAAACCTAAATTGGGTTTTTTTTATGAAAGGAGAAGTTAGCTTCTCAATCCCCTAGCTCTTGTAGTATGCATACCCTAATTTATATAACTTGATGTGGAGCAGGGTTAAAAAAATGCTAGGAGATGAAACCCTGGGTCAAAGCTTCCATAAAGAACTCATGAAGAAGTTATGAACTCCCCTTTAAGTGCCAAGTTGCATAAAATAAAAACTAAGTGAAAAGACTTTAGAGGTTATTTTTAGATCACCCAAACCATATAGGTTTTGGGGAGAGCCTAGATAAAATTCTTTCCACACCTTGGACTAGGCACACATTGTAAGGAAAAGGAACTTTTGGTCACCCAAGTTCCATATAGGGGGTGGGGGAGAGCATACACACACTCTTCAGTTTACACAAAAAAAACCAAGTAATAAAACAAATAATTTTAATAATTTGAAGTCTAAGTAAGTGTTAATTTTATTCACCAAATGAAATGTTTTGTTGAAGTTTTTATCCCCTTGGCTTAAATTTGCAAATATTGTAAGAATTTTCATAAAAAAACTTTTAAAAAAATCACCTAGGTTCTTTTTAAGCACTCAAAACCAAATGTTCAAGACTTAACCATTATTTTTAGTCACCAAAATGAAGTGTTCAAGAGTTTAGACTTACAAATTTATGTTCTATTCCCATCTTGGCCCTATATACATTAGAGAGTTTCCTTCTATTTTGAATCACATTAATGGATGAGCAAAAAAGTTTTGAAAAGATACTTCTTAGATTGCTCTATATTTTTTATAGAAAGACCAACGTCAGTCAACTATGACCAATGTTGGTTATAAGGCAATCGATGCCGATTGGAAACTAATTGATGTTGATTGATAAAGACTGATATTGGCTACCTATGAGCCTGAAGGCAAAACAAAAAGAGTCTAAAAAATATTAGTTAGATCAAAATATTACAAAAACTCCAAAAAACCTATAATAAAATGATTAGACAAGAAATATTCAAGTCAACGAAACCAAGAAATAATGACTAGAAGATTTAAGAAGATTCAAAATCCAAGTTTTTAAGTTGTGTCCAACCCTACACCCTGATCAATGATGGTTAGCTACAACCAATGCCAATTAGGCATAACTAATGCAGTTAGGTAGAACTGATGCCAGTTATGCCAAACCCATATCAGTCTCTATGTAAATCCAAGTTAGCATAAAAAATAGAATACGATAAAAATAAAAATAAAAATAAAAATAAAAATAAAAATCCAATTTTAAAGATATTAAAGCATTCATTTGAAAAGTTTAGAGTTACATATTGGTTTCCTTGGTATGTGGGATGCTTCTACGGTCCCATCAGGCATGCCATTTGTGATAATAGGAATTTAGCAATAGAGAGGAGGTTAGATCAAGTGTTAGTCCATAAAAAAATGAAAATAACACATTAACATGTGAACATCTCTAAGCCTAGATAAAAGGGTAGCTTAATGAACAAAACCAATTGAAAAAACACTAAAATGTAAAAGACAAACAAATCTCCTACCTTATTTGAATGCTCCAAATGATTCATTATGTGGCTTGCTCAGTTTATGCTCAAAGAGTGTTTGATAATGGAGTTTTCTTTTCTCCTCCTCTCTTTGGCACAATTATGGCTTGTGGATTGATATAGATTATGCTTACTTTATGGCTTGGCTCAATATTTTGGCATTATAACACTGTTGATATAAATCATGTTACAAAACCTACATTATAACTTTACAATTTCCATGCTCTCTTTTCAATAGGCAATGGCTTGTATTCATAGGCTTAGGAACTAACCCCAACTCAAGGTGAGTTAAAGTGTATTTTAAACATGGAATGGGTTAAAACCTAACCTAAGTAAGCTAGTTAATCCTACTAGAGTTAACAAGTGTCAAGAATTAATGATTTTCAATGAATAGGCATGGGTGAGATATTTTTAAAGGCTTGACAACTCACAAAAGGTAACCATGAAAAGATAGGATATTTCATATATTTAAATTTCTTTTTTTAGAATTTCATTAATTGTACAAGGATAATTCAACTAAGATTTTAATTTGGTTTATCTTTTTAATTAATTCTGTTTAGGCTTTTATCATTTTCAAGATTTGATTTTATGTGTGCTCTTGCCCCACTTAATAAGTCCATAAGCCAAATTTCATGTTGTGATGCTACATGATGATTAGAGATGAATCCATGAGAGGTTTTTGTTACTTATTATAGAATAACCCAATTAGGGATGTCTCAACATGATTCTGAGTTTTGATGAATGATGCAAAAGCAAATTGGTGATGTTTAGTGATTCTTAGGCTTAATTTACACTGATTGGTAAGAATCGATCTGAAGTCTAGTTGAAGGCCATTGGTGGCCATTTTTAGGTGTCTACAATAGGTAGTCTCTAACTTTAATTTGTTATATTAAAAAGTTGGAGACATGATCATACTTCCAAACTGCACTATTGAAAGGTTACCTTTGGAAATTACTCCACCATAGGAATTGTAGAAACCCAACATGTATATGAAAATAAGGTCAACCAAGTCTAATAAGATGTGATAAGTTATGACTATCTTCTATTATGTACAAGATTTAGATGCTTACAAATCCATAATAAATTTCCAAATGAGTTTATTGATACTGTATCCTTTCCTTTTTGGGCCTTCACCATATAAGGGCTATAAATGGTCACAAAAATCAAATACATAACCATGCATTTATTCACCATACATATAGATTTTCATAAATAGAGTATAATATAATATCTCTATAAGGAATTTTTCACTCTATCTATTTTCAAAAGTAACTGTGATCTCATCAAATGGGAATCTAAATTATTGACTACTGTAATAAATTTCTAAATGAATTTATTTTTCTTGAATTCCTTTCAATGATAGAATTTAGTGTCCCTAAAAAATGTCTATGCTTATAATGTTTTATCTTGAGTGTAGTATATTACCACAATAAATAATCAAAAAATTGTCACATGGCAAATATTCACCTCTGTTCAGGTGCTTCTCAGACACCACTATACAAGTAGGGTTTGGTTATATAAAGAAAACGTTTTGACTACCATTCTTTCCACTGATGAGAATGTCTTCAATCCTCCATGAGAAACCAAAGATCTGATACCATTATTGTCATGGTAAAATTAAGGTAATATGAATAACTTACATTGTAAACATAGTTTTCCACAATAAAATTATTATTATGTTAGATGGTATTCTACAAGAAAGGTGAAATCTTATAAAGATTTTTTAGGTGGCTAAGGGATCTAACTAACATGTGAACCAACTCTTTATAAAGAAACATAAAATTAAAAAAACAAACTAAACAAACTAAACATAACATAACTATGGATCATAAATGAACCAACACATTAGTTAATTAACCCAAATTAATTAACCATATTCTAATGAGTAATTCCATAGATTTTGAAAATTCCTATTTTATAAAATAGGAAAAAATTAATTTTCCTCACATCATGACATCATCCCCCTCAAATCCAATGAAATATTCACACTCCCCATAAAATGAAATTTTAAATCATTTTGAAATCCCAAGGCAATCCTTTCTTTCATAAGGCATGTCATAAGCCCATGTCTCATTTGTGCATCTTATTACACACTACAATTTCTTATTACACACTCCAACCTCTTCTTACCCACTCAACCTCCTTTATTTATGAGGAGGAGGACTCCTTCTCCACTTCCCATATTGATCTTCATCCAATGATTCAAATCAATCATAAAAATACATAAATAGAGGGCTTATTCTCCATTGTTTACAAGATATCATGCCATAACAAAGTGTTGAATCATTATGAGCTCAATCAAGAATAATTTCATCACATTATTCAATCAAAACATCATATTTATAAGACGAGGTGCTAATGAATTCTCCACACACTTCAAATGAGGCTTTATAACTACATACTCATCACATCTGGAGAAAATCACACATCAAGAGGAACACTTCTACTTTTGGTAAGTGAAGTTATTATCCTCTTCACTCAATCTGAGGTTATATATTTCATTGGTTAGCTAATAATTTCAATTATTTATTTTTTATTACCTGATGATTTTAACTTACTACTAATCTTAATTTCGTATACACTAATATCTATTCTACTTAATTGAATAAATAACTATCTAATATAAATTACATTCAAACTTCAAAGATGTGTTATATATATTCAAATGTTTTTTGGGCTAATATATGAATGAAGCATTTAATTTAATCTTCATTTCAAACTTCAATGGAAGATATAACTAACAATATATCAATCATATATCTAGCATAGCCTTTCATCCAAGTTTCATTGGTTTATATATGATCAACTATATATGTACTTCGATTTATTAATGGACTATTAATAGGAACATTACAATGGACTATTATTAATAGGAACATTGCATATGAAGTAAACCATTTTAAATAGTATTATATGCTTCAAAAATAATAGATCATTATCTATTCCCTTAGATATCCCAAGTTAATTATAATTTAGAAATAATAATTTCACATTGTGATTTAAAAAAAATAATCACTTGTGTATTATCATGGTATATTATTACATTAAATTATTGTAAAATAACAATTTCGATAATAACCTTAGCAACAATATTATTGAGCCCTTACTTATCAACAACTAATAAAAATAAAGCATTACTATGATGACTCCTCTATGATGATGATCATGATGATGATGATGATGATGATGATGAATTCAACATATTTAATAAATTCAAATTTATAAGTATGATCTCCTTGTTAAGTCACTTTAAAAACCTTATCTCAACACAAACTACTGTCCAACTTGGGATGTGTTAATGAGATTTTATTTTGGAAATAAATCCATTAACACACCAATTATTGGGTTCAACAAAGGTGCATGTACCCAAAATATGAGTTAGATAAATTCCGTCAAAAAAATTTCTTGGTTGATCATGACAAAGTTTCTAATAACTTTTAAACAAAATAAACAAGATATTTATTATATGACCATCTTTGTATCACCAAAAATAACCAATATAAACATGGACACAAAAAGTACTTTCAAATAACTTTTAAAATACATTAAATAATATATTTATGATATATTTGCACAATTTTACTTTTTAAAACCAAGTTTATATTTAGTAACACAATGTCCAAGGTCTTCACTTATATATTGTGATATAGAAAGTAGTTACTTTGTGATCAATTTTTTTTATAGATTTAATTAATATTATAAACACTTTTTCTATTTTATATAAATATTTGTGACATCAACCTAATAAAATAAAATGTATTAAAAAAAACCTATGATGTGAAATGGAAATACAATGTGAAAAGAGAAACCCACTTATATCACAAAAAATAAAAAAATACACAGGAAACTAGATTTCCAATTCAACAAAGTTGTTTTTGTGCACATAAACAAACCAAGTATAATCTCCTCAGTTGAAACATTTTTACAAATAGAGGTAATAAATTTAATACTAAACTTTTCATCAAAAATTAAAATAATAAAGTAGAATTTAAAAAAATATCGTTTGTTTACATAAACCAAATTTCATGGCACAATAAAAATAGAAAAAAAACACTTAAGGAAAGGAACTCACATTTGCATATTACAATAAATAAAGCTAAACAACTATTGAAAATAGACTTACCAACAAAGAAAGGTGGTTTTATTGCAAATAAATCAAAGTAAAAACCACACAATCCTCCACATAAACATATTTTATTCAAACTTAATCCATTCTCCACAACATTTTACCACCAAAGATATTAAAACCAATATTAAACTTCCTCTAATAAATTAAAAGAACAAAGAAACCCCAAAAATTCTTTTCATGTCCAAAGACCAAGGGAAAAACTTAATATTCACATGAAAAAAATGCTTGATATGTAGCCAAAACTAAGCTACAAAACAAAAATCACATCTTAGCATCACACAAAAAAAAGACATGGAAAATAAAATTCCCAGCTCACCAAGAGGATTTGTATGCACTTGGACACACTGAATCTACTCTCCCAAACAAAACATCTTATAGAGGAAAATATAATCAAATTTTTATTAAACTTCCCATGATAAATTAAAATAACAAAAAAACACAAAAAATGGAAAACTAAAAATGAAAACCTATAGGAAAGGAAAAAATACCGAAACCCACATTTGTGTATCATAAGAAATAAAGATTATCAGCTATAGAAAATATAGTTACAAATAAAGTGATATGGTTTTTTTTCATGTAAATGAAAAAAAAAATCACACAATCCTAGGCACAAATAGTTTTTGGTCAAATTGAACCTACTCTCTATAACATTTTCCCACCAAAGGCATACAAACCAGTGATAAAATTATTCTCATAAATTAAATGAAAAAAAAACCAAAAATATGATTTCATCATTTCAAATCAAGGGAAAATCTAAATAATCACAAGAACAATAAAAAATAAGGGAGACATGAAAAATAAAGTAACCAATGCACCAAGATGATTTTATTGTGCAAAAACAAACTAAATCTCTCACTTGAACTAATTTTTTTTTTCCATGTAGAGGCCATACAAGAAAGGAAAGGAACCAAAACATTTGTATGATAAAAAGGGGAAAACCCCCATAAAAAAGGTACCATAATTTTTGTTTCATAATAAATATAGTAGAACATGCATGGATAATAAAGTCACTAGAAAATAAAGATGGTTTTTGCATGTTCACAACACAATATTAAAATTTATGTCATAGATTGAAACCTCCTATGCAAATAAGAAAAACAATTGATAATAGGATTACCACAAATCAAGATGGATTTCTTTCATATGTACCAAATCATAAATGATGCAGAAGCATCCCTTGAGGACCCAAAAATGGTTTCATTTTTGTTTTAGATTGGTCTTATAGGTGTTAGAGGTCATTAGGAATCCATATGTGTTTTTTAGATGGTTGTAAGATGCATAGAATTTGAATTGCTCATTTTATCACCAAAAGTTCCTATTTAAAAATTCAAATGTTATTGAGCCTTGTATAAGGACTTTGATGTATTTTATGAAAGGTGGAAAATGTATTACATGCATAGAGGTTTAAGAAAACATATAAGGTCTAGTAGATGATCATTGGTCTATAGTTATGGTCTTACATGTCATGTTGTGTAAAAGATATCAAGAAGATGCAATATTTGAAGAGACTTCTATGTGGGAAACATCCAAAGATTAAGTTATGCACTTTTGTAGGAATATAGGAGATAGTTTTGTTTTGTAAGAGAGAGTTCCCATTTGAATAGATGAATGGAGTATGTATTGAAAAGTTTGCATGAAAAAAAAAGGATGTTTTATAAAACTTTGTTGTATGAATGAGAATACACACCTCAGTTTTGAAGGTCTTTATTATTATTATAAATTGTATGTGATTTCTTGATGATATAATGAGATTTTTGGTTTTTTCCCAAGAATTAATGAAAGTTATAAGTATGTATGTTGATATAATACTTGAGTAAGATATAAATAAAGGAGATTTTTGGATAAAGAATGCAAATATAGACCCCTGTACCTGTATAAGTGGCTTGTTACAAATTAAATTTGATTAATTGATAAATAATGATAGGTAAATGATTATTAATGTATTTTGAATATATTGTAAAGGTATTGTTTCATTTTGTGATGAAAAGTTTCAATAAATATAAGGATAAACATTTATTGATTAGGCTTAATCTTAAACAGACCTCTGTTAGGGTGTTGTTCCTTTTGGTGTGTAGATTTTGTTAATGGATCAAGGGATATTAGAAATATGATGTTATGTGTGTCTAAGGGTTTTTATTTTATATTGGATTATTTTTAAAAAATAATTAAATTTATATCTCAAACTTCATACATGATTGATAGGCAAAGACTTTTGTTTCCCTGCACCCTATTTTATTTGTCACAAGACTGTGTGTTGATTTATTGAAAAGAAAAGATCCAAAAATTTAGTGGTAAAGTGTTGTAGAAAGTTTTTAAAAATTTAATTTATTCCTTTTAATTTTTTTATATCTTTTTAATTGATCAAAAACATTCTATGAGATTTAAAACCTAGGGATATACCTGTAGGATATATATTTTCCTGCACAGTTGACTATATTTAGAGAGAGAAACCCTTAATAGTGGGTGGAGTAGTAGAAAAAAAGAATTTAAAGAGTTATAATAAGTAAATACCAAACTATTTAAGATTTTATATATTCATTAAACAATATAAAATTAGGGAAATTGAATTTCACATGATCTCGACTAAGACAAAGCCATTGGAAACCCTAAACTAGGGTTTGGAAAATATAAGCAAATCTAACCATCCAAATTTCATATAACTTGGTGAAAAGATGGATTGTGAATTATATTAACATATTTTTTATTTTTTTTTGGTGATACCATACACATCAATACATTTTCGGGGCACTATGTGTAGACAATGCTTAAAAAGGCCTAAGAGACCTAAAAACAAGGTAATCATGAGCAAGATAAGATAGAAAAAGTATCTTAAGGAAAGAGTTAGGTTTGGAAGCTTGGGGAATATAAATTTTAAGAAAATGGTATCTTAAAAAATCAATATTTACTCAAGGTACACTTGTACCTTTTTGTACAAAAGAGAATTTGAGCAAAATAAGGCTCGAAGGACTGTTGGTAGAGTTGACAGAATTGTAAGAACAAGTGAATAGAGTCTTGGAAAGTGTTGGTAAGGTAGTGAATGGATCGAGAGGGTTAAATAAACTTGAATGATCATGTTCAAGACATTTTAAACCATACACTAACAAGTGAAACTTAGAATCTTGCACAAAGAAGTGAGCTAGTAAACATTGTTTACGGTAGTGGAGGTTTTGAAACAAGGTTGAATGTGATTCCTTGATATATGCTCTACATAATTTTGGTATCAAAGCTAAAAAAATATTTTGTGTATTGTTTAAATATTTGACAATATGTTTTTTGAGGTGAAGTAAAAGATAGGGAACTAGGTGTAGTGCTCCATGGAGAGAGCTAGTAGAGAAGATGATGATTTGGTCAGAATAATGACCTAGTTGATTAATCCATTGGTTATGAGAATGGAGGTAATTGAATATGTTCTCAGGGAAATATAAAAAAGAGTATAAAGAGGAAGATATGAAAGAGATGATGGGAAGAAAGGTTAGTTAATACCTTTGCAAGCAAGGATGGAAGGGAGAGGAAATAGAGAGGTGGTTCAAGAGAAACCACAAGAGAATGAAATAATAGTTTAATAAAATGGCATGGGGTAGAAACATGAAAGGTAGGTTAGAACATTTGTATATGATTGATTGAGAATAGATGAAGGTCTAATGAAGTAAGGACCAAGATAGATATTTTAGGGGCAATATTAGAATTGTCAAAGAGGACATAGGATATGAGAGTGTCCAAGGAATATAAGCAGGAGTATGCAAGAATAGAGAGAAGAGAATGAGGATAGAGAACATGTTAGGAATGATTCATTACCCATGAGGAGAGTTTTATTTTAGTAGAATCAAACTAAGGAACTAGTTTAAAAAAGAAGCCTATTCAGAAGCAGATGCAAGACAAGAGGTAAAGTGTGTAATTTAGTAATTGATGGATGTTTTACTAACAATATGGTTTCTTTGGAGACAGTGTATAAGTTATGATTGAATAGGATGACACATACAAAATCATACAAAGTTGCATGGGTTTACAAAGGATACCAAATAATAGTAAGTGAACAGAGTTGGGTTGAGTTTTAGATAGGAAAGTATAAAGATCAAGTGTTATATAATATTTGCCTATAGATGTGTGTCATTTGTTGTTAGGTATACCATGGAAGTTTGATAAACATGCCATACATGATGGTCAATAAAATACATATACTATTAATTAGCATGGAAATACCTATACACTTATCCCATTGAAAGGTGAAGAATATAGGAGAGATGAGAGAATAATGATGATGACAAGGCAATATTGGATTCAAGAAATGGAGAGTTTGGGTTTGATCAAAGCACCCAAGGAAGAAAATAAGGTGAGTTATTTAGAGTTGATTGATATGCTACATTGTGAGTCCACAAAGATGGACATGAGAAAGATAATATAAGAATGTAGGTTGGAAATAAGTAGTTGTCAAATGAAGGAAAGAATAATACCTAAGAGAGTGCTTAAATAATAAAATAGTCAAGGCAAGCATGACAACCAAGTCCATGAAAGAGGAGATAGCAAAATAGAGTTTGATATTATAATTGAGTTGTAAAGGAAGTGGATTAGGATTGACACAAAGCAAGTGAAGAGGAAGATATAGATTTAGATGTAAAAGGAGGTAGCTCAAGAGAGATATATGTAGGATCCAAGTTTTGTGAAGAAAATATAGGTAATGAGTAGGCAGTTAAAGAAGGAAGAGTAGATACATTCAAATTCTTGAAAGATAATGTTGATCTAGAGAAGGATGTCTAAGAGTTAGATAATATGAACCATTCCTATGAAAGTAATCAAGGAGATAGAATAGTGAAGATGAGTGTTAAACCCATGGATATATAGGAGAGTAAAGGAAACCAAGATGATGTTGATGAACAACAACAAATCAAGAGTCTACATGAGTATGAGGTAAGAAAAGAATAAACACAAGTTGTGCATGAAATGGAATGGGTAAAAAAAGAAGAATTGGTAAAGGAGGAAGAGTTCAAACTTGTAGTAGAAGTTGAATATGGAGAGAAGGATAAGGTGGATCAGATTGAAGAAGAGGAAGATTGGTATATGGATGAATGGCAAGAAGAAGAAGGTAGCATACATGTTTTATTTAACAATTTTGTTTTATGTGTAGGTATGATATTGAAGGAGACAAAGTAAAGAGGCATAAATGTGGGGCCCAAGAGAATGTTCACCTCTATGAGAGGCAAGTGGAAGCTGATACCTTCCATGAAGAGGTTCAATACATTTAGGTAACAACATATACCAAGTGGATCACCAAGAAGCTATGGCAAAGATTTTTCTAGCTTGGTAGTATGATGCAGGGGCATCCCTTGAGGATCCCAAAATGGTTTAATTTTTGTCTTAGATTTGTCTTATAGGTGTTATAGTTCATTAATAATCTATATGTGTTGTTTATATGGTTTTAAGATGCATATAATTTTAATTACTCATTTTCCTACCAAAAGTTCCTATTTGAAAATTCAAATGTTGTTGAGCCTTGTATAAGGACTTTGATGTATTTTATGCAATGTGGAAAATGTATTAACATTCTTAGAGGTTTTAGATAACATATAAGGTCAAGTAGAGGGTCATTGGTCTATATTTATGGTCTTACATGTCATGTTGTGTATAAGAAATCAAGAAGATGCAATATTTGAAGAGACTTCTACGTGGGAAACATCCCAAAATTAAGTTATGCACTCTTATAAGCATATAGGAGATAGTTTTATTTTGTAAGAGAGAGTTCCAATTTGAATAGATGAATGGAGTATGTATTGAAAAGTTTGCATGAAAAAAAAGGATGATTTTGAAAACTTTGTTGTATGAATGAGAATACATACCTCTGTTTTGAAGGTCTTTATTGTTATTACAAATTGTATGTGATTTCTTGATGATATAATGAGATTTGTGGATTGTTTCCAAGAATGAATGAAATTTATAAGTATGTATGTTGAGATAATACTTGAGGAAGATATAAAAAAGGATATTTTTGGATAAACAATGCAAGTATAGACCCTTGTACCTGTATAAGTGGCTTGTTACAGATTGAATTTGCTTAGTTGATAAAGAATGACTGGGAAATGATTCTTAATGTGTTTTAAATATATTAACAAGATATTTTTTTCCTTTTTTGATGAAAAGTTTCAACAAATATAAGGAGAAAAATTTGTTACTCAGGATTAATCTTAAACATACCCCTATTAGGCTATTGTTTCTTTGGGTGTGTAGACTTTGTTAATGGATCAAGGGACATTGGCAATATGATGTTATGTGTGTATAAAGGTTTTTATTTTCTAGTGTATTATTTTTAAAAAATAATTCAATTTATATCTCAAACTTCATATAGGATTGATAGACAAAGAATTTAGTTTCCCTATGCCCTGTTATATTTATCATAGGACTATGTGTTGATTTCTTGAAAAGACAAGATCCAAAAATTGAGTGGTAAAGTGTTGTATAAAGTTTTTAAAAATTTAATGTAATCCATTGAATGTTTTTATAGCTTTTTAATTGATCAAAAACGTGCTATGAGAGTTAAAACCAGGGATAGACCTATAGGATATATATTTTCCTGCATAGTTGACTGTATTTGGAGATGGAAACCCTTAACAGTGGGTGAAGTAGTGGAAACAAAAAATTGGAAGAATTAAAAGAAGTTAATACCAATCTATTGAACCTTTTATAGATTCTTGAAATAGTCTAAAATGAGGTAAATTGAATTTCACATGCTCTCAGCTAGGATAGAGCCATTAGAAACCCTAAACTAGGGTTTGGAGAATATAAGCAAATCTAACCATCTAAATTTCATATAACTTGGTATAAATATGGATTTTGAATTATATTAATATATTTTATGGTTTGTTAGCTGATAACATGCATATCCATATGTTTTTAGGGAACTTAATGCTTACAAAGACCTAAAAGACCTAAAAACAAGGTAATGGTGGGAAAAATAAGCTAAAAAAGTATCTTAAGGAAAGATTTAGGTTTGGAAACTTGGGGAATAGAAATTTAGAAGAAAAGGGTATCCTAAACAATCAATATTTTCTCAAGGTACACTTGTACCTTTTCATACAAAAGAGATTTTGAGTAAAATAGGGCTAGGACTATTGTTAGAGTTGACAGAATTGTAAGAACAAGTGAATAGAGTCTTAGAAAGTGTTGGGAAGGTAGTGAATGGATTAAGATGGTTAAATAAACCTAAATGATCATGTTTAAGACCTTTGAAACCATAGACTGACAAGTGAAATTTAGAATCTTGTATAGAGAAGTGAGATAATAAACATTGTTTAAGGTAGTGGAGGTTTTGAAACAAGGTTGAATGTGTTTCCTTGGTATATTCTCTGCATCAAGAAAGCATACAATCCAATGAACAATAAACTTTTAGTAAAATTGATATTTCTCTTTGCAAAATTTTCCCATCGAAGATATTCAAACTAGTGTTAACATTATTATAAATTAAAAGAATAAAACACCTCAAAAAAAGTTATTTTATGATTTTAGATCAAGGTAAAAACTTACTATTAATAATCAAAACAAGAAAAACAAAGGAAACAAGGAAAATAAAGTAACCAACTTACCAAGATAATTTTCCCACATGCAAGAAATTTGAATATACTCTCTTGAGATGTAATATTTTTTTAGGTAAAGGTAATCAAATAAAGGATAGGAACACACATTTAAGGATTTTAAAAAAGGGAAAAATATTACAAGTATAATATGATGGATAATACACTCACCAATAAAGTAGGATGTTTTTTGCACATTCTCAATTCAATATTAAACTTACTCTCATAGATTGAAAACTCTCATACCAGAATTTCATCTTTTTTTATGAATGGAAATTAAATCAATGTTGAAATTCATATCAATGATTAAAAAAACAAACCAACATAAAAAATAAAATCAATACCTATTCTTTCCATCATAAGAAATAGAACATAATAGCCATAGGAAACAAGCTTACTAACATAAGAAGATGATTTTTGTATGCTCTCAACATAATATTAAACTTGTTATCATAGATTGAAACCTCCTATGAAATTTTGAAAAACCATAAAAAATAAACTTAGTATCGGAGCAAGATGGTTTTATTGCATGTTAACCAAAGCAAAAATCACACAATCCTAGACACAAGCAACTATCACTCAAACTGAACCTACTCTCTGCAACATTTTCCCATATAAGGCATTCAAATCAATGTTAAAATTCTTATGAGAAATTAAAAGAACAAATCAGCCCAAATAAATTCTTTTTGTGATCTTAGATCAAGGGAAAAACACAATATTTAAAAGCAAATACAAAAAAAGGAGACATGGAAATAAAAGTAACCAACTCATCAAAATGATTATCCTATGGATAAATAAATTAGATCTACTCTCCTAAATTTAATTTTTTTAAAGTTAAGGTAATCAAATAAAGGAAATAACAAACATTATTTTATCATAATACATGAAAAAATTACCTATCAAAACATGCATGGATAATATACTTGTTAACAAATTAAGATGTTTTTTGCACGTTCTCAACATAATATTAAACTTGATGTCATAGATTGAAACCTCTTATTCAATAAATGTGACATTTTTTAATAGATAGAGGCAATAAAATTAGTGTTTATAACCTATTTATGATTAAAATAACAAACCAACACAAAAAATACTAAAAAATAAAAAACAACACTCATTCTTTCTATCATAGGAAATATAGTAGAATAACCATGGAAAATAGGCTTCCTAACAGATGAATATAATTTTTATACATTATAAACAAAATATTAAACTTGATTTCATTGATTTTAATCTCATATATAAGCCTAGATTTTTAATATCAACTTGATAATTTATCAATTCCATCATTTATTTATGTTAATATTTGATGGACCTTTTCATCCTTACACATACATTAATATATATCAAGCATTGCTAAAGCAAAATTGTTATCCATCAAAATAAAATAATGGAATTTAACCTCATATAATTCCATATATACCAATGTTTCACTATAAAACATCACAATGTTCCGATTTCCATTGCATCATCGAAGAAAAAACACTAACATTACCATGTGTTGACACCAACACGAAGCATGTGTCTAAAGTAGGAAGACTTGATTGTTTAATTATTGGAAATAATGAATATTTAAATTTAATCAAATAAAAAAGGGAAGGCTCAATATAATAGGTGCATTCCTATCTATGTAATTAACAAATTACTCGATGCATAATTGATGGGAAAAAATAAAAATAAAAATAGATGACTAAGTAAATTAAGTGGTATAGCTTTAACTTCTCCTTTTATTATCAAGATGAATAGAGAACAAGAGTGAAACAAGGAAACATTAAAATTTAATTTTTAATTTTAATTTTAATTTTATTTGATAAGTTAAGCTCAGGTTTTACAAGGACCTAAAAACCATAGTTTAGTATAATAAAACAAATGAAATAAGGCCCATATAACCTGAAATACACAGTTCTTCAACAAAAATTTAGAAAAATGATAACAAAACCAAACTAACCAGAGGAAACCCTCTACTAAATTTATTTTGATTTATTTTCCTCTTTGTTACTACCTACCAATTTCTTCATGCTACTACTCAACAATCCTCTCATTTTAGCCCTATGGCCTCTCACTATGGTTTTGTTGTCCTATTGTACCTCTAATTTTGTCTTTCTTAGTGTTGTTATCTGTCAAGGTGCTAGTGATTACCTCCTTTCCTTTAGGGGTACCCTCAGTCTTACCCCTACCTATCATCTACTGGTCCCTAGTCCCCTCCCTTATATCATCAATATATTGTTTTAGCTTATTCCATTGATCTATGTAAAGAACCATCTATCTACCCAATCTCTTCAAGTTTTCATGGAGATCTGATAATCTCTACCCAATTCCCTCTATAAATTTGGTGGGGTCCTCATCCCTCCAAAATTTGGTTGCCTTGAGTCCATAAAGTTCAAAGTTAGGGTTATCAATATCGTATTAGAATTGAAGGCTCATGTTAGCCTTCTTACCAGGGCTCTTCTAAGGGGGAGAAGGGTCACAAGCCTTTCTCCTTTCCTTCTTCCCTCCCTACTATGGGGTAAAGTGGGTGGAAGGGGAGGCATCACTTATTCTACCCTCTACAAAGAAACCCTTATCAAGGGTTTTCTCTCTACTACTTTCTAGCAAGTGAATCTCCTAACTTCTCATAGGGGTTACTCATTTAGTGAGAAGGATAATCCCTTGATGGATAATATCTGTAGAGGTCTTTCCTAAAATTCTAGTACTATTGATTTAGTGGATATAAGAAAATAATATGGTAGGATAATCTTATGGCCTTTGAAGTGATTTAGTAGTAAAAAGTGATGTGAGAAAATGTGGGTGAATTTACCTTCAAGAGTGAGATATCACATTACTTGTATGTAGATTTTAGGCCATCTTCGTAGAAGGTCAGCCTAAGGGAATCCCTTCTTGCCTATGTGGTAGACTATGTCTGATTGAAATAAGTCTTGCATTAGCCTCTACTTACACTATTTATCCTTGAAGGCCTTCATACCTTTTCATGTCATGCTAGTCACTTCACCAATGAGTTCCTAAGAAACAATCACTATGGCCTCACTAAAGGTTACCTACCTCTACTTCCAACTAGCCATGAAATATTTAGCAAGGATCTCATTGTGCCTTTTGATCCTTAGCATAAATTCTATTAGGCCACCCCTTTAAATATTCCTCTAGACTTTACAGTTGGTCTAGACTTATTTACATGAAATTGGCTCGCAGTGGTCTCTATCTCCCCCCATGGTGTTTTTGTTATTTCTGGAATTGTGTTCCAGTTTGTCATTGGTAGAATTTCAAGGTAAAATAGCAATTTTTTTTATTCCCCTAGCATTGGGAAAGGCTTTTTTGAAATGATGTCTAATGTATTTGAGTTCAAACTTTGTGTTTTTATTATAGCAAAAAGTGGGATTAGGCCTTTTACAAATCATGATTAGATTTCCCACATGTTTCTCTCCCACCAACCTATAGCTTTAGTAGGTTTTCATCTTAATAAAGCAAGGGTTGGTTAAAGGGGGGTAAGTTATGGGGTCCAGTCTACTTGGCCAAGTACAAATTGGAAACTCCCAAGTTTGTCAAGGTTTCCATTACCTTGTTACCTTCGTGGAAGATGTGAGTGATGGTGAAAGCTCAAGGGAAAAGGAGGTTTTTATATATATGGGGTATTTCTAATTTTTTTGACACAATCATATTTATGATGGATCATTAAGTCATTTGAAACCTTGATGATCAAATTATCTTACATATTTTAACAAAAAATATTGTTCTTAAATTATCCTTATATTTATTTAATATTTTTGTCTCACACACACTCGCTCATTTACCATATTTTGTTGTTTCTCCTTTATCCTTATTTATCCTACTTAAAAATAATGTATTAGTGATTAAATATTCTACAATTTTATTTTATATACAAAACACCTCCACATATGGGATGATTCATCAATAAAATCTCAACCAAACACCCTATACTACATTATACTACATTGTAATTTTTTGTGGAGATAACTTTATCTAGTCAATTTTAAGTCATTTATATATAAATACTCAAGTATTGTAGTTAATTTTCATACACAAAATTTTATATAGATTATAATAATATTTTTAGATAATTTTTGAGCATTTACATGTATTATAGAGAGTTCAAGTAATCATTAGAACATTTATCATTATCTAGAACTAGTATTTATCATGGAGTAGTTTTGGTGCATGATCAAGGATTTTATAAGTCTCTTGATTATTTTTAATTATGCTATTTACAAATTTTTATCATATTATTTATTGGTTAGGTGTATAATAAGTGTTAGACACTCTATGCACAACCTAACCCATACTATAGATCTAAAAATATTCATTATTTCCCTTAAGTTTGTGATATCATTGCTAATTTTGGGCAAGGAGAATAAAATTTGTATTTTAGGTTACAAGTTTTGTAGTGTGAATATTGGACTAAAGGAATTGGATATTTAGACAAGTTGAATATCATCATCAAATTATTTTCAATCTTACATTCCAATTTTCTGGAGCACACAATGCTTTGTACTTATTCAAAATGCTCATGACATTTTGTACTTATCTAGAGTGCCCAAAATGCTTTGTACCTAACAAAATGCCCTCAAAGATTTGTACATTAGTAGTTGATCACTTTTAAATTTTTGGACAAGGTTACTAGTACTTTTGTATGTGCATTTTCATATTCAAATTTTAGACAACTATCACCATTTCTCATATATTTTAAGTTACACTTCTAACTCCTATGTAAATACCTTAATATTAAATTACAAGATATCAATTAAATATTATTACTACTTTACATGTATTTATTATTATTAAATATTTTTTTTTTGAATCTAAGTTTAGTCCATTTATCCTTATATAATAATACATTCAAGGTCAAATCTAACATATAATCTTGCTTCCATCTAATTTTTGCATAGTAATTATGAGATAAACTAAGGATTTTACAAATAATATTCCCACAATATATAAAAAAAATTCCTAAATCTATGAGATTTAAACATGGTTAATATCAAATGTCACTCAAATGTATGATATGTTTTCTTAATAAATATATTGGGTTGTCCAAAGGTTGACTTGTCTGATCTTACTTCTCCAAATGTAAAATATTATTAATGATTTACAATAGACACTTCTAAATGAGCCAAAAAGCCTTTAGTAATTTCATTAAAAAAATCATCTAGTTGTAAGGATCATATTTATTAGATCTCATCCTCATGGATATTTGTCCCCTAAATAATTCAAAATAAGGTGGGTTAAATGAGTGCCTTAAAGGTTATTTTTTCTTAACAATCTAGGGGTTCCAATATGATGAGAATCATGGATGAGTTTTAAAAGGCCATGATTATGGAAATTAAAATAATAAACCATAATATATTATTAACATATTTAAGAATGATTCATAGGTAATGAATAACAATTGAATGTAAATAATTGGTGTGTTCACATTGAATAATTTTGAATATATATGACTTAAGACTTATTGACATGTAAAAGTGTTAAATAATATGTGTGTTACCACTAGTTAACGTAAACACGATGAATTTTTAAATTTAACCATAGGTAACTATACTAATAAAGGATACTTAATAATCAAAATGAGACCATTCACCCAAAAATGATAATATAATATGTCTCACTCATTTTTATATATACCAATGTATTCAATGTAATTGATAGAAAATACAAAATACCTAGATCATTGGTACTGCAATCAAATTTTACAATTGACATGAAATTTAAATGCATGAATTGCTCAAAAAATTGATTGTATCTACATTAATGTTTAATATTAATTATTGGCAAAAAATGTTTTAATTAATCGAAGATGGAAGATGGACTCTTGTGTCTACTTATATTGTTCTTGTTTCAAAAGTGTTAATCAATGGACTTGGAATTTTTTGAAGTGTGCCTCGAAATGATGAATGCCCTCCTCTATTTACTTCAAAATTATTTCCATGGGATTGATTAATTTATTAATTACATGCTCTAAACCCAAAAATTATGCACTAATGATATTTGAAATTAAGCCTCTCAAGAGTACTAGGTGTGATATATTACATATGATAGTATATTATTTTTATAGAGTTTAGAATCATGATAGCTACCATAAGACAAACACCCATAATACATGCATAAATAAATATATAAGATCTTAAAAATAAGATAACATATATTTATCCAAGTAGTATAGCCACCTATTTTCATTAAAATCATTGGACTAATTCTACCATTGTAACATCAACTCTCATCCACAATATCCCTCATCTACTAACCCTCTATGTTATTATATAGATAAGAGAGAAGGCTAGGGATAGGGTTAGGGTTTTGGTAAGTAGTTAAAAATAAAATAAGATAAATTTTTTATTAATATAAATCAATTAAATATTAACTTAATGCATAATCTTATCTAATAATAGGTTGCGAATAAGTATACTCCAATTAATGCCTACCCAAAAATTATATTATAAGTGCATTTCAAAACCATACAATATTGTATGAGTAATTAAATTTACTAACATATCCCATTAAAATGTACTTATATGAAGGGAAAGATAGAGGAATAATTAAACTATCCCCCCTTGATGTCACCTTCCTTTACTCCCAAAAACTACCTAAGATGAATAAATTGGGCCTTAAGTAAAGTTTGTGAAGATCTTGGGAGGAGGAGTTGCATTTTTTTCATCTCTACTTCTAAGTATGCCATTTTATTAAAACATTGATATTTAGCATGGCCTAGTTTCTTACACCAATTATATGACTCTTGGTCAATATTTGCATTTAATTTTTTTGACTTGGGGAAGGATTTTGCTGAGCTGATGGATTACCCTTTGAATTGGGCTTTTCTTTCCATTTTTTCTTAACAAGGTAGACACTAATTGGTGCATACTTCTCCACAACATATTATTAAAGAATATTATTAAGTAAAAATAATTTAATATGATATACAAATAGAGTATAAAATCATGTTAGATAACATAATACAAACACGCACAACATATGCATAAATAAATCTATGAAATTTTAAAAATAAGATAATATAGTTTCATCCAAGTAGCATAACTACCTCTTTTGATTAAAAGCATTGAATTAATTCTGATATATAATAGTAACTATCATCCATAATATCCCTCACCCACTATCCCTCTATGTTATTAAATATAAGAGAGGAGGCTAGGGTTAGGGTTAGTAATTAAAAATAGAATAAGATAAAACTATTATTAACAAAAGTTAATAAAGTATTTACTTAATTGATAATATTCTCTAATACTATGTTGTTGATAATTATGAACTAATTAGTGCCTACCCATAAAATATGAATAAATATTACAAGTTCATATTAAAACCATATAATAGTTTATGAGTAATTAAATACAATCACATCCTTATGGTGTTACATATTTGAAACAATTGGCAGTGACATAAGATCTAGAGACTTATCATCAAGCTTTAAGCATCCTCAATGGAAAATAACTATGAAAAAATAAATTCTTTCATCAAATTAAAAAAAAAACTTGGGTCCATTTCCAAAAGGAATAAAAATAGTGAGGTGCAAGTGGGTATACCACACTAAGTATGCAACAGATGGTTCAAATGACAAATACAAATCCTGATTTATATCAAAAGGTTTTTCACAAGTTGAAGGCATTGAATACCATGAAACCTTTGTTTTAACTGCCAAGATGAATTCCATAATGCTTATACACTCCTAGTGTGAGATTATAAATTTGAGCAATTGATTATGAAATGAAAATTATATCAAAAGCACCTAGATCTATAATTTACCTCATTATTTAGAGCCAATAGACCATAATGCACACAAATAAACATTAAAAACAAATATTATAAATCTAAATATCAATTATCCAAACAAGATTCAAGACAATAAAATTATAAAATATTAATTATTTCTTACAATAGACTTAGAATTTATGATAACATGATATTGGCTTGATAAAGTGACTTATGGACAATGGATTATTGAAGGAGTAAGGACTTGAGCAGATTATTGGATGGATGGATTTTAGATTAATAGATTTCATGTGAATTCAAATCATTATTTGTAATGGAGAGAAACATGGATTTAAATAGAGTAAGGAGGGATAATTAAAAGGAATTAAATATTCCTTGAAAGCCTCTAGAATTAGAGGATTCTAGAGAGGAAGGATAAGATAGAGAGGATTTTAAAATTGGATAAATATAGAATCTATTAGGGGGTTTAATTATGATTATAGGGAGGTTAAATTAGTTTAAAATAAGGGTTAGGTGAGGAATATGGGGTAGGATTATAGGAAAGCCTAGGTAGGCAAGTAGGTGGGTTATGGTAATTTTAAATTCCCAAATATTAGCCAAGTGGGATTAGCTAGTAGATGATGGGGAGTTAGGTTAATTAATTAGGCATGGGATGTTATAAGGTTAGTGTATGATGGGGGATATATTATAAATATCAAATTAGATGGAAATAGATGAAATTAGAGATGTTAGTGATGAAGTGAGCAAATTTAGATGCATACACCTTGGATGAAACACAGGGATGGGAATTCAATTATATGGACATTAAAAGTTACTTCTTGTATGGATACTTGAAAGAATAAATATACATGTCCCAACCTCCCATTTCCATACGTTGTGAGAACTCCAACTTTGTGTGGAGATTGGAAAGTCTTTGGATAGTTTGAAATAGGATTATTAAGCTTAGTATGAAAATATGGACACTATTATACTCAACAACCCCACTCTAATTTTTTTCAAATAAGGGCTCATTATAATTATAAAAAACTTATTATAGATTTAAAATCCCTTTTCATTGGCAGTCATGTAGAAATACTTAGTAGGGTTTGAGATCTCAAACTTCTTATTTATGATGTTGATGGTTCCTATTAAGCATGCTACTCTATAACAATTCAATTTGTATTTTCTACATGGAAATGTTCTATCAACATCCATTTTGTGATTTATTAAAGATAACATATAAATGGATGTCATAGGTTTTTACATGTATGCAAGTTTTATAAATTTATAGAGAAGTTATAAATTGTGAATCCTAAGTCTTTTGGTTCTTCACAAATTTTGAATTTATGAATTTAGTCTTCATGGATTTTATCTTCATGAATTTTATCTTTATAACTTTTGGTCATCATGAATTTTTCATGTTGCATGCTTTAGCATTTAACAACTTTCATACTTTACAACTTTTAGATTCTTGCTATTATTGATTTTTGGAATAATTGGGTTTTCACGTGTTTTGATCATTGCATCTTTTATATTCATAGATTAATGAAAAATACAAAAGGAATATTTTGACAAAATTCATGACACATGAAAGACACGAGTCTTTGCATTTCATGCATCTGAGGTGTTACACAGTCTAGATGGATGAAATTAGATAAAAACTATGAAACCTGACCTCTAAGATCATTCCATGTGGCACAACCAAATCTAAGAAAAGTAGTGATCAAACAACATGTGTTTGAGGATGACATTGTGGCAATTTTATGAATGTATGAAGGTATATGTGGCATACTTGCCAAAGTGAAATGCCAAATTTGAATTAAAAAAGTAAAGTACACTTGAATTCAATAGACATTGATGTCATATAAACTAAAAATAATGCAAACATATTCGATCTATATGATTGAATTTGAAGATACATCTCGTTTATTCATTACCAAAGAGATTTAGTGAACTTCAGAGAACTAAAAGCCCTAGTTTCTACATTTACCTATGAATTACTTCTAGTAATCAATTAGTTGAGTGATCACATGAATTATATAGGTAAACTAGGTATATAATGGATTCATCATATAAGGGATTTAGGGGAGCTCTACCACCTTCAAAATTATCCATCAAGGATTCTACTAAGTATACTGATATAATTTTTTATTCAGCAATATTCGATGGTCAATTTACAAATTATACAACCATATGGGATGCCATGGAGAACATTGATGCCCATACTTTGAGGAAATTTTATTAATTAAAGAAAAATAACTTGTAGTTGAATTAATAACATTGAAGTGCCAAAAATTACACTTTGCAGTAGCCCAGATTATTCTTTGTGGGCAAAGTGTTTGATGGCTTCCTGCATTTTACCAATAAAAAAAGCATTGCAACTTGTATCACTAGAGATGATTTACAAATATACCTATGGCTCCAACTTAAAGATGCCACATATGATGGACACAAACTATGTTATGGAAGAATACCAACACAATAATGAAGTAGATAATACTAGGGGAGAAGGTAAGTCTCAAATCCACCACTTTCATGTCCATCACCAAGTTAAGGATGGGAGTTTGTATCAGGATGGCCCTTCTAAGTATACTATATGGATGCAATAGCAATCATTACCTATAGCTTGAATGGGTTCCACTACTTTACTTGTTGATGAAGTCAAAATTAACCTTTGCCCTAGGTGAGATCATTAGTTTCAAACTCTAGTATAAAATGTTATAGAAGGATAAAAGACCAATTGGTGGCCATTTTTTCATGATGTCTTACTTGATGGACATGGTCATGGATACGGTTTATGTGCATAATGGGTCACTCTAGATCGTGACCCTAGACTACATAAAAAATAGAGTATGTGACTTATATTCTTTCTTACACATTTATTCTTACATGTGAGACATTATTTAGATTGTGGAAAATGTATATCCCCAAGTCTAGAAGGTA
Organism: Torreya grandis; assembly: GCA_037957365.1. NCBI lineage: Eukaryota > Viridiplantae > Streptophyta > Pinopsida > Cupressales > Taxaceae > Torreya > Torreya grandis. The sequence continues at coordinate 1,644,212 of JARHVA010003237.1, forward strand.
ATCCATGAAAAACCCCTCATCCAAAATTTTAGATAATATCAAGAATACATTATGGCCTAGGGGGATTACTAGCTGTATCTTGAGTACATATTAATAATCATGGGAACCAAGGTTTCACCCTTGTGTTTTCCCAAATATGTCCTAGACAAGTTGGTAGAACAAGAGATTGCATACTAATTTTAGTGGAGTGTAGATGAATATTTGAGGAAGAAACATAAAGGCCTATTCCATAGATCTTCCTTGATCATAGTCTAAACAAACTATATAAATAGAAAACATTTTATTGAGGTTGGGAAGATAAGATAAATATATTCACTAGCATATTTTTAATATAGGGTTTGGGACCCACATGGTAGTATTTGGAAGCATGTCATAGGCCTAACCATCCCTTACTACCATGAGCCCTATGAAAATGACTTGATATTCTTAAATGTTAAACATGATGTAGAAGTCCTATCTAAGGCACATATGGTTGGGTTGATGGAAAACCTCCTAAGATCAATTTAAAGGGATACCTCACAAACAATTCTAGTGACACAAACTCTACTTCCACCCCTAGTGGATTGGCTACATATGACTATTTGTCCTCACAACCTTCCTAATTGGTTTAACCAAAGGGGGAAATAGAGGGGGAACTCTCTTAATCACCACCATAAGATGTGATAAAGGTTTTAAATCAAGATAAATATGTGGAGGAAGCCTCTTCAATAACAGTTTCACTGGGAGGACCTACAAAGCTAATAAATATTGATTCTTATGATTCTACAGACTCCACTCTTCCTATTGTGATTATGACACCTACTAATATAGATATAGATATCTCATATTCCACTAATTATAAGGCTATACCATCATTTGAGAAAATACCATTTCATTATAAGAGGAAGCCAAGAATCCCAAAGGGCCCTATGAGTTCAACTACTAAAACATTACCACAAGAAGGACCTATAAACCAAAATAAAACATTAGTAAAGAGTGAGGTTGAGGAGGAGGAATAATAAATTGAAAGGGCTAAGGTCTTGAGTCTCCAAGGACTCAAAGTTAAAGCATTGATAGAAATAGATAAATTAAGCGATATCCATACTATTATTATTTCTACTATTGGGTTAACTATTATGAGTACTATTCCTACTGATTCCCAAGTATTGATAAAAGATCCTAAGGATAAGAGGTTTAATTTCAAGACAACAACAAGAGTTTATATTCTAGATCAAAGTGTGTAATCAACTATTCACTCCAAATAACTAGGGTTTCCTATCACACATTCCACTATAGTTCATGTAACTTTAATTGTCTTATCTATCAGAGTTGGCAAGAAAACAAATTTCACTATGCATCCCATGCCTTGGTTTGGCAATCGAGATTGGAAAAAAATTATTTTTCCATCTTTGTCAGGCCCACTCCATGTGGAAGAATTGATACTATCCTTAGAGGATGTTTTGTCAAAATATCCTACCCAAGATACTCAATCGGTTGATGTAGGGGAGTTGGTAATTCCCTAATGGGAAGTAGAGTTGAGTGCCTAGGCAAGCCAAAGACCTAATTTGGTGATTATGGAGCTTCCCACTCTGAGTAATATTTTTGATAAGTCAATAAGAACAACCTAGAGGGTTAAGAAAAGGAAAATACAAAATGAATATGGTAGGGGCTTAATCCTTGAGGAGAGATATGATGTCTTTTCCCTATATAAGAGGAAGAATAGAAGAACTGGGGAGTCTCCTTATAATGAATATTTTATAGCTTACTTGGGGATACATCAAATCCTTGATGGAACTCCATAAAGGCACTGAAATATCTAGAAAAGAGCTTCAAGAGGAGATATATCAAGTACTAGAGAAACAACAAATTATTTGTATTCCCCAGGCAATAGAGGATGATGTCTAGAATGCAACCCTTAGGTTGTACAACATTTTAGACACCATCAACACAATGAAAACTAAGATGTCTCCCCATTTGATTGAGACATATAGATTATATAATTTTTTGAAAGATGATGAAAATAAATTGACTTTTATTATAACCTACACTAATAATAAGGCCTTTGACTATCTAGATTTGATGAATCCTCTAGAGGCCACCAATTTTATCAATTTGGTGGTTATCAGAACCCAAAAATCTAGATAGTGGGTATATAGTGCACAAGATTTGGTCCCAAAGTTGATTGGGCACAAGAAATAGGCTATACAAATTTTACAAGAATTAAAGTTGTCTCAAGTCAGAGACACTTAGATTAAGTTGATAGACAATGAAAGTTTTGATAAGCTACTCTAGCAAGCATCTACAAATTTAAAATAGGGTCTTCAAGGGTGTATACTAGAAGAGATTAGGAAGGAAATCAGATTGATGAGGAAGAAGGTAATTGAGGTAGATATTTTCTAAGTGGAGTTTAGAATTACAAAATGAGAGAATGAAAACCTACTATGGGAAGTCTCTAGGGCACACAGGCCATCCCTTATAAATATGAACCTAATTGAGCATCAATATGATTGGGCATGCAAATGATATTAATACAAAATGGTGAAGATACAGGCTGTCGTAGGAACTTTGAGTTTAAATCTACCTATTACTTCTACTCCATCAACAATGAGTGTTTCACTCTCAAACATGAAAGCCCCAATTATGAGTAAAACTTAGTATCTTGAATTAAAATTCTATACATTTTTCGCATGAAAAGTTAATGTATGTAATTTAGGTTTACCTCTATTTGTTTTCTATTCATGTTGCATGTAAAATTAGTTATAGAAACTTGTAACATGCATGTAATGCATGATTTTTTAAATGCATATATTTTTATAAAGCTACAATTTTGGTCATATCTAATTGTATATACAGATTCTAAATTCAATTAAAAATTGAATTTTCTAATCATTATCATATAATCATCACTTTATGCATGATTTGGAGGATGAGGTGACCCCTTCCCCAAATCTATATACATTTAATCTTCCCATTTCAAGGGAGTTGGAATCTTATCAATACAAAAAGAGATATTTTTTATTTTCATGTGATTGTGTCAATGATTTTATGATCAAATACCATGTGATTAACTATGTTTATTTTCCTAATTAGTGGATTCTATAATTCAAAGTATGAAAACACTACTTATAATTCCTTATTGTTATTTATGATGTATGTTGATATAGGATGTACAATAGTTGTTTGATGATTAGCAAAAACCATTGATTATATGCAACATGTTTGATTGTTTCATTTTTATAAGTGTGTATAAGTGTCTTACATGATATATATTTTTAGGAGTGAGAAATAACTACTTTAGACACCTCTTTTATCCCATCTATAATCTTATGTTATAAGGGTGTGCTATAGTTAATCTAAATAGGAGTAACATTTGGCTGAGATATTAGAGTTCACTATATTATTTACCCTTGGAATCCCTCACTATGTTTGTGTGTGTGTGAGCAATAACTACTAGTAACAAACATTAGTTTCAAGGCTCTTATCCACATAGGAAACCAACTTATAAGTAATTCTTTTTTTATCACAGAGCCTTCTTTTCTGCTCTACCTTCTTATTTTTTGAGATTATTTTTAGATATACACATTGTAGTTTATAAAATCACTCATCCAAACCAAATAGGTTTTTAAATATTCTTTTAGGTTTCACTCACCCATACACACCTAGCTAACAACCTACATGACCAAACTGACTATTCCACTACCTAGTTATTTTAACCCATACTTTTAACCCATGCCCAGAGTGGAGTTTACCTCCATAGAGATCCCAAAACATTAGAGGCTACCTCATTCATGATTTGGTGTGTATAAGACACACATCAATATTTTGTTTTATCACTATAATTAGGTGTTTAACTTCAGTATGTCCATCTCTATAAGAGGTTATCCTTTACATTTGAGTTGCACTGGAGACACCTAGGAGAATAACCATGTCTAGGGCCCAAGCCAATAATTTGGTTTTGTTGTCATAGTTTTTGAACAATATTTAAAAATATCAAAAATAATGAAAGTCAAAGTTTTTCAATAATGTGTTATTCACTTTTCAAGGAAATTAATCAATGTGAAATCAAGTAATGAAAAAGACTTGGGAAATTTTGATAAGTGTACTTCTTTAAGTTCAAGTTTGAAAAAATTGGTTTTCACCCCCTCAAATCATGATAGGCATGTAAGCACATCCTATAGATCCCATAGGTAATATAAACACCTCTGTATTATCCCACAAGTTATTCTAACACTCATGCATGAATCATCCTAGATTTTGACACATATAAAAGTATGCTTAAATCTTACATTTTTCATAGAACCATACCTCTTTTTAGCAATTAGTGGCATCCTCCCTCTACATGTGTCAATACATTATATATTATTGACCCTACCATTTATTACTCACCTCTCTACCTTGAATTTCTAACTCCTTATGGATCCTACTTACTCCTATTACATATTCTACTTGTGTGCTTGTAGTTTATCCATTGTCCACCAAATCTTTACAAGTTAGTTTATAAGGTTTAGGAGCTTACAAGAGGTAATTCATTTGAGATATATATTTGTATTTACAATAAAAATTCATGACTTCTTCTTATTTATCATTATCTACAAGATATCCTATTTGTATTTTTTTAGGGTTTTGTGAAAGCTAAAACATTTTCTAAAAAACTCAAACCCTAGAATTTATACATGTTTCCCTCTTTCCCAAACCTCCATTTTCTCCTAGTTTCACCTACATGGTTTACACCTTCTAAGGAAAACCAATTCCTTGCCTACATCTTAGGTAGACCCTAGGATATGTGTAAACAACCCTATCAGACCCTGAGAGGTTGTAGACACCACCATTAAAACCTAATGGTGTTACAAAATGCCCATCAGAACCTAATGATAGTGTTTGCACTACCCCCAAAACCTAACCCTGATTTAAACAATCCATTGAACTCCCTTTGTTCTATGAGCACTTTTCCTAAAAATCAAGGTTTTTGTTGTTTTCTTGACAAATCTTCTTGGTCATCTCTAATACAGTGTGAGATTCATCTCTCAGGAATTCCATTTATTTAGATGTCAACATCTAAGATTCCTACCAAGGGTATCCCAAAGAAAACCCCTCCAAAGAAGATTCTACATGGAGAATAAGAATAATAGACGAAGTAATTATTTCAAGGTGTCATTCCTTTGTTAATCTTGGAGTCAAATGTTGAGAACATAACTGACACCAATATAGGACACATTAACATAGAATATTTCTTGAACATAATCAATGGGGTGCGTAAGATAAACTATGGTTATAATATACATGATAGTGGATTGGTGAATATAATTGCTTTTCTAAAATCAATACATAATACAAAATTGGTATTGAACATAGCTAAACACTATGATCCTGAGAAAAGACAAGTGTTAAATCAAAAAGGATAATATGTCATATGTTTATCTCTATAATATATTGATAAGTTATTATAATTTATAGAATGGAAATCATATGTTAACCTCTCTCCTAATTTAGATCAACAATTATGGGATGATAATATTAATTCTTGTGAAAAATAGGTGAATAAATAATGGCTCACAAAACCTAAACATTCAACAACAAGACTTCCAAATAATCTTTCCATGTTTAAATTCATAAATGAAGTGAATGACATGATTACGCTCTTACACAAGGTAGTCAGAAGCCTAGAGGCAAGGCACTTCTAGAATTGGATGCATAGATATATATGGATCATTCATTATAACAAGTAACATATCAATTGGGGGTTGTTGATTAGTAAATCAATCCATATGTAGCTAATTCATGTCAAAAAAACTTCCAAATTCTACATGACTTCACATCTAGTTAATGCAATTGCTAGGAATAGATTCTATGGTGGATTGAATGAGGTGGGGAACATAAAAACTACAAAAGTATATGAATTTTACCCTCAACTCACACTAAAGGAAAGTGACCATTTTTTGTGAAGGGTAAATGATGCATTCATTTAGTATTTCCTTCAAATGTTTGAAAAAAAACCTTACAACATGCGAATATTTATGGAAGTAATGATAGATATTGTAAAGTGGGGAGCTTGGTTCATTTAGTTTCTATATTTTTATTATCTAAGGTTTTGTAGATGTGATTTTTCACCATAAATGCTCCCTAGGTATGTTTATGATAAATGGGCTCTAATGTAATTGGTATGATAATTGGCTAAAACTCACAACTTCCTAGATAGTAAACATAAGGCATGAATAAATTTTCTTATCTCCATAGATAGGTACACATGTTTATCATTTGCTAAATCAAAAATAGTTGAGGAAGAGATGAAACATGTTAATATAAGGCCATTTGAAAGTATGGCTTGATTTGATATAAGATGCTTAGTGACACACGTCCTGGGGGCTTCGTATCATCATGTACCTCATTTTGAAGACTATTAACTTGATTATAATGATGAAAAGGGTGTGAGAATTATAGATTACTCATGATTCACATTAAAATAGGTTAATTAATTTGGAATTGTAAAAGTCCCTAAGAAAATACTTGATGATGAAGCTACTTTGGACCCCAATTTTCAAAAATAAAAACTTGAATTTGAGCCAATTCTAAAGATTAATTGGAGCAATAAAGAATCAACCTCTCTTATAAGCAAAACCTAGGGTGTACTTGAGAGAAAATTTCAATGGTTTAAAATTAGAGGAGTAAATGTTGATCAAGATTTTTTCCTGCCACCACCAACAACAAAAGATAAAATAAAGATCTTTCATAAACAATAACAAGCAAAAGCTAAGACATCTCAAAAAACTAAAAGTGAAGATCTCCCTGAGATAAAAGGAGATGCAAAAAAATAAAATATTTCAAAATCTACTTCAAGTTCTAGGCCTCTTGAGCTAAATATTAAAAGGTTGGGAAATAAATATTCTTGTTCTCTAATTAATTCTATTGCTAAAGAGGTTCCTTTTGATAGTTTTGTTTAACCTCAAATGTTGGTAACAAACACTACTCAACAATTTATTACATCTGACTCCTCATTGTTATCAACATCCTTAGTTAGCCTAATGAATCCTTATCTCTTAATCCTCTACCAAATCCTAAATTGATTCTTTAACCTTCACCCGAAACCCCAAGTCCTTTGGTCAAAAAAGAAAAAGATGAGATAATATCAGAAGAGATCCAACCTTTGGAAAATATGCTTCCCCCTCTTGATACCTCCACAAAATTTGAGTCTATTTAAATGCAATGATATTTTATCAATGTCAAGGTTCCTAATTATATTGATGAAGTGGTGAAGAAAAGGAAGAAGATTTTAGAACCACAAGAAATTGACTTCAGTGCAATAGCATTTTTTCCTCCATGGATAATCAAGAAGCCTAAAATTGTGACAAGAATAATCAAAGAAAAAGGATAAAGATATGCAGAAGTGGTTATTCCCCTATAGAAAAGGACAAAGATAGTGTTGATACTTTAGATGATAAAATAATAAAAATAAATTTGGGGAAAACTACAATGGAGAGAATGAAGAAGATTGTTCAAACTAATATTGACACTTAGTTTGAGATATTAGACCATGATAAAGTTACCAAAGATCAACTCAAAGAGAAAGTTGAACAATTAGAAACAATGGTTTAGAAATTAATAAAGGTGATTTAATCTTATTCATTTTTTCACCAAATTTTATATATTAAAACATTAAATGTGGTAGAATAAATTGGAATAATGGGTAAGGCAACAAAAGGATTGATCATAACAAATTGTATAACTTGGAGTCAGTTCTATCTAGATTGTAATGGATCTGTGATTTGAGATCCAATTAGAATATGATGATGTAACAAAATTAGAATACAGGTATACTAATGAAGTTCAAAATGGGAAGAATTGCTTCTTGAGTTGAAAGAATTTTCTAATATTGATTTAGATGATCCATTAAAGTAAAAGTTATTCAAAAATATGAAGCTATATATCTCACTAAATTTATTTGAGCTACAAGGTTTAGGATTGGTATAATTAGATAAGGTATCAATAAATTTTATAATTATAAATCCATGGGAGGAGATGCTATTTTAAAAATAGTAGGAATTCTCTTGAAATTGAATTGTATAATTAATAATGATGATGGTAAAGTTGTCTCTTTAGATATTGTCATTAACTAGTTTAAGAAAAAACATTGATGAGATTATAACTCTCAAGTTTGCTTTCAATTCTAGATCAATTTCATAATTGATCAAATACCAATTCATCTTGGATAATCTCAATGTAGTAGTGAAGAAATATCATGTGATAACCAATAAAATGGTGGAATTACATTGTGATGCAAAGGTGGATATCACATATTCATATGGTCCTAATAAATAAAAATTTCTAGAGATCCAGTAGAGATTTGATAAGTATTAAGGTGAAAAGAAAAAGTTACAATAATAAAAAGAGAAAACTCCAATTATTCTTAGTGATGAAGAAGCAGGTTGATTTGTCAAAGATTTTTGGACCAAGTCTCAAATTAAATATTTTCAGGTTGTATAATGTATTAGTAAATTGCACAATATAATTCATACAACCATATTAATATATTTTTGCAAATTTTGAGTTTTGAAAATTTGTTATAACAATTTTTCAAGTCATGTAAATTTTCTAACATGTAATGTAAGTTATAAAAACCCAAAAGAAATTTTCCAAGTTGTGATAATTACTCAACACATTTTTATAAGTTTTCAAGTGTGTAAATTCACTAATGTATTTTTATAAGCCCCCAAATATGCATAAAAGGTGGTTATGCACTGTAACCATCTAATTCAAGCTATAAATATGAGTTAGGGGCTCATTTTGAAGAGTTTGGACAGTTAGAAACTTCTAAGAGAACTTTTGAAAGTGGAAATTATATTTTAATCCAACAAAGATCAATACAAAGGAGATTTTACAAACTTTGCATTTAATATTTCTATGTTGATAATGTAAATGTATACTATTTATTTGTATTCAACTGTTTGTTTTCTGAAATCTTAGTTTTTATAAATTAGTCATAAACCATGAAAATTTCATCATAGCATTTCTTTTTGAATCTATGTTTGTTATCTTCATTTTAGAGAAATAGCAATGGAGTTAGAGAGTAAATCTTTACTTTTTAACAAGGAAATATAGAAGGATCATTATTTTATATTATCAATTACATGGTTGTTTTGGTGTATGTTTTGAAATTTTATAAATGTATTTATGTCTTTCCTATCCATTGATTGAAATAAATTTTCAATTTTAAATTATACTCCAAACTTCTTAATATTTTCAATAGGTTTTTGAATTTGGCCAATTAATTATGTTATCTTTTTCACCTTTCAAAAATATATATATATATATATATATATATATATATATATATATATCCCCTTTAAACCACCTAGTTATTATTCTTTTCTCTAGACTTCTCATATTTTTAGAATAAAAGTACTACCTTGATGAAATTCATTTTTGTTATTGTAAATATTCTATTATATTGTATCATTTTACATTTCAACAAAGGTATCTATGCCTACTAATAAGAGAAGGACTTTATCCTGTAACTGTTCATGAGAAATGTCTATTTATCCCTCAAAAAAATTTCATGCCAATAGATTTCACCTTTATCAACCCACCAAAGGCCTTGATATACACCATTTGTTCCCATAATACCTTGGGACATGACATATTCCCAAACAAGAAGTACACAACCCGGTAATCAAATTATGGCTCACACTTAGTTAGATCTAATATTACCATTCTAGGGGATATACATAATTTTCCAAGGAATCTTGAGAAGTACCTACCATCTTTTTCCCCTTTAGGAGGGAGAACAATAGAGTAACATATCAAGTATTTCAAGGCTACCTTAATATCGATTAATGTTATAGATGAATATGTTGCATGAAAGATTTTCCCATTAACAATTAAGGATGTTACTCATAATTTATTTCTCAACTTGGTAGAGAATTTAATTACTTCATGGAACTAATGTCAAAGAACCTTTATTTTTAAATTAAGGTACGTTACCATCCCAAGTATTATATATCATCACTTCACTAGAATGAAGAGAGCACCCAATAAGACAATCTATGATTTCAACACAAGGTCCCATAAGATATACACTTGGATGAGTACTATATATAAACTAGAAGAGGTTTTGGCATTGGAAATATACAAGAATGCCTTGGATATGATATATGTAGTATTTTATGAAGGGTTACTACTAATAATACTCTAACTTTGGCTTATGAATAAGCAATCAACACTAACATGTAACTCAATCCTCACATACCAAGAGTTTCTAGCCTTAATGTTGGTTTTCTACCTCTGAATCCAATGTCTTATATGAATCAAAATGTTCCTAAATCTAATTAAAAATGGTTGTATACGTTGCCTCCTATGATAGATTTAAAAGCAAATTAGAATCATGGTTCCATGAATAATTAGGCATAGATGAATGGTCATTAAAAAGGTTAGTATTCGATCCTAGTTAACATAGCATCCACTCAAAGTGAAGATTCTATGAAGACAAAATTGGTTTATATATAAATAATGGTTAAAATTTAAGTAATGACTTTCTGAACATGCAAAATAAGATGGGTAATACTACAGGATAAAATAGTAATCACAATTTTGGGTATCCAAGATATAACATGTCTTTCAATATGTCTACAAATATTATGGAACAATAACAAGCTAATAGGCTACCAGAGATCAACATAATAGAGATAGCCTTTCAAAATTGGTGTAGGGTTCAAAACACATCACAACATGGTGAGTTTGACTGTGTTAAGTTTTATGCAGCATTATAAATCTTCCAAAGAGAAATGGTGATACAATATTTAATGAATAATCTAACAGAACTATCCAATGATCCTAGTTCCTCAAGCATAGCTATGATATTCAAAACTTATGAGTTTTATTTTCCAAGTGAAGATGATAATGAACTAAAGGATAATTTAGATGAGATCTATGTTTTATATAAATTCTAGATAAGTAATTATAATTTTAGGAACAAACCATCATTTACCATGTTTGTTCCTCCAAACAACATGACTATCCTCTAAATCTGAAAGTTGATAACAATCCACCTCACCCCAAATGGAATGATCAGCCCCTAAACATAGAAACCTAGGGTAAAGAAGGATATAGCATCATTGAAGACATGAAGAAGATAAAGGAAAACATAACCCTTTATAAGTTGGCCTAGATTATAGAATAAAAGGAGCTCCTATGGAAGTCTATTATAGGTAGAACTGCTAAAAATAAGCCAAAGGACACTCATACAAATGTTATATACAAAAGTAGCTTAGAGGTGCCTCCCTTCTTATTTACTAGCAGGGCATTTGGCAAGAATATACATAAATACTTAGTTGACTCTAGAGTTTTAGCTACTATGATTTCAACATCCATCTTTCAAAAACTTGGATTGATTCCAAGCCCATCTAAGAGGATGGTTTCACATTTGGATAATATTATAGTGCATGTGGTTTGAGAATTGAATAACATGTGTATTCAAGTTACATCTGAGCCACATGTATAGATGAATATATACATACACATGGTATATATCCCAAAAGGATATGGATTGATACTAAATAGAGATTGGTCAAAAACACTAAATGGATATGTGGTTATAGAATTTTCCCACATATGGTTTCCATGGAGAGGAATTGAAAATAAAATTAGAATCAATTAGGAGCATATGATGAAGCATCCCATCATGGAATACAATGCCACTAATAAAGAGGTTACTTATAAATCTCCTAGTCTTGGGATTTACACCTTCACTATGAAGTATGAAATGTTGAACCAAGAATATCACAGACTCTCCCAATTATGGTCTATTCATTTTGATAATACAAGATCTAAACAAGGATAAGGGGTTAGTGTCAAACTAATTGACCCACAGGGTAATAAGTACTTACTATTGTATAGATTTAAATTCCCTTGCATGAACAATAGATTAGAGTATGAAGCACTCATTTTGGGACTGTAGTTCACACTCAAGCACAATTTCAAGTAACTACTAATACATAGATATTTAGAATTGGTGATTAATTAGGTTAGGAATAAGTACTAGTGTAAGTTGTCATATCCAAAAGGTATAAACATAGGGCTTAGGATCTGATTGAATCATTTAAAACATTTAATATAGTGGTGATTCCCTGATTACCTTTGGATCTACCCCAAGAGTCACTTTCATTTAGTCATTCTATAAATATTCATGGTTTGTTTATACTTGAGTAATAATTGGCAAAGTTTAGAGCAATTTCACAAAGATTAGGAAGAAATAAAGTGTCACTATTGTATAATCTACTATCCCTATAGTAGGGTCTAATTGTAAACATACAAGTGGTGGCCATATCTCTGTTATTTTATATTTTAGAATTAGTTGTGTAAATAAATCAAGCCTTGACTCTTCCAAGACTTAAAATTGAGTTTATTACTTTCCTCCCATTCCCTAGTGACACAAAAAGCACATTAAGTGCATCAGTAGGAAGGAAAAAATCTAGCACTAGAAGGAGAGCTCCCATGTAATTACTTTCATACATCTTGGTGAAATTATAATGTAATTCATTAAATATATGCATAATTGTTTCAAAGTACACAAATATTTTTAAAGAACACTGAATATCTACATTCTTTGTATGAATATTTGCATTCTTTGAAAGATTCCATCAAAGTTAGTGTCCATTCATATAAATTTGGAAATCTTTAATTTTGCTATCTAAATTTATGTAGATTCTTAAATATAGATGAAATACCTCATTTTTTAGGCATATTAAAGGTTATTTTGATCATCTTTGTAAATTTTGATAGAAATTTGGTAAATAATTTGGATATTTGTGAGAATTTGTGCAAATTTCAATCGTTGAGACATCATTTGTACTGAATCTAGACATTTAAGGTTGTAATTTCTCTAATTCATTTGGGATTGAGTAAACCTTTGCATAGCTTTGTGATGAAAGATATTTTTAAATTCTCAAATGATCTCAAGTTTTTAAATTAGGTGCAGTCATATAAAATGCAAAAATTGGTAACTTGAGTGTGGCTTCTGACACCCAACCCATAGGTCCCTCTTGCTTGCTTTCATGACCCTCATAGGTATATTTTCACTAATTCCAAATTATCTATATCTTTTTAGACTTAATCTTAGCTCATCTAGACTACGCTTTTCATGACTAATCCATCCCCCAAGCCCCATCATCTTAGGACAATAACACCACACTTGGACTATAACACTAGTACCACTCTTGTCCACTTTTAGTGTTCTTGTCCAAGTGCATTTTTGGCCCCAATGATCAGTTTCTTCTGATTCTACATCCTTATCTTTGTTGACCTAATGTGAGAAAATTCAACCCATGACAATATATCCCTATAAAAATCAATTCAAAGATCATTTGGAAGGGGTTGGATATTATCACTAAGCAAGCAAGAATACAAGCAAGACTACTTAATCAATCTTCCCTATTCTCTACATACAGCTATCCAATACACTTACAAGCTTATCAAAATCCTTACACCAATCCCTAGCCACCTCAAGCACATCCAATTTAGCGTTTTGCATCTTCATACACACTATTTCAAAAAACACATTAAGTGGGAGAACTAAATATGGCTTGATCCCTCTTCAAAGTATTGGTATGTAGGTAGCATGCCCACACAAGGGGTGTGGATACACATTCAGTTAATCTTAAACACACTACCCCCCCCCCCCCCCTTTTCTCTAAATTGGTCAAAGTATAATGAAATATAGGGTTTGAAGAGAAAATAGGCTCTACAGGGAGCTCTACAGACTTCCAACTGCTAAAATTTCATAGATAGGGTCACATAGGCATAGCGAATAAAACCCAAAAAGCTCAGATCTCTTAGATAATAGTGGCAAAGATGGACTATAACACTGGTTCCACTCTTATCCACTTTCAACACTTCTATCTAATCATAAAATGAAGGTTAGATCCTAGTTTATGATAGTGTCCTAGTCTTGTACAATGAATCTCAGACCTATCTCAGTTATATCAATTAGTTTTTAGCTAAGTCTTATTTTCTCCCTCTTATTACTATTATTAGAAAGGTCAAAATTGTAATCTAATTTACACAAATCAGTATCTTAATTATTTCATATTTATATATTGATTTAACTACTCATACCCTTTAACTAAATTAGGAATAATACACCAATATTCTTAAATAGGTTAAATCATGTGGTGAACTTGACTTCATTTATGCATGAAAACCCTAGAAACCTTAGCGTAAATTTCTTACTCTATTTTTTTGATTTTTTATTTACATAATAAAATCATAAATTAGCATTAAATTTTAAAATTTTGTAGTAATTTCAAAATAAGTTTCTTTCAAACCCTAGTTGCCCATATTAGGTCTCGATATTTTCCCAATAATTTTCCAATAATTTTTTTATTTTTTACTAGCATATGAAAATAAAAAATTTACCCCAAATTTCAAAATGCAATAGTATTTTTCAAAAATATTTATTTTCAAAACCCTAGTTGCATCTACTAGGTCTCTTTAAATCACAAATTTTTCAATAATTTTTTAATTTTTTACTTGCATATCTAACTAAAAAATTCACTTTAAATTTCAAAATTTCATAGTAATTTTCAAAATAATCATCTTTCAAACCCTAGTTGCATATACTAGGTCCCACTGCTTCTTGAGGTATCACCTTACATCTATAATCCAATTTTTAAAATGGATCTCACTTATTTTCAAATATTTCTTGCATTTCTTGCCAATAATAAGGAGACCATACTTGGTCCTATTATGTACATGAATGATGAAGTTTACCATATGTTAATTCAAAGCTTCATTCTTTCCCTTTCATGCTTAATTTTCATAATAAGGGATGATATTACAAAATTTATTGCGAAGAATAACAACATTTCAATATCTTCTTTGCATAATCTCTCTCTCTCTCTCTCTCTCTCTCTCTCTCTCTCTCTCTCTCTCTCTCTCTCTCTCTCTCTCTCTCATGCAAAATAATTTCTAACTCTATTTTGCTAAACATGTTAGAAATGTTATGTTACAAATCAAATTTCTTTATGTATTCATGCATAATTCCATGCTCTCTACCCTTTGATTTATATCTCTCATATGGAAAAATTTTCAAGTTATTCTTGTTAAATATATTAGACATATCATAGCACATGTGAAAGCTTTTTATGCATTAGTGAACCATTCCATGCTCTCTATCCCTTGCTTGTTATCTCTCATTTGGAATTCTCTTTATAAATATATTTTTATACAACTTATAACTTTAATTTCATGCATTTCATTCCATATACATGGTTTCTACCTAGATGTATCTACTTCCTTGGCTACTTTTGTTTAAATGTCATATCTTATGTAGTGAAAAGAAATTCCTTCTCTTCCTCTCCCCCAAGAAGGTGATAACTACTTTCCCTCTAATCAGGTCCATGATATCACTCTCAAAAAATGAGGTAACCTATACTATTATTCTTAATTCATACATTCAGCCTATAGCTTATTCAAACCTTCTTCAACATATGTGCTTACATATTTAATCAAAAGCAACTAGGGTTTGCACTTGTAAGACTCTAAGGGATCAAATCACCAGTATGAAAAATTTAATTTAAAATTTACAAACATAGAATCAGATGTTACATGAATATATCACAACATTGGAAAATCAGATTATAATACAAAAGCCTCAAAGGCATCCTAGTGTCAATCATGTATATGCACATTCACCTAGTCAATTGGTTACAAGCAATGTTACATATCAAAACAATAAATCACAATAAAGTAACTCTACAACTAGTGATTCAAAAATAATTCAAAGATCAAATATAATTTCAAGTGAGATACTAAGTGAAATGATTAAATTTAACTTAATCAAACTACCTCCTCTATATCCAATGAGAAGATCCATATATTATTGTGCATATCATAGAATGCATGGACATCACACAGATTCATGTTTGGAATAAAAAAACATATACAATAGATAAATGAGGACCCTATACAAGGTAAATCAGTTAAGAAATCCACAATCACACATGAACACATTCACAAAGGGTCAAATTCAAAAATAGTAAAAAAGTGGATACCAAAGCTTAACTCAACACAACAAAAGGATAAAAAAGAAAAAGTAGAGCAACAAATAATACCAAAAGCACATGTAAAGCATGAAAAATATGCAAATCAACCTCTCTAAAATGAGGCTAAACTTTCAAATTAGTATGAGTTTTGTCAAAAATATCTACAATAATTTGATTATCAAGGTCAAGGGTTGGGAAAGCAGACTCAAGGTATCACTACTCCTATTCTAGAAATTGAAAATGTTTGTCACCAAGGTTTGCAATTTATTGAACATCCTAAATCAAATCATTCATAAACATAATTTATCAAAGGAAAATATTTAGATACAATAAAAATCAACACTAGCATTCCATTGGTTAAAAATCAAGAAGATAATGATGAGTGGAACAATAGAGGCTATTATGATTTCTAAGATACCAATAATGAATCTGAATATTCAAAATCATATTTATAGCCATTCCCTTATGCTTCACAATCATGCACAATTCCTTTATTTGATATAGGACACCATGATAGGGAGTCTCCCATGAGACTCATTGATTAGTATCATCTATTCTCAACCTCACTTGTACATAGTTGCTTTTTGCTTGCTTGTACATAATTTTTGAATTTTTCTTGTACATAGTCTCCTCATGATTTATTGTACATAACATATATAAAAAATCTAAAAACATTCAAATATTCCGAAAATACAAAAACATGAAAAACATGTAAATAATCTAAAAATAATAAAAACATTTCGATTATATGCATTATCCATGCTTTACATTTTTACTATCATGTTGGATTTACATTTGTTGTTTTATTCTATTGTTTGTTGATTTATCTACATTACCATGCTTCACTTGATCTTCTTTGAGTGTGTGCAGTGACATCTAAATCCTTGATTACTTCACTCTATCCATTTAGGGGGCATCTCAATTCTGCATTTGAGACACACATCAATATACATACCCATTTGGGGCATCTTCTATATGACTACACCATCCAGGTTATGTCATTTTTACACTACACACTCTAGTTATCATGTCGATGTACATTACTTACTAGCTTACATAGATTACTCTATCGACATTCACTAGTGTATAACACTTGTGTATTTCTTGGCATTTACCTAGTCTTGTACTTCATTTCTTGCATACTTTCATTTCTTACTTTGATTAGTTATATGTGATTGTATTTCTAGCATTCACATACTTTACTTTCTTGCTTTATGTAGCTACATTGATTGCATTTTTTTATTCTTATTTTGTCTCTTATATGTGCCTTAGGAAATTTTCTAATGTCCTTTACCTGTACTCTTCTATGTGATTGTAGCCCTCATGTCAACCCTTGCTTGTTACAATTATATGTGTATGTAGAATGTGAACATGC
Source organism: Torreya grandis (assembly GCA_037957365.1). Taxonomy (NCBI): domain Eukaryota; kingdom Viridiplantae; phylum Streptophyta; class Pinopsida; order Cupressales; family Taxaceae; genus Torreya; species Torreya grandis. The sequence goes on from JARHVA010003237.1 coordinate 1,661,597, forward strand.
CTTATATGCTTGCTTTCCAGTTTGAGTGACATGTGCCCATGTCCCTTATTTGCTTGGCCCGTTGGCCACTCTTGTACACTTATTGCTTATTGCCTTGTGTGCTTGTTGATTGTTTTCTTCTCATTATTTGCAATATCATGATCCACATCATGTATTATCTTGTTATCTTGGATTCCATGATGGACATCATGCGCCATCCCTCCTTGCCAAATAATAACTAACACTTACAGTTCTAGTTTAATACTTTACACATGCTATTAAATTGTTATATCTATCTAAACATACCCCTATTGATCTAACAAATATCTCATTACAAACCATACTATATCTTGAGATATCTTGTTGATTATCATTGTTATATCATGTATCTTTGCAACATAACACACTTCTAAGGCTCTTTCTTCAAAGGGTGGTCATTACAGGGTCTTCATTCCTACTCTTAGAAGAGGGGGTAACAAATAGAGATTTTATCATAGAGATTAGAGTTCTTAATGGTCAAAAAAGTAGCATTTAGAACACCCATAACAACAACCATACATCAAACTAGTCAAAATAGACCAAACAGATAGTGAAAATGTCAAAATAATTACTAGATTTGACCCAGGACAATAATTCTAAGATTGGACTATAGTGTTAATGCAACTAATATCCATTTTTGGTGCTCTTATCCAAAAATTAGAAAAACTAGACTTTATAGAAGTAGGCAAAAAAGTAGGTTCAGCTATAGTTTTACAATTTAGACTAGTTCAGATACAATAGTTTTAGTATAATTTTTCTCAAAGAATCTAGATATAGGGGGAATTAGGCATGACATGATGACTCTCACTTCTAGTTTTAGATAGGGAAGTTGGTATAACTTCTAGATTAGAATCCATGTTTTAGACACCAATGATTAGGGGTAATGTGCATGACACATTTGTCGTCTTTTCTTTTTTAGTTCAATACATTACCTAGGCATTCTCAGTAGTTACATGTTTTATTCCATCTATAGGTGGTTGGCATCATTTCAGAGTGGCTTTCATATAAGACTAACCTCAACATTTTGAAATTTATTTCATATAATCCTAGTACCTAATTTTAGAGTGGCTTTCATACAATCCTAATCTCCACCTTTCAGAGTGGCCAAGAGTGGCCTATTTTTTAGCATACATTCAGCTATCCACATCAACATTTTTAGATTATAGAGCATTCATGGGTTCAAGATCCATCTCATATGACACACATTGCATACTAATATCAATTCATAGCTTCACTTCATGGGGTAATGATGTACCTAAAGGACTAACTAGCCTTTGTATTCTTTAGCCACCTACTTAGAAGGATTGGATGTATAATCCAAACATCAATTAGCACATGCATGGTAACCTAGCTTAACTTAGTGGGAGATGATAGAGCCAAAGGTCTAGCCTTTTCATTCTTGAACCACTTTTGGGGAATTTAACACTTAACTTCATTTGTGATATTACTCTTGGTACAACATCATCCAACATCACAATGGGTTTTCTATTGGTTCATGTACTTGGTGAGGTGTATTCATTCTTTTCTCTTTCTCTCTTTCTCTCTTTCTCTTTAACCCAACTTTGTACATTCTTATTTTAGATATAAAATATCTAGTAATAACTAATCTACTCTTTCTTTTCTCTTATAGATTCACACTTCATAGCATGCTCTCTCTACACACACCTAGCATCACACAACTTCATGAGCTTCACCCTTGCAAGTAATTTCATGTATATTTTCTATTTTTCTTTTATCCTAGTATTTTGCTTTGCTACATCACTAAAATAAAGGGGGGAGTAAATTTAGTTATATAAAATACAAAAATTGGTAATTTGAGTGTGGCTTTTGACACCTAACCCATAGGTCCCTCTTGCTTGCTCTCATGAGCCTCATAGGCATCTCTTCACTAATTCCCAGTCATCTGTAGCCTTTTAGACTTAATCCTAACTCAAATAGACTACTCTTTTTATGACTAATCCATCCCCCTAGGCCCCATTAACTTAGGATAATAGTGTCACACTTGGAGTATAGCATTGGTACTACTTCTATCCACTTTTAGTACTCTTATCCAAGTGCATTTTTGGCCTCAATGGTCAGTTTATCCTGATTCCCCATCCTTCTCCTTATTGGCCTAATGTGAGCACATTAAACCCATGACAAATAGATCCCTATAAAATCCATTCAAAGATCATTTGGAAGGGGTTGGTAATTATCACTAAGTAAGCAATAATACAAGCAAGACTAGTCAGGCAATCTTCCTTATTATTTGCATACAATTATCCAATACACTTACAAGCTTATCCAAATCCTTATACCAGTCCTTAGCCACCTCAAGCACATATAGTTTAGCATTTTACATCTTCATACACACTATTACACAAAACACATCAAGTGGGAGAACAACATATGGCTTGATCCCTCTTCAGGGTATTGGTATGTAGGAAATATACGCATACAAGGGGTGTGGATGCATGTTCAATTAATCTTACACACACTAACCTCCCCTCTTTCTCAAAATTGGTCAAAACACAATGGAGTATAGGTTTTGAAGAGAAAATCTTCTCTATAAGGAGCTAGACAAACTTCCAACTATCAAAACTTTATAGACAGAGTCACATAAGAATAATAAACAAAACTCAAAAAACTTATATCTCCTAGATAATAGTGGTAGAGGTGGACTACAGTGTCATTGCCACTCTTGTCTACTTTTGGTGCTCCTATCCAGTCATAAAATGAAGGTCAAATCTTGGTTTGTGATAGTGTCTTAGTCCTGCATAATACCCTATCTTAGTCATATCAATTATTTTTCAACTAAGTCTTATTTTCCCCCTCTTATTACTATTTTTATAAAGTTCAAAATTTTAATCTAATTTACATAAATTAGTAGATTAATTTTTGCATATTTATTTACTAATTTACTACTTAGACCCTTTAACTAAATTAGGAATAATACACCAATATTCCTAAATAGGTTAAATAAATGGTCATAGAAATGCTTTGGAATGTTGTTATAACACTAATATTTGTAGGTTAACATGTAGAACTAACAATATTTATACATGTATTGAAAAATCTAAGGTTTCAAAGCTAGGATCATCAAAGATCAAGTTAAAGATAGTTGATCTAGTTTGTTAAGTGTTTTTGGTAAGAAGTTGATTGATCTTTGTAATATTTGACACTTATGAATATACCTTTGAAATTATTCTACTCTCTAGTTATTAATACCCATTCTACATCTTGGAATTTCCTAGGATTAGAACTGATCTTGATATGAAACCATGGTCCCTTTAACATCCCTATAAATTCATCAGAAGGTAAGAGTAGACAAAGGTAAACATAGGAAGTCTAGGACAAAAAAAACTCCCTATGTAACCAAAAATTTCCACCCCTCTTATCAATCATGGCATGGTTAGCTAGCTCATCCATTAATGTCGCTAGAGCTATGCACAATCTACCAAAGAACCAAAAAAATGTTTGCCTTTCTTCACCCCCACCAATAGATTAATCATTGAAGAGAATATAAAGTCATTTAAAGCATCTTTAAGGCTGTTTAATGTAATTCATGAGGATGTAGCTTACTACCTTTTTCCCTTTACATTTTGAGACTTGGCTTATGATTGGTTCCTCAACCAGCCATAAGATTCCATCATGGGATGGGATCAGTTCAATGATACTTTTATTACCCAATTTGGTAGGGTAGTAAGCCTAGGAGTTGTGTATCAATAGTTGACCACCCTTAAAAAGGATATAAAATAACCAATTAGAACATTCAACACAAATTTCCAAAAAATGTATAGCTTTATATCCCCCCTATAGGTTGACAGACAATTTATCTTTAGAAATATATAAAAATGCCTTAGACCCGATGATAGTCTTCCTAAAAAGAGCCTTGAATATTAACATGTAACCTTTAGTATATGTTAAATCCATACATATTGATGATCAAATGTGCCCATAGGGGCGTCCTACCTTTGTTATACCAAAAAATTACCCAACACTACATGCTCTAAATGTCCTACCCAACATGAATAAGAATCTACCTGCATTAAACCAAGTGATAATAATTAATGAGTTACCATTAAACCACACTATACCCAACCATTAGCTAGGATTCTTTAATCAAGTGAATGCTAGAGCACATCCCCAAAATAATATTAGTCAAGCACTAGTGCCCATAAATAACACCAATGTTTAAATTATCACCCAAAATAATAACTCAGATCTTCCAAAGGGAGAATTAGATTTTATACGAATAATCATTCAAAAACTCACTAATGATTTCTTAGACCTCAAGAAACAAATGGGAAATATAGGTGAGGGTTCAAATATAAATTACAACTTATAGATATATAACAAGCCATTCAATAGGTCTAAAAATAATAGCAAGCCCCCCTTGAGCAAGTTTCCTAAGATCAATATTTGTGAGTTAGCCTTGCCCAACTAGTGTCGAGTGCACAATACTGCCAAACATAGAGAACTAGATTGCATTAAATTATATCCTGCATTTGAATCCATTCAGAGCCAAATGGAGGGGTTTGAGATGAATCCCACTAATCAAATTAATTCTAAAGGCTCTGACGATACCAATGATGTTTCTAAAGCTCCAAAAATAGTCCTCATGGTTGAGACCTATGATTTTCCCAATCAAAATGAAAATGAGCTTGAAGATAATGTTGAGGAAGTGCATGCTTTCCAATAATATGAGAGGAACAACTATGATTTGAGAAGTAAAGTTCAAAACCCACCTCTGACAACTTCTACCCCACCTAATAAAATAGATACCCCACCTGATGACAAGATAAACAATAATCCTCCACCTCCTAAATGTAAGGAAAGCCAACCAACATCAAAAGCTCCGTACACAACATCAAAAGGTGGATACAACATATTGGAAGTTATGAAAAAGATCAAGGCAAACATAACATAGCATGAACTTAGTCAAATAAATGAACAACATGATTTACTATTGAAATCATTGAATGAAAAGTCTAGCTCCAACAAAGCTAAACCAACTCATGCAAATGTGGTAAAGTATAAGAGTAAGCATGAAGTTCCACCATTTATGTTGACTATAAGGATTTTTGGTAAGAATCTTCATAATTTATTACTAAATTTATGATTTTTTTTACTAAACCTAACATTATGCCTTTAACAATTTATGAAAATTGTAGATTAAACCTAGTCAAATCAAAGAAGGTAGTGCTGCAATTGGACAAATTAAGAGTGAAATTGGTGGGTGAATTATTAAGTATTCACATGTAGCTCGCTCATGAACCCTAAATCCAATATTTCATCAACATTCAAGCCATTGGCATACCTGAGGCTTATAGATTCTTATTGAGTCATGATTAGACTAAATCCTTGAATGGATATATGTCCACTGATTATTTCCACATGTGGCTACCAAAAGGTAAATTAAAAATACTATGACTAGTTGAAATAAGAAATTAAAGGTTTCTATACATTGTACTTTGATGGTGCATGAGCTAAGCAAGGTTTTGGCATAAGAATTGTTTTGGCAAATCCCAAAGGAAAGCAATATCTAACTTCTTATAAATTATAGTTCACTTGTACTAATAGTTTATTAGAATATGAAGCTCTTATTTTAGGACTTCAATTTTCAATCAAACATAAGGTAAAATTATTATAAGTCTATGGTGATTCAAAATTAGTTTTTAATTAGGTCAGGAGCATATATTAGTGTAAGATTTCTTATTTAAGAAAGTATATATTTAGAGCTTGGGATTTGATTGAGTATTTTGACTCATTTAATATTGTTTCCCTACCCAAGGAGTAAAACCACTTGGAAATCACTCTAGCTTCAACAACAGCAAACCTGGTGCCTCTAGAGCCTTTGAACTTATAAGAGTTTACTGTGGAAATGATTTCATGCCCCTCTATGCCAGACAATATCAATCACTTCCAAGTTTTTGATGATGATAAGTAGATAATTAACTTCATGTGTAATCTTGGTGTATTTAAATCCTACATTATAGATTAACAAGATGAAAGTTCCTGTAAAAATTTCAAAGGAAAATGAAGATGGAGTAATCCAACTCAAGGAGAACTAAATCCTTAAGGGCATGATCTCCTTAGAAAGGATTTTTGACCTAGATAAATAAATAATTGAAGCTAAACAACTTAAGGTAAACAGAATAGATTATAAATAAGTCAACTTAGGAAATCCTAGGAATGAATAAAGTGTCAACATTGGTTTAGTTTGCATTGATGAAGAGCTGAAGGAAGCCACTACCATTTTAATCAAGTTCAAAGATTTCATTTCCTAGTCATATGATGATCATAAGATATTTGATACTAGTGTGATTACTCACACTATCCCCTTGACAGAGGCCTATAAACCCTTTAATAAAAGATAAAGGCCAGTGAATCCAGTGCTAGAACCACTAATTTATAAGGAAATGAAGAAATTTCTAGATGCAAGGATAATATTTCCCATACAACACTTGACATGGGTTGTAAATGTTGTGACAATATGAAAGAAGAATGAATAAATCAGTCTCTGTCAATTTTTAAAAAATTAATAAATCCTCAGATAAGGATAATTATCCCTTGCCATCCTTGGATGAGGTCATTCAATTGGTGAGTTGGTCTGGAATGATGTCATTCCTTAGTGGTCTTTTAGGCTACAATCAAGTCCTAGTGAATGAGAATGACATAATAAAAAATATGTTCACCACCAAGTGGGGAATGTTTGCATACAAATGAATGCCATTAAAATTGATCAATGTAGGAGAAAATGTCCAACAAGCAATGGACCATACATTCCAAGGATTAATAGGTAAGTGCATCATTATCTACATGAATGATCTAACAGTTTTTTCTAAAATAGAGGAAATCACATGATGAATTTGGAACAAGTGCTAGAAAAGTGTAGGAGGTATGGCATTTATTTAAAACCCAAGAAAAGTATCTTCTATGTAACTAAAGGTAAAATTATAGGACATGTAATCACCTAAGAAGGTATGACTATTGAACCTGATAGGATAAATTCAATTTCAAAATTAGAAATCCTTAACAACAAAAAAGAGTTAAAATCTTTCTTTGGCAAGATTAATTTTGTAAGAAAATTTATCTCTAATTTTGCAGAGATCATAAGACCACTCAACATGATGCTAAAGAAAGATGTGAAGATAAAATGGACTACTAAATCAAAGAATACATTTCAAGACATTGCAAATGTTATTGTTTAATCTCCTATTTTGATAAGTCCTAATTTTAGCAAAGACTTTTATCCATACTCTTTTCCTTCTAATCACATTGATACCATTATCTTGATGCATAAAGAGGATAATAAAGATCACCCTATATCATTCATGAGAACCAACTTGAATAATTTGTAACTTAACTATCTTATTCTAGATAAGCAAGCCTATGCTCTGGTGAAGTCCATCAAGAAGTTCAAACACTACATCCTAAGGAACAAGACATATGCCATAGTGTTTGATCTGACTATCAAGTTGATGCTGGGACAAAATGAAATTGGATAACAAAGAGGGAAGTGAGTTAACAAACTCCAATAATATGATATATAAATAAAATCTACTAAGTTAGTTAGAGGCCAAGGTCTAATCTAGCTTATTACAAATACTGATCCATCCATTAATGTTTTACAGGTTAAATTAGGTCAAGTGTGTAGTGGTGATTGGTGCAAGGATGTTGTTCACTATTTACTATATGAAGTGTGTCTCCCACACTTAAAAGGGAGCATAAAAGGGACCTCAAGCTAAGATCATCTCATTTTATGGTTAAATTGGGAGTCTTTTATAAGAAAAATTATGAGAACTATCTAAGATGTGTTTCTAAAGCTAAAGCCATGGAAATCATGAACAATTTCCATGACAAACTAGGAAGTGGTCACCCTTCATGTTGTACTATAACACATAATATATAGAAAGTATGCTAATATTGGCAAACCACATTCAAATATACCCACTCTCATGTGCAAACATGTCATCAATGTCAAGTGTTTAATTAATGAGAGACAAAGGCAGCCATGCCTTTACAACCAATGATTGAAATGAATCCATTTGCACAATGGTGCCTCAAATTTGTAGGAGTGATCAATCTTAACTCCTCAATAGGGCATAAATTTATACTCACTACCATGGATTATTATACTAGGTGGACTGAGGTAGTATCCATAAAGAATAGTAGAGTGATTGACATCATTAAATTTCTAGAATAAAATATCATCACTTGATTTGAGATGCCCTTGTCTTTGATATGTGATAATGGCCCATACTTTATGTCAAATAAATTCACTGAGTGGACATATGACAATAAAATAGTCATCAATTTTACTTCAAACTATTACCCTCATGGTAATGGAGTTGTAGAATCTACCAACAAAAACTTGATGACTGCCATCAAGAAATATATAGAGAAGAAACCTAGAGAATGATAGTCCCTACTAAAGTATGATTTATGGGAATATAGAATGAGATATAAATAAGTAATCAAGGCATCTCCATTCTTAATAGTCTATAGGAAGCAACCCATTTCTCCTATCACATTGAAGTTCCCACTTATCAGTTTATGGCCGAATATATAGAAGTTGAAAAAAGACTATAGTCTCAAATATTGAACAACATCCAATTAGAAGATGCCAAAGATGAAAGATTGAATAATTTTAGCAAATATTAGGATGTTTTAAAGAGATGGTTTGATAAAAGAGTTAAAGTTAAAGAATTTTGCATATCAGACTTGGTCCTACTATGGGACAAGGCCCATGAGAAGAATGGACAAAATGACAAGTTCACTCCTCTCTCAATTGGACCATATCAAGTGGCATAAATACTAGGTGAAAATGTATTCAAGATCTAAGACCTACAAGGGAATGACCTAACCTTTCCAATCAATGGGTAGTACATGAAACATTATTTCTCTAGTACTCTATCACAAACTCTATAAGGATAATAAGCTTGTTTAGAGTTAGAATAGGTAGGATTAGCATAGTTTCCTTTCCTACTTTACTTTCTTCTTGTGTTTTTTTAATCAATTTCCACTTGTTCAATTTTTTTTACATTTTATAGCTTAGTAATAAATCCTTTACACAAGAATTCATTAGCTCATTCTATATTAATATGGTCCTAAAAATGGGAAGAAGGGATTGCTAGTTTTAAACATTGGTCATCCAAAGTTTAGAAACCTCTATCAATGTTATAGTTTATAAAAGTTGGGAAACATTAATCAAAAGTTAGTTTTCTCATGAAAATCCTAAGTCATTTTAAGACTATAATATAGTTTAGATGAATGAACATTTAATTGAATGAGAGTTTAAATTTATGTGGACCATCATATTGTCACTTAAATTCACCAAGTAAATTACCAGGGCAAAACTTGATATCTAAAAGTGAATTACATCCAAACCATGTCTTGAAAAAACCTTACACCTGGCTAATTCTAGTTCCCAACCATTTTGGTTTATAAATTCAGGGATATAAAAAAATTTCTACACCATGGAGTGAAATCATAAACTACTTTAAGATTCCATGAATGGTGATTTAGGCAATCTCTATCAGGGTTATGGATGCCTTACTAGCAGTGGAACAAGGCCCAAATTAGAGCTAAAGATATCTCTATCAAGGCTATGAGTGCTTGGCTGAGAGCAAAGAAATGGCAAAGCCATCTTCAACTAAGAAAAATCTAATTATATAAAATCTAATGAATGCTTAAGTCATTTCATATTTGATGTCTTGAAACTTGAAAGTTATCATTTATGAAACTAAGGCAATGGTTAAGGAACTTCAAATCACACACATAGTATGATTGTCTAAAAGGTTTAAATATTATTTCAAGCATGTGGGATTTCATTAGTTCTAAAAATTAGTTTTGGTACTAACTGAAGCTCATAATGAGATAACTAATTTTTTGATTTATCTTTGAATAAAATATCTAGATTCTAACATTTTGCAATGTTACCCTATAGAGGTCTCCATTTATTGATGATCAACATTCCCCTATTCTCAAAATGGGGACCCTCTTTTCTTCAATTTTCAAAAGTGCCCAAGATGCTAAGCATATTAAATCATTTGACTACATGGAGAATTGATTGAATATTCCAATACTCTAGAATTTTTGGTTAATCATTCATTTTGTAATAAGGATTTATATTTAGAAATATTCAAATTATTGAAAGTCTTCTTCAAGTTTTATTCAACAATGGATTATTGATCATGAAGGGTTCAATGGTATGCATATAGGATTTTCCTAAGGAAGTGTGACCTGACTCTCTAATAGACATAAACATAATAAGGTTCATTAGGTTTTATTAAATTAACATTATGTTATATTTAAGGCATTTAATTTTAATTTTTTACTTTAAACTTATCTAAATTTGCCTAAGAAGGGCAATAACATCTTCAAGAAGCTGACTTAGTTTCTCACTTGACCTCATAGGATGCTAAATTAAAGTTATGGTTTATGATGCCTTATAAGATGTCAAATTTTAGACTAGAGCCTAAAAGATAGGTGTCCACCTCGTTAGGCCTAGCAATGCCTTAAGGATTCATCGCATCCTATGTAAGACACCTTGAGTAAATATAACAAGTATGTGAGAAATGTGGCATCATCTAGAGGGATTAAGAGAAGTTAGAAAATGGAATTAAAATCTCAAGTCTATGTGTCAGGATCTTAACCCCCACAAATGAGCCCATCCAATCCAAGCCACCACGTGTCCCCTACACATCTTTCCATAGTGCATAAGCTTGAGAGATGTCTTTCCATGTGTAAATGACAACCAACTAGACCCAAATAGCCTTCCAAGGTGATGCATGTTCCCTTGGGTTTATTTGAGGTCACCATATGTCTATGTTTCATTACATCCATCCAAATCTCATGAGATCTTTTGAGGTAGACACATAGTTTTACCCAAGTTGTCTACTCAAGGTTTGATGATATACATTTATCTAAAGTGCCTTTTGATAATTACACTTGGTAGAAGAACAAAAAATAGCCCATAATAATGATGTGTGTCTCCTTTAGGCCTATACTATGATTCCATATGTCATTCACATGTTATTTTTATCCAAGATCCATGAGATCTCCTATGAAAGGGATGTGTGTCTCCATCCAATCCATCTGATTAGCACCAAGTTGTCGACAATTATCCAAAAGCCTTTCAAGAGAGACACCTGGCAAGGAAAGTTATGATTGCTTGTAAGAGTGATGCATTATATTCCCACAGCCAATTAGAATTGAACAACACCACTTGAGATCTTTCTATGAATTGAAAGATGCCATGTGGTGAGATACAAACAATTCATCATGCAAAGTTACATTTTGAGAGTCCATGAGGCAATCAAAAGGCACCACATGTCTATATTTTGAGCCAACTAGGCATCTTAGTCATACTTAGGCTATGTGAGTACTTATCTAGATCTGAGGTGGTAGACATGTGTCAAAAGGTGGTAATCTTTAGATTTAAAGCTAAAATTGATGACAAATTAAAGATAAATTAAAGCTAAATTGAATTATGGTACAATTAATTGCTAAAGGTAATAATCCAAAGTTGTTTGAAATATATGAAAGGTTGAAAAGCTTTCCATTAATATGGCATGAACCAGGATCACCATCAATATTATATTAATAAGAGTGGTCATTCAAAATGCTACACAATCAAGGCTATTGTTATTTTCATTTTGAAGCTATACATGTTTGATTTCTCTTTTGTTTATGCTCTCACAATTCAACAAAGATCAAGCTAATAACAAATTGCACTCCTGACCACCATTATTAAAGCTTAAAAATTACATAAGGATATAAAGAGACATTGATTTCTAACTAAAGTATTGTAAAATATGGAACAAGTAGGCCCTTCTACTCTAGGTAAGAGAAATTCTTTTGGAAATGATGACTTCCTATTTTAGAATAGTTTTTTAGTCATCTTTAAAGATACTAAATTTATTCTTGAGGCCATAGCATCTGGTGACTTGCGTTATAGTAGCATATATTTTAATTAGAAACAACTAGGGCTATTGATGAGAATGAAACCATGCCTCATGAAATCTAACTAGTTTCTGATATCCTTGCCATTAATGTAGTTGGTCTCCATAAGGCCACAATTAAGCTAGAGGTCATGCCATGCATTGACCTAGTTTATAGTATTTTTGGGAGGTCAAAGTGTGAATATGGGCTAATTAAATCAATGTCCTAAGGGATCCCTATTGCTTTCATAGTAGGACCAAGATTCAAAAAATACTATGACCTTCCCTCACCATAGATAGAACATAACCAGGTCATCATCGATAACTAGTATGAAGTGCACTCCCTAGAGAAGGTCTTAATATCATGGGTGACTAACCTAACATAAATTATTTTCATGGATGATTAAGGAAACTTGTCCATCCAAAAATTTAGACAAATATTCAAAATTATCCTAGCCCTCCTAAATAGAATATTTATTAGTCCACACATTGCTATAAATAATCTTAGAAGACCAATAAATTCCCCCACTTGGGGAAATTATTAGCAATAACTTAGTGTATGTAATACATGACACTTTTAATAATGGTTCCCCATTTTTTATGATGAGCTACTTATTATATGCAATCTATGCAACTACTCAACTAGGTCAAAATTCATGGTCTCCTAAGCATCCAAAAGTTATGCTTCAACTATTTATTGTAATGCATATTCATAGATTTAGATGCAATATGAAAGTGATTGAATAATGGTTCTACTTTGTGGTCTACTAGTCGACCAATGAATTTGAGATGTAGAGGTTTCCCCTAAAATCAAGAAAACCTTGAAAGACATGGGTAGCTACCGGTTATACCCAGACTGCATAGTTATCAGAATGGAAGGAGTAATGGTGGTCCCTCTTAGACTACCAAGGTTTGTGCCAATGAAGCTAGATAAATAAGAAATTTATTATCAACTTCTTCATGGAGTTGATGGAATATTCAAGAACAAGAAGTAAACAACCCCCCGCCCCCATAAGGTTACTTACAAACTGGAGAGGACCATGATTACCAAGTGGTATGATATTATTGTAGCTTCTAGGCATAGGGATTCATAAATATTTCCTAAAGATGAATTTAGACCATGGGATCCCAATAAGGCCATTGCCAAGCATATATTCAGATTCAATAAAGATGTGGAAATATAATATGAGCATAAAGAAGTCCATGAGTGGATATATAGAGATGCTTTGAATGATGATGTAGTACTCTAGAATGTAGTAATGAAGAACATTGAACTAGAGATGAGACTGGATAAGGAGATGAAAAATCAAGATATTTTAAAGTCTCAACCACCACCAGCACATGGGAACATGTTTGATGTTGACTATGAGGAAGGGCAAGATGATGAATATGAAGACAATGTTATTTTTGTTAGGAATAAGCCAAATAGACCTCCACAACTTACCACTTTAAGTATTCAAGACTTACCTCTAGGCTTTGAGCAAGGAGGATCTAGTATTCAACCTAACCCCTCCCAAAGGCACATAATAATCTTTGCATCTGCTATGGTATCTATTTAGGAAAGCCTAGATCAACTTGACCCTATTGTTATTGACCTTGAAGAACTGGAATAATACATTGAGATCTCTATGGAAGAAGTATAGGTATTAGCCAGTAGAAACATTGAGAGAGTATACAAGAGGAAGAGGGAGCCTAATACCACTATGAAATGAGAAATAAACCCTCCAATGCAAACAACTCTTATAGGCACCTAATTTGTAAAAGAACAAGTAACTGCTTCCTCTCCAAGAATTGATCCATCTACTATTGTTGTTACCACTAGCACACCACAATATAACCTTGGAACACAAGCTCCCAATGTAAGTACCTCACCATTTCACTCTTTTTTAATTACAAGTAAATATCAAAATGATTTTACTTATGTAATTTATCCTTATACCATTGTTCCCCCACCAATGAACATAACACAAACTAGCACCCCACTTGGGACTGCTCTTATTGTTACTTCCATAAGTATCCCATCTATTGTTGTTTCCCCATTGGCTTTAGTATCATCAATAACTATAACTACCACTGCTCAATCTTCAATTAATACTATCATGGTCCATATTGGTGGTTCTTTAGTATTTACCATCGCCCATTTCATTTCTCATGCCACTACAAATATTGCATCTTCATTAAGCACTAATGTTAGTCAGATTGTTAATTCCACTTCTTCCTAGGTAGAAACAACCAGTGCAACACTTGTTATTGGTTCCCCTACATCGACAAGGACATTAAGTCCCATTTTAAAACTTTTCACCTTTCTCAAGCCACCTTTGACTATATCCCCATTCAATGTTTCTATGATTGCAAAGGTGAGTGTGCCACCAAAATTGCCTTTATTTATTCTAAATATGGGCCTTGCAAGAACTTCATTTATCATACTTGGGTGGATATACCCAACAAACTTATCACATGTTCCTTCTATATCTCTAGCCTAAACCCTAGCTACACCACATCTAGTGCCACCTCTAGTAAATCTAATGATTGTTGCTATCCTAAATTGGGTCACATATATTATACTAGAAATAAGACAAGAGAGAACTTAGGTAATCCTCTCTATATCATAGATTGGCATGAAATTTGATGCTGTTATAAGTACCATGAAAAGAGTGGAGAGGAGGTACATTGAATAACCCAATCTAGCTTAGTTGTGGCTCATGAAAGTGAAGAGTCCCTCTTCACTTTAATAAAGAAGAGGAAGGTTAGCCCAAGTGAATTAGATGAGCATGTAGAGGACCCTATGTCCATGGTATAAGCAAATGCAAAATCCAATGTGGCCTTAATAAAAGGTATGTATTAGGAGGTGAAGATATTGAGGGAGTAAGCATTGCCTATAGTGCTAGAGAATACTACAATATAAATAATAAATGCAATCATCAATGTCTTTAGTTTATACAAGGTCATCAAGAGAAATAAAGAGGATGGGACTCTACAGTTTAATGTGGTCATTAAATATGACCAAATACTTGCACTTTATGATGTCAAGTTGGCAAACTTGGCTAGAGTTACAAGGAACAACAAGTTCCTAAACCTTAATACATTGCCCCTTGAAGACATCACCCTAATACAGACTATAAGGATGAATAGAAGGAGAATGATGAAAAGGTGGCTAGAAAAATTTAAGAATGTAACTGCATCCTTAGAAAAAATAGAGTTCAAGATTACCCTATTGATAAAGGATGATATGGTCACTAAGGTGACCAAAATTGATGGTAGATTTATAGATGACAAGGAGTTTAGGGATTAAATGAAAGTATTTGTTGAATTTTTTTAACAAGATATAACTAATGCCAAGACTGCCAGTAAAGTGATGAACATTGTGGCTTTTACTAACTAAAGGCTAGAGAGAGTTGAGGCTATTGAAGAAGAATTGAGACCTGTATTTTTAGAGCATGTTAGAATTATTCAAAAAATATTTGACCTATTTTGGCTTATGATCCTAAATTTAGGTCAAATTGACTAGGAATACTTAGCATGATCTAAATCTTGGATAAGGGAGAAGGTAGAGAAACAAAGGTTGCAACAACAAACTAGTCAGCAAGTAGCTCTCCAATAACCCCTTCCACATAACTAGTTAGCACCTAAACAACCTCCTCTAGGGAAACAAAAAGAAGAATTGTAACAACAATTTCTTCTTCAAGCGTAGTGGCCACAACCAACTCAATCAAGGCAACTAGGGCCTTGAGGAATATTCTGTTTTGCTTTTTAAATTCAAATTTAAAATATTCCCTTGTAATATGTGGCACTTTAGTTATTTTTATTCTAAATCTAAAAGTCACTTGACTATATTTGGGCATCTTTTAATGGGACCAATTAAACTTTCATAGGCATTTTGAGGCCCATATATAAGGGTGTTCCCCCTCATTGTAATTTTCAAGAACAATTGTTAGAGAATTAATGCAAAAGAGCTAAGA